>BLSH010286803.1:1955101-1967946 GCA_018402905.1 Glandirana rugosa | reverse complement strand
TCGTTAAAACACATGGAACCAGAGACAAGTAGGAGGACATATGGGTCGTCCCGATCAAGCCCTCAGAAGCTTCCCCGCACTCCCGAACTAGCCCTGCTGGGTATACAGGAGGATGAACAGAGACCAAGGTACACAAAATTGCTAATTGCGTATTTGCTATATTATGCCAAGAGGGAAATTTTATTTAAGTGGGTCTCCCCGTCACCACCTACGGTGGCCTCCTGGACCAAATCGGTTAATGAGGCCCTGCCATTATATAAACTGACCTACATCTGTAGAAAGTGTCCTAGGAAATATGACAAAATATGGCAATCCTGGGAGGCAAATCTTTAGGGGGGCGGGAGAGGGTCCTGGATAAGTATATTATGGGGAACTATGTCGAATGGATCAACGTATGCCTGTTTTGGGGTACTGTTTTTATATGCCGAGATTGTACCATATGCTTTGTCACAGATTGTAATTCGGATTTCATGAATGTATGGTAATCTTCAATAAAGAGCAATTTGTTTTGTAAATACCACCAAAAGAAAGCTCTATTTGTGTGGAGAAAAAGGACAAAAAAAATCATATGGGTACAGTGTTGCATGACTGAGTAATTGTCATTCAAAATGTGAGAGCACTGAAAGCTAAAAAATTATCTGGTTAGGGAGGTGGTTTAAGTGCCCAGTGGGTAAGTGGTTAAGCTAAAGAAATGTCCTGACCTTTACAACCATGTTAAGGTCTTAGGTCTAAAATATGTAATTATTTGGAATAATCATTTCATATTTAGTGAATGGAAAAATGCGTTTGCAATTTACATCTCTTGTTAGGAAAATGTTGTAGTATTGTCAAAGTGATACCTTTTAATAATTACCTTGAACTGTAAACACAAGTTTTTGGAATGCTAAACCCGGCAATGTGGGGGTCCATTTTTTTTATTCTGACAGCAGGTTGAACAAAAAAAAAACTGACCCTATTTTCCTATCCACACATTTGATGTGGATGTGAGAATCCTCCCCACTGTGTCATTGTATTCTGACAGCTGGGAGCACCCCCAGCTGTCAGAATACATTGATCAGTGCTGCAGCCTATTGTCCATGGTGCTGATTAAGCAAAAATATACTGATAGGGTGGTTGAACAGAAGTCTATTGGTAGATCAATTCTGTTTAACCACAGTGGGCACGCATGGATCGAAATTCGGCCAGTCTCTGCTGAACCGGTTGAATTTGGATCCATGTATGGCTAGCTTAAGTCCCCTTTATGATGTTTTGTTTTTTAAATTGGTTCTAAAGGCAGTAGGTTTTTATCTTAATGTATCTTAATCTATGCATTAAGATACAAAACCTTCTGTGTGCAGCAGCCCCCTCAGCTCAGTCAAACCCCCCTAATACTCACCTGAGCCCCATCTCGACCCAGCATTGTTGCACAAGAGCCTCAACTGTCCAGGACTCTTCCTTCTGATTGGCTGAGACACAGCTGCTGCTGTCAAAGTCAGTGAGCCAATGAAGAGAGAGGGGGCAGGGCTGAGCCACGGCTCCATGTCTGAATGGACACACAGAGTAGCGTCTGGCTCAGGTGCCCCCATAGCAAGCTGCTTGCTGTTGGGAGGACTCGGCAGGAGGGAGGGGCCAGGAGTGTCGGAGAGGGACTCGAAAAGAGGAGGATCTGGTTTGCTCTGTGCAAAACCAATGCACAGTGCAGGTAAGTATAGACATGTTTGTTATTTTTGAACAAAAAAATAGAAGATTTTAATATCACTTTAACCTTTGTAAACAGATACACCAATAACGCATCAGGATTCCTAAAGCCGGCCATAGACAGAGGAATTTTCTTTACTGCAAAACGTGGAAAAGAAAATTGCTTGATTCCCCCATTAACACAGTCAGTATTGATGGAGGTATCCCTCCTGTGGAGCCACTGTGTTCTCCCAGTGGAGGGGCGGGGGAAGCCATCCCCACCGTGAGAACACATTGATTACTGCTAGTGGTCATAATAACCGCTAGCAATAATCGTTTATAAATTCCGATGGGCTGGTTGTACCCAATCTGTTGAATCAATCAACTTGGGTACAATCAGTCTGCCCATACATGGTTCGAATCTCAGCCAGTCCCTGCTGAACTAGTTGAGATTCAAACTGTCTATGGCCAGCTTTAGAGTAGAAAATATAAGACAATTATCTGTGACATCATTTGACAGCCTTTTACCTTTGTGATAACAGTTCATTTTTAAGGTTCATGTCAAATAAATGTAGAGAAGCCACAGAACTGTCCAAACGTTTCATGATCATGTTTGGTTTCCATCTGTATATCACAGTGTCATCTTCTTGAAAGAAAGCCCTGTCAACACTAAGCAAAGTTCATCTATATACTGCATGCATCGACAAAGCTGCTGGCTGATTGAAAATTCTGACGAAGTGCTGCAACATTATTTTAGACAACACTATGTTCATGGAGTTTACAATGAAGTTTGCTGAAAAATATTTTTATGCAGTGTTATATTAGTTTTGTGCAAACATGTTATATTCTCTTTCTAGTACACTGAATTCTTTATTCAGGTCTTAAAGCGAACCTGTGCCCAGACAATGCATACTAAAGTATTAACATATTTTGAACAAGGAGTAAAAGCACATTGAAACAAGCCCTCATTCACTGCTGTACCTATAAGCATTAGAACTCATGCACATGACCATGTTTTTATCTTTATAAAACTGAAAGCACACATATTGTTTTTGTTGCATCTGAGGTCCAGCTTATAGACTATATTTTTCACTGTACACATATAAAAGTGTGTGCTAAGGTTTATATGCGTATAAAGTACTATATTGGAGTAGAAGAGCCACCTGAGTCCTTGGAACAGAAGGATACTAGGAGGCTTGCTTCAGGACCCACCAGCATACTAGCAGTGGAGTGCACTAAATGACTTCTTTGGGAAGCTGTCTGCATTTTAGCAGCAGAGGACACTATGTGGCCTCCATGAGAAGCCACCTGTGTCCTATCAACAAAGGAGGCTAGGTGGAAATTCCTTAAAGCCCCATTCATGCCTGCATGACGTGCATATGCACATTTTTTTGTGTGTTTTTTTATATGTCTCATGACAGCATAGGGCAGCCCACTTGTATGGGTTGCCCCACGTGCATCAAATGCACCAGAATGGCTCCTGCACCTTTTTTTGGCAGTGAGCCTTGCACGTTTTGTCACGCAACAAAATGCACACTTGCTAGCCGTGTTTGGGGTGTCATTTAGAAAAAATGGCTCCATAGGCAGTGTGAATGCAAAATATTGATCCAACACTCCCCAGCTTACAGCATCTTTCATTTTCTCACCAATTTGGTATACTTGAATTAATTGGTGGAAGTTGCTATTTTCTATGCAACACGATAATTGCTATAATGTTCATCAAATCTATAGTTTCAGTGAAAAATGCACATTTTAGTGCACACAAGCACAATACAATACCCAAAGAATAGTGCAGGAGCATTTTTCTTATGGCACTGGAGTCTGATCTGAATGTCTTATATGGACAAAAAAGCTTAATGACCATCCAAAAGTATTGTTTTCAATTTGGATATAGTGTTAAATATAGTTTACATTTCTGTCAGATTGTTGTCTCTCTTCTTACTGGAGAAATTATCCTAGCTTCCTCTTTATTTAAACCAATAGAAAATATATACAGTAAATATATAAAAAGGACCATCAAAAGTGAATCGCACAATATCAATACATGGTACAGGTGTGTATTGATATTGTGTAATTCACTTTTGATGGTCCTTTTTTATATATTTATATATTTTATATCAGTTTAAATAAAAAATATTTTTTTATCAAATACATAATTTTGTGAAATGTATCACCCTGAAATCCCATCCTCTACCATAATCATTGTTATTGAATTTATATAAGGGAGGTGGTGCATCGTCCTAGAAATCCCTCTATTCTCCCAATCTCCCCTTTTCTTTATCCTAGATTCCTGTCTCTGTAAGACCTGTCATCATGGGACAACAAGACATTAACACCAATAAAGACATGGTCACAATTTTTAACCCTTCCTTACTCCTGTTGGGATTGGAGGGAAAATCTATCCAGTAGGGGCATAGACCACAGTAAAACCCTGACAGGGGTTCTATTACTTTCCCCCTCTTACAAATAAACTTTAAATGTTTGGCTGGAGTTTGGCTTTTAACCCTACATGGCTTAGAAAAATGCAAAGAAAGGTAACAACTAAACTGAAATTGAACTTGAAATTGAAATACATGTTAATCTTCAAAACAATCCCAGTACCCCTGTGGAATTCCTTTAATACTAGGCCACATCTGTATTTTGTAGCTGGCTAGATGGTGGAGGCTATGGCATTTGACATTTGAGTTATAGTGATGGGAGCATGTGGGGCATAACCTTTACTTGTAGAGAAGTCAAGATCCTGTGTGCAGTCGGTACCTAGAATCAAAGGAACCTCACAAGGATTGATCAGAAGAGTAGCACAGGGACTTGCAACCTTTCTTCAGCACTATTGTTACATAATGCATTTATGAAAGGGAACCTTCCATGGAAATGTAAGCTGTGATTTACTTTTAGCTCCCACTCTCCTAAATATGAATAACCTAAAAATAACAATTGCAATATGTTGGCATGCATTCTCACTGATATTTCAAACACCCAGATTTTCGAGGAGGTAGCGGTGTAGCATGGAGAGGCACTTCCCAAAACCAAAAGTGTTGAAAGCCAAGGCAATGGTGGGGTTTTATTCTTTGGGGGGGGGGGGGGGTCAGCTATTTGTGGAGACCTGTCAGTAAAGAGGACCCTCCATTTTCATAGAAGGCCTGCTATTATTCATTGTCCCTGCAGTAATACAAGTTTGGTTAAGTTGCACTCAAATGCACAGGTGTAAATGGGCATCTATAGCCTAAGCTGTTGGCAAAACATACAAGGATCCTACCCTGATCCTACGGATAGGAAGTGTGTCATTTTAAAGACATTATGTCCATTTTGTTTATAAAGCTAAGTAGGAGAACATTTACATTTTGTAACAGTTTAATAAATCTACTTTTCTCAAAGAATAACACCACCAGATTTTCAAAGGAAATGAATATTGTTACCTTTCAACAAACAGGCAACAGTTTATGCTTTCAAAGAAAATCAGTGCTGATTTAAACTTTTAGAACAGGCACTGTAATGTGAAAGTGGATGCTTGACGTGTACTTGTATTAATGCCAGCTCTGGCATCCATATTACCCTACTAGTGTGCAAGTCTCAGCTGGTGCCTGTCAAGTGGAATGGGTCCTGCAGTTATTGTTCAGTGAAGAGAATCATTTCTGGCCTTTGGTCACCAGTGGGCTGAAGCAGGTGCACAGCATTTTAGTTACAGAAAGGAAAGGAATTTGCATAGAAAAAGTGATACACAGTAGCCAATATACATATAAGAAATATATGGAAAAGTAGGTTATAATACGAACCTGCAAGATACAAAAAACAGCCATAAAACAAAGTTAAACAAATGTTATGCTAAAATGATTATTTTGATTGCCAAATGACATTTATTTAAATACAGTATTTCTAGTTTTATCCTGTCAGTTCAGTATTTTTGCACAATATTTTTCATGTAAACTAAGAGTAACTTTGGATTGTGCACTCATCCTGAGCTCTATAGTAATCATTTTCTCATAAATGATCTCTTGCTGCATGTCTAGACAAAACTTTTTTTTTCTCAGTTTTGTGTAGAGTGGGAAAGCATTAGAACCCTTTTTTATTTTTTAACTGCTATCCAGAGCTTTGTTGGTGAGGCCTTTACACTAGTGTTAGTCTTTTAAAAAGCAATCCACAGTTTATCACCTTTAAAAAGTTGTTTACAGGTGATGAGAAGGTGTCATGTCACCTCCACCCAGTCCATTTTAAAGCCTGAAAGCCTGCATGCAGTTGTGGGGCGGTTGGAGCACTGCCTCAAGCACTTGAATGGGCCACATTAAACAGGCACTATAGCTTGTTGAATTGGACAGAGGGTTTATTGTGGTCGTGGCATGTGTACACCTCCATCTGCTGCCTTTGCATTTTGAGAGGGAGAGGTCTGGGGGTGTATAGTAAAAATGCAACACAACCACGTGTTTTTACCACCACCTCAAGGTTGTCCTTGTGACAAAAGTTTCACAAGACAAGTGGGAGAATCTGTAATGGGGAACAAAATGCAATTAAATACAAATAGAGATTTTGGCTCTGCTCTACTAACAAAAACAAAAAATACATATATTTTTGTGTTGCTCTTAGGGAGATTTTCTGTCTGTTGCCCTTAACAACTATTTAGCTTCTATATTTCATTTTTTCCTCACAGCTTAGAAAATGAAAATGTAAATGCCGATTGGCTGCACTCTAGTTAAGACATTTAAAGATTACACCAATTTAAATCCAGTGTTTTCCTTGGTTACTGCCTCACCACAGTTGGTAAGGAATGTAAAGTATTTTACTTGTAACCTAGTTTTATCTTCCATTAGCCCAATAAAGCTTCTTGGGCTCTAGACATACCAATTGGTAAGTCCATCACTATAGAAATTTCCAGGAGTGCTCAAAACCTCCAATCAGTGGTATAACTATAGCCATAGCAGCCCATGCTGCTGCTATAGGGCATTAAGGTGGGAGGGGGCCCCATTAGGGAGGATTTTGAAATAAATAAACATTCCAAGAACTGTATCATTAAGGATTTTTAGAAGATGATGTTGATGCTGACCCTCCTTTGAAGTTTCCAATGTAGAAGAGCTGCTAACAGTAGCACAGAAATTTGGATTTACCCTTCATTCACAGTGCCATTGGTGATCAGGACAATTAGAGAGTGAAAGTGGGCCTCCTTAATAGAGATTAAGACAGCAGTGAAAACCTGTTGGAGGTTGTATTTGTGCACAAAAAAAACTAACCATATGCCATAATATAAATTATTATTATTATTATGTTATTATTATCACTACTACGGCTGCTGCTTTTTTTTTTTACTGGCTACCAAACCACTAAATTCAGCACTTCCTTGCTTTGATGGTGGTAGGGATAGGAGGACAAAGAATTTATTTCAAGGTTTTATACTCCTAACAAGATCAGGTGATGCCGAAAACGACTGGTGAGCTACAAAAGACACAGCAGTTATCTGGAAGTCTAAGGTTAAAAGTTAGTTCCATACACTAATCCCCCCCCCCCCCCAACCTGACAACTTGTATCCACAGCACAGGTCCCTAGCCTAGCAGTGTACTATGCTAATGGCTCTCTTACTACATGTCCTTGATTTAAGCCAGTCATAAACAGTTTGAATCTTGGCCAGCTCTGCAGGGACCACCCAAGATTCAAACCATGTATAGGCAGGCTAAATGTACCCAAGGTGATTGATTAATCAACTTGGGTACAACCAGCCATTGCTAGCGGCTATTATAGCCTGTCCTCCCAGCTGAGATGGCTTTCCACGCCCCCCCCCCCTCCCACCGGGAGAATACAATGGCTATGCAGAAGGGATTACCCCATCAACACTGACTGGGTTGATGGGGGAATCAAGTGATTTTCTTTCCTGCAACCCATGGTTGCAGGATTTATACCTTGTGGCAGGATGAGGCCATGCCACTCTGTGTTAAGGCAGTCTGGGCCAGGTTTTGGAGAAAACAGGCTCACTAATGGCACAGGTGTGTGCTGTTATTTTAACAATCTCAGGATGAGAGGTCAGTGCCTCACCCTCCCAAAGGTGTCAGTGATTGTAAGGGAGACACGTTTGCAGCGTGCTGTTTAGGACAGGACAGGCATAGAACCTGAGAGACAGGGTGTCACCCAGGGGTCAGAGGGGCCCCAAACCAGAGGCTTGAGTCTGAGAGAAAGACGCAGAGAGTCTCACCCGGGGGTCAGAGGTGCCACAAGCCAGAGACCTGAGTCGGAGAGAGATTCTATGAGAGACAGAACAGCTGGGAGCTGTAAAGTAAAGACACAGAGCTGGAAGAGGTACAGCGGTTGTGTACTAGCACTGGGGATGGGTGCTAGATGGTCTGGAAGACCAAGGCATGACGCCTGAGCCACAGGGCTGATGAAGAGAGCCAGGAGGCTTGAATAATGTTTTGTGTGGAAAGATATGCATTTGTGAACTTTTTGCTTTCTTTTAACTACAAGTGGGCAGGAAAAGCCCTGAAATGGACACCTGGCATTAGGTAAACTCACCGTATAAACGCATCTACCATGCGAGCTAACAACCCCATGTCAGAATTTGCAGGGGCCCAGGTATTGAGGGTTCCCAGGGCATGCAGCAATTACATATCACACCAGTGTTGACAACTTTTCTTTACTGCTGCCGTTATCCTTTATTTCCCAAAACTACTTTATTGATGCAGTTATTTTTTTTAATTTTCGAGTAAACAAATGTAGCAACAGATAATGATTCTCTTGTGTTTATCTGTTTTCCTCAGGGGAATTCAGCTGGAGCATGTGTTTTTTTGTTTATCCAAAGAACTACTTGTTCTTGATGGAGCATAAATCTTCTTGATGATTACTGTCTCTTTTTGCGCACGTCTAAATCTAAACAACATTTACAAAATGTGTACATTAAATCATTCTATTTCATCTCTGCCAACATTATCCATCATCTTCCAAAGGAAGACGCAAGGTGCAGATCTGTTTTTTGAAAAACAATAGGCTAAATTCAGTGGCTGTAGAATACATTAAACTTGCTATTATTTTCAGACTCTAATGTCAGAGCGGCAACCATTTCCAAGTACCCTCCCGTATACATTATTTTTTCAAAGTTAATTTTTATCCTCCCATGGCTCTTTGTGTCAGTGATGAGCCACACATTCTCCCAAGCAATTTTCCAAGTTCATTCAGCCCTGATTTTATTTGAAAGGAACATTTCCCAAAGGAACTAAAAAAGAAAGAATTATTAATTAGCAGCAATGCTGGCATTGTCAGTATAGTGTCGCAGACATGTCAAAATTAATGTTGTGGAAAGAAGAAAACCCTGGTCTTGCATTGTCCTTCTTTAGGTTTTTCTACACGTTTTCTTTTTTTCTTTCTCTCTTAGACTCAAACCCATTCAAATTTTAGACAGAACTGATAACATTTGCTAACACCAAAGCAAGAATATTCTTAGAATTCTTTAATGTTCTGTGTTCCAGGCAATAACATCATATTGGGTATAGGATATTCATTCTATCTTTTCAAAACTGTCAATTTAAAGAATAAAATATAAAAGCGATATACAGATTTAATAATGTGTTATAAATAAACATGAAAAAGACACAGCTTGATTTAAATAATCCTACCATATGTTAACATAGATGAAATGTTAATGTAATTTTTCATATTTTTAAATATTAACCACTTCCTTACTGGGCACTTATCCCCCTTCCTGCCCAGACCAATTTTAGGCTTTCAGCGCTGTCGTATTTTGAATTACAATTGCGCGGTCGTGCGACGCTGTACCCAAACAAAATTTTTGTCATTTTTTTCCAACAAACAGAGCTTTCTTTTGGTGGTATTTGATCACCTCTGCGCTTTTTATTTTTTGCGCTATAAATAAACAAAAAGCGACAATTTTGAAAAAAGAACAATAGGTTTTACTTTTTTGCTATTATAAATATCCAAAAAAATATAAAAATATAACATGTAAACACAGCGGTTCTCCGTTCTGGCCAATATATATTCTTCTACATATTTTTGGCAAAAAAAAAATCACAATCGGCGTATTTTGATTGGTTAGCGCAAAAGTAATCACATCTACAAACTGTGGGAATTGATTTATGGCGTTTTTACTATTTTTTTTTTTACTAGTAATGGCGGCGATCTGCGATTTTTATGGGGACTGCGATATTGCAGCGGACATGTCGGACATTTTTGACACATTTTTGGGACCAATGACATTCATACAGTGATCAGAAATTTAAATATCCACTGATTACTGTATAAATGTCATTAGCAGTGAAGGGGTCAACACTTAGGGAGCAGTGAAGGGGTTAACTGTATTCCCTGAGTGTGTTCTAATTGTGGGGGGGTGGGGCTGGTCGGGACAGAACAGATCTAACTGATCCCAGTGACAGGGATCAGTAGATCTGTCAAGTCCCCTTCACAGAACGGAGAACCGCCGTGTTTACATCGGCGGTTCCCCGTTCTGCAGCTGCTACGGGTGATTGGCAGGTCTCGGGCGGATATCGAGTCCGCCTGACCCACGGGCACACCCATGCAGTGTGCGGCGGCCGCAAGCGTGCACAAGGCAGGACGTCCATGGACATCCTCTGGGCATTTCAGAGCTGTAGCTGTCTTTCGGCTATAGCGCGGATCTGAACTGGTTAAAAGAATACCCGATTATCAAGCCATGATGGTCCATGTTTAGGCACTTCCTGCTATGGTGTGACAAATGCCTCCCAATTGTGCTTCTGTGTTATCACGCTGTCTTATAGGGTCCAGTGTAGACTAGACTACAAGCCATAATGATGACACACGTGTGCAGGCATGGCCCAGTACTATTACTATCAGGAAACAATGCTGGTGAATAGGGATAAGAGAATCTGGCTTGATTTGGTTTGAGCCAAGTTTGCTGGACCCAGGAGAAAGTTCACAAATGCTAAACTTAGCACTGAACTCCAATGCAGTCTGTTGGATAGAGATATTGAAAATAAAGGGCATATGTAGTTGGGCACTGCCAAAGGGGACAAATACCAATGCATAAAAATGTTTTTAAAAAAATACCTTTCGTTGGAAAAGGGTCTTTTCACGCAGCCTAAAGGGCAACATTGAAAATACACAAATACTTTAATAAAATGTGCTTGGGGTTCCTCCTAAAATTCCAACCAGGCCCCTTTTCAGGCAAGCCTTGGTGGCAAGGAAAGGGAGGACATTGAGCATGTGGCTTCCTCTCCTGACCAGGCCAAATGCCTTTCAATACTGAAGGACTACCTTGCAAGACAGGGTAAGGCTTCACCCCTATAAGGCACCTTGTCACACATGGGATGTGGGGGTTTGTAGGGGGACTTTTAGCAATTATATAAGAGATCCACCCCCTCTCAGGAGAAAGAGTACAGGGCGACATTAGTTACTACTCATTATCCCAAAAAGTGAAATAAACACACCCACATCTTGAAAAGTCCTTTATTGGTAGACCCAAAAAAATGTAAATACTGCCCCCCAATGTATATCCATCATCAATCATGTTATCCAGAGGTGTAAATCCACTTTCATCAATTATCTGCTACCCAACAATGTTTCCCCACCACCACTTAGATGACCCACCACCTGACAATGTTTCCCTGCCACATTACCAGTGCTAAATGACAGATGACCCTGTACTGTAAAGCTTGGTTTACACCTACAGGTACAACCAAGTGCAGACGCATTTCCATTTTTTTTATTTATTTTTTTTGCAATGGCCTGCCCTACGTGTAAGGAATGAGGAAAATAAGTCCTTAACTGTTTTGAAAAAATGTGCTGCACTGAACTGCATGCATTTGCAGATGTGTAGGAGTGAATGAACAATCAATGCATCTGCTAAAGGGCATCACGTTTCTATGTATATCGGGAAAACACACAATTTTGCAATGTCTTTCCTGACACACATATTGTAAACCTAGCCTAAGTGAAGAAGCTGATCGCTCACCCATAAACCAGAAAGTCATAGGAAAGAGGTGAGTGCCAGCTGGGGAAGCAAAGTGAAAAGGTAAATACAAGTTCTTTTTACTGGTGCTTTACCTCAGACAAAAATAGCATTTAAACATTGCAGTGTGTAGGGAGTTCTACTACAAGGGAAGTTTTTCTTATATGCTTGGAGAACAGCTTAGAGTAAAATATGTTCTCACTTAAACACACACACACACACTATACTTTATCAATATTTTCTGGTTTAACTTCATTCTAAAAAGTACATTTAGCTGTAGGAAAGTTGAACTGACCAATATATAAAGGCTGCCACTGCTGAAATCCTAGAAATGCTACTGCCTGGCTGGCATGCTAATCCAATGGCATCAAGTCACTGACACAGACAAGCATGCAGATCAAAGCTGCAGAAAAACGGAAAATTTACTATCAAATACTTACCGTAATTTTCCTTTCCTGATAGACTCCATGGCAGCCTACGTGTGGGTTAACCCCGCCTCCTCTCCAACGCTATAGGACCCCTAATCCCATAAATGTGAGCTCCCGGCTAGATCCCGTGTTCCGTAACTAGCCTACTCCTTAATGCATGGGTGGGGACTCTGTCTGCCATGGAGTCTATCAGGAAAGGAAAATTATGGTAAGTATATGATAGTAAATTTTCCGTTTTCCTGACAGACTCCATGGCAGCCTACGTGTGGGAAATAACTAGCCAGAACCACACGGGAGGGTATGCTTTACACACAAAGAATTTAATTTGCACCATCAATTGACATGGCAGCACGGCCAAAGTTTACAGAGGACAAGGAAGCTGGCTCGACTCAATAATGTGACATGAACGTGTTGATGGAGGTCCAAGAGGCCGCCCTGCAGATAACTTCCGGGGCCACATGCCGCACGGCTGCCCAGGATGCTGCCAGCCCTCTGGTGGAACTACCGAGGAGGCCTCCGCCACTGCCGAGTAAGGTGGTCTCCCGACCGTCGTAGGACCCGTCGGCACGCCGTACACCGGGGCCTTCAATAGACGTCCCGCCGGAGAACCTGGAGGTAGTTGTGCAAGTACAGTGTAATAACTCAGCTCGGTCGAAGGAACAGGAGACATTTGAAACCGGCACGACGGTACAGTTAACTACCACGTTTAATTTAAGAAACACACATTTCGTATGGGAGGGCACACCAAGACCGATCAATAAAGGGTGTGCATCCGACGGTACCTCAGACAGTCCTTTTGCCTTTTAAATGATAGTATATGAATGGTATTAAAAGGAAAGGACTATCTGAGG
>BLSH010286803.1:1931538-1949482 GCA_018402905.1 Glandirana rugosa | reverse complement strand
TAACGTACTAAGAACGGTTCATCGAGTTAATCGGGCTGTACAAAGTCCTATAAGGTTAGGAAAGAAGTCCCTGAAGAAAGGATTGGAATATCCTGAAACATGTCGGGCTAATTGAGCTACTTGGCAAGAATCATGCAATTCACAAGACAGTAAACCGTTGCTGTTTTAAAATTCACTCCTGTTTGATTATAAGTATTTTATGATCTTTTTATGATCTTTCTATTTGTCGCAATGACTTGTCTGTTTTCTTATTTTGGAAAATTGTAATAAAATATATTTTTTATATATATAACTTGAATTTATCATCTGTGCCCTGAAAATCCCAATTTATTTGAGGGAAAGTTCTCTTGTTAATATTAACACAATAATCCAGGAGGAGGACAAAAAAGGAACATGGGATCTAGCCGGGAGCTCACATTTATGGGATTAGGGGTCCTATAGCGTTGGAGAGGAGGCGGGGTTAACCCACACGTAGGCTGCCATGGAGTCTGTCAGGAAAATATTTTTTAAGCTTGGTTCACAGCTATCCAGTTTGCTTTTGATCTGTTTCTGCAGTGGTTTTTGCTGTGCGTTTTTGCACATGTGATTTTACCACAATTAGCTTTTTCCTTTTTTTATGCTTTTTTTTGGGGGCAATTTGTTGTTGGGCAGATTAAAAAAACGCAAAACACAAATAGCAGCAAAAGTGTGGTAAAAACGTGGCAAAATTGCAGCAAAAATGTGCAGCTTCTCCATTGAAGTCTATTGAACCAAAAAAGCACCGTTGTGCATTTAAAAAAGTCCCTGACCCTTTCCAAAAAGGCAGCGGCTAAAAAAACCCTAAATGTGAACGTGTCCCATAGGAAACCATGTTAAATGAACTGTAATGTGTTTCTGTTAAGAGCATCAAAAAATTGCATAGGTGTGAACCAGGCCTTAGGCTGTGCTGCGGTTTGGTCATAGCATGGGTGTACCTGTGGGTTTCGTGCATTTAACCTACGACTTTAGCCCTTGTCCCACAGACTTCTATTATGTCACATATGTTTGCTGCATTTTCTAAAAGTGCCACAAAAGTCCTGAATGCTGCTTTCAGAAAATGCAACAAAAGCAAGCAGCATAATATTAGTCACTGGGGCCATTACTAAAACTGCAGGTAAGCTGCTCGAAAACCACAGATACACCCCTGCTACTGCCAAACCACAGGACAGCAATGTAAACTGGCCTTTAATCAGAAAGGCCACTTGTTGCACACCAGAAAGAGAGTGAGACTTGGAGGACAGAAGATATGTTATTATAGAACAGTGCAGTGGGATAGCTCCAGGTAAAAAGATCAAGAATTAACTGCATCCAGAGATAGCCAGGCAACTAGACTAGAAAAAGGTCAGCAAAGGCAATGTACTTAGTTCTCTCAGTTCTACTTAGTCATCCCATTATGATTTAAAAGGTGTCATCTTGCTTAAACCTAGGTTCAAATCTGTGCAGGTGGTTCCTGCTGCAGCCACCCACACAGAAAAACATGCTAGATGAGTGTGGGTGCCATTAATCCTAAATCTGTAAATCTCATCTACACTGGGATCTGCACTGTATTTGCAGTTACTGTGCTGGCTACAATTTCCACATTGCTGCAGGGACTTTTCCCTAAGTTTCAGGAAGCATGACAGCCCAATTAATGGGCTACCGTGCCTAAGAAAAATGTGGCTCACTGAGCTGTCATAGTGTGAACCTAGCTTGATGGATATGTCCTAAAACTTGAAATATATTTCATTTTTTACATAGTTACCTCTTAGAAATACTGTATAAGATTCCTGACTTTTTTTGGCCTTTCCAAATAATAGTAATATGTTTATCAAATGTACTTCATTTACTTAAATTAGGCAATAAAATATATACCGTATCTTATTTTTAAGAACTATTTTTTTTTTAAGTTTTAAATGGCTCAGAATTTAATTTTGAAGATCTTTAGTTTGTAAGATTGCAAGCAAACCTGATTACAGTGGACCTAAACAGTTAAACTAGAACTGCCTTATTCAGGTACATTAAAGAGGAAAATAGGTTTTGCTTCCTCTTTGTTACCCTGCAATGTAAAAGCATAATAGGCTACTATGCATTGCATACTAGTCTATTATGTGACACTTACCTGCATTGGAAGCCCACTCCAGGAAGCGTCCATCTTCGCCCCTCTTCCTTCTGGGGCCATGGACTGCGGCTCTGTGATTGCGCTGAGCCACGTGACATCACTCCCGTGCGGGAGCCATCAGTCGTGGCACGATCTCAGTGAAGAAATGGCACGGAGGCTGTTTCTTCACTGCGCATGTGCCAATGATGTCGGCACATGTAAGTACACTGTATATGTCCTAAACCATGCAGGTTTAGGAGGTCTGCAGGGAACCTACAGGTAAGCCTTATTATAGGCTTATATTATACAGAAGTGTGGCGCTATACTAAAAAGTTGGAAATAGAAATCAGATAAAGTGCTAGTGCAGAAATGACCTCAAAATATCACATATAATAAATTAAAAATATTGAAAATTCATCTGTACTATATCACATGTGCAGTCACTAAACATTCAAGGGAAAAATTGTGGTAGAAAGAAGTTCATCATAATTTATCTCATATAGTTCATTGAAGGTACAAATGTGTAGAAAATATGAAAAAAATATGAGAAGTGTAAACATAAATACAGAAAGTCCCAATCCATGAATATCATTCAAATCAGCTGGGTATATAGAAATTGCAAAAAGTTCATCTGCATCCTTAATGGGTGATTGGTGATTCAATGAAGTGAAGATGGACGAAGATAAACAGTGTGCCACTCACGGTGCAATCCGTTAACGTCTAAATAAAAGGCTTACCGGAAATAAAATGTTTTCAAGCCTGAATATATCTAAGGAACCCGAGACTTCTTCGTATGGTAGGGGATCATCACACAACCTGGTACCCTTGGGGAGTCCCACAGCATCACATGGCCCGGTGTCCTCTAGGAGTCCCACAGTGTCAAAGGATCCTCATAAGCACATCATACCATAATGTACTCCAGTGCCCAAATATATACCTCCTCTGCCGCCAGATCCCGCAATGTGACACTTATTATAGGCTTACCTGTAGGTTAAAGTGGTTGTCCAGAGTTGACAAGCACTTTAAGCTGTAACAACAACCCAAACAAAAACCCATACCTATCATCTGTTAAAAGCCAGTCTTTCAGTACTCCGGACCAAAGGATATACATCAGCACTGACATGCTTGTTTCATTGTCAGCAGTGTTTATTCAATAACATGGCACATTCTGCTGACATCAATGCCTTGCTGCTCTCCATTTGACCCATGGTTTAAAACCATCCGACCTGAAATTGGAGCACCATAGCACCTGCTGTTTACAAATAAGGGCTCATGCTCACTGCAGCTCAAAGAGGTTGCTCCTACAGTCTTATGAGCTTTTTGAGCTCTCATTTTTCCTACCTGGAAACTCCCCTCCATGTTAGCCAATGTGTCTATGCACACTATAGCTTTTTTCAGGAGTTTACAGGCATATGCTCTTACAGGTAGAAAAGAAAACCCACCACATTTTTTGAGAGGAGCTTTTGAGCAGAAAAGATACCTAAGTGCCCAAAAACCTGTGAAAATGCATGAAAAAGTGTGAATGAGCATGAAAAAGCTCTAAGAAGCTTGAAAACACACAAAAAAAATAGGAAAAATGAACTGAGGGGAGGGTTGTAAAAAAAAGATCAAAGAAGTTTAAAGAAGCTTAATAAAAACATGCAAAAGAGCCCAAAAAAGTACAAGCTTCTTCAAGCTGAACAAAAAGCTCAAATGCCTGTAAAATCAGCTGATTCAGTGTGCATGAGCCCTTACAGATACAAATGTATAACCTGCCTCTGCTAGTGCTTGTTTTTGTGATTAAAGTACACCTACATTTTCAGTTTCTTCTTTCTTTAAAGCAAAAAGCATTTTCCTGCTACCAGCATGCCTCTTGTTAGCATATGAACTGATTGGCTCCTAGTGCTTCTTCTCACTCTCCCACTTTGAGCTCTGCTGTACGGGGCCTGCTTAAGGTGGATAGCAAATCATTTTTTTGTAGTTATACTGCCTGCATGTAAAGTAGAAGTTCAGCGTAAAACTAACTAACCCTAGTAAAAAAGAAATGCTATTAGATGCCTAACGTATCATGCCTCCATCCCCATATATAACATACACACAATCAATATTCACCCATGGGACTATAAATGAGGCATAATACAAAAGCCATAAAATATCAATTTACTGTACAAGTGTTGAACACATAAATGCATAAAGTACATATAGAAAATGTTTGGCATATTTATATAACCAAGATGATTGCAATATGAGAGAGGAATACATCTTGTAACTCGACACATTTCATAAACACTTTCACTTCTTCAGGAGTAGATGCCTGCAACAACAGAACTATACTAAAAAACAAATACATAAATTATAATATATTAAAGCACTCCCTAGAAAGGCGAAGGTGCCACCACCCTACATATTGATGTTCTAAAAAATATAGCTTAACTTGATAAAATATAGCGTCTCCAAATGGTGACCACTGCTTAGTGTCTGGCACGGGAGGGGACCAAGACAGTTAGGCGGTCACCATTTGGAGACGCTAGTTTTTATCAAGTTCCAAGCTGGTTTGTAGGTCCCTTTTTAGAACATCAATATGTAGGGTGGTGGCACCCCCCGCCTTTCTAGGGAGTGCTTTAATATAATATAATTTATGGGCGAATATTGGTCGTGTAAACGAACGAACTCTAAATCTACTCACAGAAACATTCTAAGACTAACCTATCTAGCACTGTAAAGAAGAAATCTCTATACATACCTTTTCTGAAGGCACTCCGGTCTAGACCCACATTGAGCTGTCAGCTGCGGCTTCTGTGTGTGGGAGTGTGCAGAAGAGGCAGCCGACAGAAGCCCCATAGTAAGTGTATGGGTGACGTCGCTTCCCAGGCATTTCACAGCCGTTGTCGGCTGTCTCCTGCACACAGCATCCTCTATAATTTAGAGATAGTTAGTTTTAGGCTGAACTGCTACTTTAAATACAAGAACATATATGTTATATTTAGGGACTGCACTTGCTTTCATTTTTCAGGAAAAGGAACGATGACGAAAAGTACAGAAAATGCCTAAAATATATGTTTTGTAAAGCATTTATTATTACAATTGCTGTTGTTCATATTCTATTTGGTTTTGTTTTTTTACTTATAAATTGTATGCTTTATTCATAGTGACAATTTATGCAGTATTCGTGAGACTCCTGAAGAAGCCATACTTTGGTGAAACATGTAGACGGAATCTACTGCTGCTGTGTCCAAGCCGCATGAATTGTTGATGATAGTTTTTAATAGAGTTGGTCCAAAGTTTGGTCCAAACATTGCCTGTTCGCCATTCAGCAAACACACAAATTTGCGGGGCACTCACGCTGCACAGTGCATTCTAAGCCCTGATTGGGCAAAGCTTTCCTCAATCAGGGCACAGTGAATAGCTGTTTTTAAAGTGATTTTAAAGTCTCATTATACTTACCATGTTATCCGCTTTTACACCGCACGCAGTATATTTACTGCGGCAGTGTGGATGCGTTCCGCGAATCGCCGTAAATAAACGGTGATTTGCGGAGTGGCCGCTAGGGGTGCGTGCGCGCCGTCGGCAGTGCGCGCGCGCCGTACTCCAGAGAAGTGTGACCCGATGTCCGCCAGCAAGCCGTGATGAGCGGCCACAGTAAAAAGAACGGGGAACCGCCGATGTAAACACAGCGGTTCCCCGCTCTGCCAGTGCGGGCATAGGAGATCTACTGATCCCTGTCACTGGGATCAGTTAGATCTCGTATTCCCATAACAGCCCAGCCCCCCCACAGTTAGAACACACCTAGGAAACACAGTTAACCCCTAGATCTCCCCCTGCAGGTTAACCCCTTCACTGCCAATGACATTTATACAGTAATCAGTGGATATTTAAATTTCTGATCGCTGTATAGATGTCATTGGTCCCAAAAAAGTGTCAAAATGGTCCGACATGTCCGCCCCAATATCGCAGTACCACTAAAAATCGCAGATCGCTGCCATTTCTAGTAAAAAATAAAAAAAAAGAAAACCCCAGAAATGAATTCTCATCATCTGTAAACACGGCCACTTTTGCGCAAGCCAATCAATAAATGCTGATTGCGATTTTTTTTACCAAAAATATAAGGAAGAATATAAATCGGCCAAAACCGATGAAAAAAAAAGTTTTTTTATATTTTTTTTGGATTTGTATTTTAGCAAAAAGTAAGAAAAACTGTTTTTTTTTGCAAAATTGTCACTCTTTTTTTGTTTATAGCGGTGATCATAAATGACGCAGAGGTGATCAAATACCACCAAAAGAAAGCTCTATTTGCAGGGAAAAAAGGACGCAAATTTTGTTTGAGTATAAGGTCGCACGACCACGCAATTGTCAGTTAAAGCAACGCAGTGCCGAATCGCACAAAGTGCTCTGGTCCTAATCTGGGAAATCCTTCCGGGCTGAAGTGGTTATACTTACTTAACATATTATACTTACCTGCTCTGTGCAGTTGCTTTTGCACAGAGAAGCCCAGATCCTCCTCTTCTCAGGTCCCTGTTCTCTGCTCCTGGCCCCTTCCTCCTGTTGAGTGCCCCCACTGCAAGCAGCTTGCTATGGGGGCACCCTAGCTGAGCTGTAGCTCTGTCTGTCCATTTAGACAACAAGCTGCCATTCGGCCCTGCCCCCCCTCTTTCCTCATTGGCTAACTGACTTTGATTGACAGCCGCTGGAGCCAATGGCACCGCTGCTGTGTCTCAACCAATCGGGAGGGAGAGTCCGGGAAGGCCGAGGGACTCGCGGACATCGCTGAACAGAGATGGGGCTTAGGTAAGTATTAGGGGAGCTGGGGAGGCTGCTAGACATAGAAGGCTTTTTGTCTTAATGCATAGAATGCATTAAAAAAAAAAAACGTTCTGCCTTTACAACTCCTTTAAGGAGCGAGAAGCTGGCCGCTGCGTCAACAATGGATGAGTCATCAGTTCTCAACGAGCTTCCCCTCAGTTGAATGCAAAAAACCCATTTCCGGCACTAGAAAAAAGTGAAAAAAACGGCACCAGTCGGTGACTTCAAAAGGGGGCGGTGCCACCAGGTGAGTTCACCTGCTGGCCCCATCCCTTACCTATTTAAGAGCTGTCAAACGGCGGAGCAGGCATTCAGCAGTTAGCCTTCGTGAGCAGATCGTTTTTGTTTATTTATGGTCCGGTGGTCCGGTGGTATGGCGGGTATCGTGATTGACTATGGATGTACACCAGGGAACATTGTTTTGCTTCTTTTTTTAATAAAGGAATTTTTAAAAAAAGTTATTTATTTTTGACACTTTTTTGCCAATGGGTAGGGGTACAATATACCCCATAATCATTCACATAGGGAGGGGTCTGGGATTCCGGTAAGCCCCCTGCCCCCCACAATCACAGCCCAGGGTTGTCTTCATCCCCCATTCATTGAAGATGAACAAAGGCAGACATAATAGTTGTTCAGCCTGGGTGATAACCATGGCTCCCTCTATAGACACATTCAAGAGTGAGTGCAGTCACCTAGGGGCAGGGGGAGGTATTGGCAGAATTACCAGGTGAGTAAAGGAAAAATATCTGAAAAAAAATATAAAATAAATGCAACCACCTTATCTAAGGACTAGTAATCTGCAATATATTAATTTTTTTTATTGGGGTTAGATGAACCTTAACTCCAGCTTTACCTTCAGTTTTGCAAAGTTGTACAGGCTCCTCCGGTGCTGAAGTTGTTTACTGAGATTTCACTGCACAATGTGAGCTTCTCATAATGTGTATTAAAAGCTGCAGCAAGCCAGACAGAGCCTTTCATGGTTGGAGGACATTCAGCAACATCCACACCTTCCTCCCCAGCCTGACTGTTCCCCATCCTCCCCTTTAATAATTTGGTTTCAGTTCTTTCGACAATAGAGGCTCAACATCAGACCTGGTCATTGTCTAGGGTGATCTGCATGAAATCTACCTTGGAACATCCATTCCTCCAAGCATATATCTACCTGGAGTTCGGCATTCTAGTAAATATGTCACTTTGTGACAGGACACATGAGTTATAACCCCCACATAACTCCCCCACATTTTGTCAGGCTAAGCTTTAAAAAGACTGTAGGTTTCCTGGATCAAAACTGCTTCTTTGCTAAATCATTTAAAATAATTTATTTACTTACTGCAGTGTGTCTTGTGTGTCTGATCCTATTCTTATTATATCCAGTTTGTATATCTCTGTCTAGACAGCAGTGTTTGCTATAGACCCAGAGTCTCTATTGGTTAACTTTTGCAGGGCTTATATATATTCTGGTTATAAATACTGTGTGAGCGGAGGCGCATGCGCGGCAGCTCCTGGCGCGGACGTATGTCCTGAGAGCTCCGCTCCCGAACGGCCAGCGATCACCGCCGTAGCCCCGACGCAGCAGGCATCCAGGCACCGCAACCCCTCCTAGGGCACAGTGATCTCCCGGGCACCCTCGGATGGCGACCCCCGCGGCGCGGAGGGACCTCTCTCGGCAACTAGAGGCCGGGGCTTCAGTAGGCCCGAATCTCAAGATGGCAGCCGCAAGCACTGTACGGGGACATGCGGAGGAGGAGGAATGCTCTATAGCAGACCAGGATAACCTCAGCTACGGCCAGGACCCACAGCTCAGCCCCATAGTGGGTAAGGAGTTCTCTGTGGCCTCTCTGGCCCCTTCTGTGTCTCTTATAGAGGGATCCATTGGCTCCTTAACCCCTTCATTGCTAGTGGACATTCAGCAAACACCAGATCACCTGGGAGCTTCCCCCAATATTCTTTCCTCTTCCCTTATGAATATGTCCTCACTGATGGATAGTTTCTCACAGATGTTAACAAAGGGTCTGGCCCAAAATGCAGCACAGATCACCACCACTATACAAGCAGACCTACACCAACTTGGAGCCAGGATTGAAGCGATTGAAGCCAAAACAGATCAAGTGGTTGCGTAAGCTAATCAGAACTCTGATCGTATACAAGATCTTTATGGGCAACTGGATATGGCTCTTAACAAGCTGGATGACCTGGAAAATAGATCCCGCAGGTATAACTTTTAGGATTAGGGGGCTCCCCAAATCTTTTAAGGACTCTGAGGCAGCGGTTCATTCCCTCCTGCAAGACTTAATCCCTAGCATTCCAGCTCACCATTTGGAGCTAGATCGCGCCCACAGGGCACTCCAGGCTCCGCGACAAGATGGACTGCCGAGGGATATTGTGGTCAAACCCCATCATTACAGGGTGAAGGAGACGGTAATGCGTTTAGCACGTAATAAAGATCAGCTTCAGATTCAAGGTCATCCAAACCAGATCTTTTCTGACCTGTCTCCATACACAATACAGCGGCAGAGGTCATTGAAGCCATTATTGGAAGTTCTGACAAAGAATTCTATCATCTACAAATGATCATTTCCCTTCCGTTTGAACTTCTCACACTCAGCCAAGGCATATGGCTTCTCATCCATCCAAGAAGGGGAACGCATCCTGCTACATCTGGGTCTAATCCTCCTGACACGAACCATCCCAAGACTCCAGCATCCATGAAGAGACCATCACCACCGAGTCCTGTCTTACCCCTCTGGCAGAAGCAACAGGCCAAAAGGTCTAAAGAAGCGAGACCACCTTGAGTTATGTTCCTGATCCAGCAACTCTTCTCCTATTTTCTGGTTTCACCTGGTGGGATCAACTCTGCCCAACGGGGCACTCCTGGTTCTTTGAAGGACCTTCTTCTCTATCCTGAGAAGGTTTCTTTTTGGTTTTGAGGACTTCGTTTTCTGTTTATTTTGTTTGTGAGGTTACACTAAAAGTTGAGAAAGTATCTTATTATCGCTTTTTCTCCTTTTTTACCTAGAGGGAAATTATGTCGGGTGCAGCCATGGCTGGGGGCAACTCCCCCTCCCCTCAGATGTTTCGGGGGGAGTTCTCTCCTGCACTTGTCCTCCCTCCTCTGCGCAAGGGGGGGGGGGGCAACTGACTGCACAGTTCCTTTAATGATTAATGCTATGTTGTTGCGATTAACCTATATTTATTAGAAGATCTGTTTTAAGGCGGTGTGGCCAGACGGGTTGCATTGCACCTCTACTCATCCCTGAGTGGTCTTCTAGTATCTCCACTCTGAGATGACTCCTCTCCCTAGACATGTAGGGAGGAATTCTGGGAACTTCTTATTGGCAGGTGGGGACGGGTCCCCTTCTGCCTTGGTGGGTTTGGGGTTTTTTTTCTTTTCCTTTTTTTGTTCTTGTTTTTGGTGGTGTTTTGACTCTACAGTATTGCTGGTCCTACCGTTTAAATATGTTAATCGACCATCCTTTTCTCGTCCAGGCAAAGTACACTCTCCCTCTCTTTCTACTCTCTTCTCTCTTTCCCAGCAGTCATCTGGTTGTACTCTCTGGGATCCCTCCTCAGCGAAGAAATGTGGCAGATCCAGCAGAATAGGGCGACTCGGCCCATCTATAGCTTGTGGGGTAAGAGCACAGATTTTATCAAGAGATCCTCCCCCCCGTCTGACCCATGCAGCCTAGCCCTAATGCCCATGCCCCCTCTGCATTGGCTCTCATAATGTGCAAGGGCTAAACTCCCCTTGTAAAAGGAAGAAACTATTTAACCAATATAAATCCAACAAGGTGCAGGTCCTCCTTCTCCAGGAAACGCATTTCCAGGCCTCATATAATCCATCCTTTTTACATGACCACTTCCCTCAGTTCTACCTCTCCAATGCCCCTAATAAAACTAAAGGGGTTGCAATCTGTTTCTCCAAACATACCAAATTCTCCTTGTCGGCCATACATAAGGACTTAGAGGGGAGATACCTACTGGTTTCAGGCACAATAGAAGGGGTACTTTATACGTTTATATCCTACTATGCCCCCAATAGTAACCAAGCGGGCTTTTTCTACTCCATGCTCCACAAGTTGTTCTCCCATATTCGGGGGATTTGCATCATGGGTGGAGACTCTAATTTGGCTTTTGACCCCACCCTTTATAAATCTAATAAGGGTTTACCCCAGCTGAGGAAACCGGCTAAACAGAGTACTAAAGTAGCTACCTTACTCCATGTTTGGGGCCTTGTGGATGCATGGAGGGAAATGAATCCCCGAGCCAAAGATTACACTCACTATTCAGCACCTCACCAAATCTACGCTAGGATAGATCACATTTTGTTACAAGTCCCTCATATCCCGCTTATCATCAAAGCGTCTATAAAAGACTTGGTCATTTCTGATCACTCTATGGGCCTTTTAGACATATCAAGACCAGCGTGGTCTCAATCCAACTTCAAATGGTGCCTTAACGAATCCCTATTAAGCGATCCAATCAATTGCACCCTGATAGATAAGGACATCCAAGAATACTTTTGACTCAATTCCGATCCTGAGATATCCCCTGAAACCCTCTGGGCAGCCCACAAAGCGGTCATCAGAGGTAAACTTATCAAGCTTTCCTCTAAAATACTCTGCGAGCATCATTCTAACATCACTAAACTCCAAAGGGAGTTTCTCACAGCTAGCAAAGCCAACAAGAAATCCCTTTCCAAGAGCACCTTGGACCGCCAGGAGGTGCCAGGATAGTCCTAAACTTAGCCCTCACTATGACAGCAGAAAAGCAGCTTAGGTGGTCAGGGGCCCGTTTTTATCTCCATAAGGATAAGGTGGGAGCCAAATTGGCAGCCAAAATCTCCCCTAGAGTACATTCCCACTCTCTCCCTAAAATACAAACACCAGAGGGTTCCTTTACACAAAATCCGAAACTCATCATGGAACGCTTCCAAGGTTTTTATACAGACCTATATAAAGCTAAGGTGACAAGCTCCGATGCAGAGTTAGATAAATTCTTGGATAGCATCCCACTCTCAATCCTCAGTCAGGAGCATATGGAGGCTTTGGAGGACTCAATCTCCGAAGCTGAAATTCTAAGGGTGATTAAGGATATCAAATTGCACTCGGCTCCCGGTCCTGATGGCTTTTCAGCCTGTTATTACAAAAAATTTGCACAAACCCTGGCCCCACACATGGCTAAATTTTTCAATTCATTGAGAAGAGGTACTCCCCTGGATAAAGCCCTAAATATGACCTATATTTCAGTTATACCCAAACCTGGTAAAGACGTTCGTTTGGTGTAGAATTACAGACCGATTTCGTTAATTAATAACGATTTAAAAATTCTAACCAAAATTTTTGCTAATAGGATCTCTAATTTCATTGCTCAGTACATACATAGAGACCAAGCGGGCTTTATCCCGGGGAGACAGGGCCCGGATCAAATCCGAAGGGCTATTGATATTGTGTCCCTTTTGAGCTCCCAATGGGACGGAGGACCCCCCCAGGAGGGCTTCCTTTTCTCAATTGACATCCAGAAGGCGTTTGATTCAGTAACCTGGCCATATATATTTAAGGTTCTAACTAAGTGGGGATTTGGTCCTAACTTTAGGGGGATTCTACACTCCCTATACTCGAATCCTAGTGCCCAAATTAAACTGCAGGGGTTTTATTCGGAGGCGTTCCATATAGGCAGGGGGACGAGACAGGGGTGTCCTCTGTCTCCTCTTGTGTTTGCGGTCACTATAGAATCCCTGGCAATAGCGATCAGGCAAAACCCAGACATTAAGGGGGTTTGCTGTGGGGATCGGGAGCATAAGAGCATAAGAGCGACGACCTGCTGCTCTTTGTGACATCCCCTCTTATATCCACTCCTAAAATCTTTTCCACGCTTGAATGTTTTGGTGAAGTCTCAGGGCTTATAGTGAATACGGCCAAATCCCTAGCACTGAACTTCACGGTTCCCTAGTCTATAGTTGATAACCTGCTAAAGTATTTCCCCTTCAAATGGAGCTCTACCTCTATCCTGTATTTGGGGGTTAACCTCATCTCTAAGTACGAGACCTTATATCACTCTAATTATCCCCCAATGTTCCTTAAACTGGCTAAAGACTTAGTGACATGGGCAAAACATGACTTGTCATGGATGGGAAGAATCAATACGATTAAAATGACCCTCCTCCCCCGTCTGCTCTACTTATTTCGTTCCCTTCCCATCCCTCTTAAAAAAGCCCAACTGCTACAATTTCAATCCAAAATCGTTCGTTTTATTTGGGGCTCAAAGGGCAGTAGATGCTCCAGGAACATTTTATTCAGACTCAGATCACAGGGGGGTCTTGGTGTTCCCAATTTATGGTGGTACTACCAGGTGGCTCAGTTAACCCAGTTTTCCTCCATATATTATCGCCACTCTAAGCCCGATTGGTTGCTGATAGAACGGCAGGCGGTCCCGAACTACACAGTCGATTATCTTGCATGGTCTTCCCCCAATTTATGGCCACCTACCTTAGCCCCGACACTCTCTCAATCCCTAGCCCTGTGTGATCGCCTTCATAAAATCCCCTCCCTGATCTCTTACCTTCGCCCATTGGCCCACTTGTTCCATAACCCCAGTTTTCAACCGGGATGTAATATCTTAGCATTTAAATGGTGGTTGAACAAAGGACTCTTCAGAATAGGGCACTTTTTCACCACCACAGGTCCCCTCACCTTAGGGTACTGCATCAGTAATTTGGACATACCCCAGAATGAAAGGTTCAGTTTCTTGCAAATCTGGCATACAAAACCAGACCCACCCGCCGCTACAGCTTACGAGACCTGGTGTGCGAGGATCACGGATCAAAGGGGGGGGGTCTCTCTGATATACTCACTCCTGGCTGATAACTGCCATAAGACAACCTATGCCCGTGCGTGGGAGAGGGATCTTGACACTTCCTGGGATTCGGGGGTCTGGAACACCCGTTCCTGCCGCTCATTTAAGGGTATTGTCAATATCTCTCTCATTGAGGCTAATACCAAAGTGCTCTTACGGTGGTATAGAGTTCCCTATATTCTTGCCAAGATATATACAAACATCTCCTCGCTCTGCTTCAGAGGGTGTGCCCATACAGGAACTATGTTCCATATCTGGTGGTCCTGCCCACGGATACGGAGTCTCTGGAATAAAATTTTTGCGGTTCTCTGAAAATTAACCGGAATCCCTATCCCACATACCCCGGAAATCGCTTTACTTAACCAAAGAATCAACATGCTTGATAGATATTCCAATCATTTCGTTTTTTTTGTTCTCTCAGCTGCCAAAATCACTATTGCGGGACATTGGAAAAAATCCTCGGTATCATGGTCAGCGTTAAAACTGAAAATTTCTTGGATAATGGCACAAGAGAAGCTGGTTAGCATTTTGAGGGATAGAGTCAGTTTTTTTGAGGCAGTTTGGACACCATGGATGGTGTTTGCCCACATTCCAGCATTCCCAGGAGCTTTATCCTCTGGATCTCCAAATACTAGATGACCCGGGAATTTCTCTCTTCTCCCTTGTCTCTCCTCTCCCTTGCGTTTCCCTCTTCTCTTTGGCTTCCTCCTTTCCTATCACTTTGCTAGACTGCACTACTTCGTCTTGCTTCCTTCTCTCCCTCTCTAGTGTACTTGCTCGGCGAGAACTCGGATAACACATGGGGCCCTCGGGCCTTCTGGCACTCCACTAGCTGGTATAAATACTTCCCTCCTATCCCCCCTCCCACCCACCCACCCTTCTTTTTTTTATTAAAATTGTCCTCTCTTCTTCCCAACAAATGGGAGGCTTGCGGAAGCTTTCCGGGAGGAGGCAGCTCCTCTCTCCCGGACCCCCCGGGGGTCAGCTGGCAGGGGGCTCGAGCTCACAGTGTGAACCCAATTGGGGTGAGTCGGTTCCCCTGGGGGTCCCCTCTGGGCTTGTATGGCTGATTTAGTGGGACTTAATGGGATGGGAGTTATCAGTAGTGCATAAATTGGGAATAGGATCCAGCTCAGTAATCCCGGTCCTGAGGTTGGTTTGATTTGAGCTTGTTTCAACTCGAATATATTTACTAATACTGTAGAGTCTGAGCCTAAGGCCCAGACGAATTCTGATATGCTTCATCTAGTTGTACCGTCCTTCTAGTCTAGTACCAAGTCTTTGATATTGTGCTTATTTGACCATGCAGCTCTCTTACCTGGAAGACACAGCGGCAATTATGTCTGGAACATTTTCTCACTATCAGTGAGCAGCGCTCGACTCCTTAAGGGAGTCGGGTATGGGTAAAGAGCCTGCAGTAGTTCTTCAAGGGTAGGAGCGGTCTACATTCTGACATACAATGGTTTGATATGTTTCTCCATTACATTTACCTATAATTCCTGGTTTGTTGACACATGATTTGTTCACTTTGCATTGAAATGATGCTCTGTATTTCTTTTTGAAATCTCAATAAAATTATTGAAATAAAAAAAATACTGTGTGAGCATTGGCGGATATGTTTTGGATTTAAAAAAAAAACTACATAGAATGCAGGGTGTAAAAGAAAATTAGCATTTCATCCATACTCATCGTAGCTTGTAGAATTTTATTAATCAGTGCTGCTGAACAAATTGAATGCTGGTACTACTGCATGCAGCTGGTTGACAAATGCTGAATCATAGACCTGTGGTAGTGTGCGAAAATTGTATCCTTAGTAATGACCTAACAAAAGAATGTCTCATTAGATAAGCAAGACTGCATACCAAACACTACATAACTCTCTGCATAAAATATTAAAATACATTTCCAGTTTGAAAAACCATCAGCTGAGTATCCTTTTTGTTACTGGATAAAATGTATGAGCAACATACAATATAGTCTGTCATAGCAAACTGCTGCTTCTGTGCCTTGGGTTTGCACTCTCCATCACACATAATTTACATTTGTGCAAAAATGCTCGCTCCTCTCTCAGAACATTCTTCTCAATTTCTATTCAAGCTTGCTCTTCTGTTATATATGACCATTCTTCACTTGCATCCATACGTGGCTTCCTCTCTGGTCATTTAACTCAACTTCCATCCATAAGCACTCTGCTACTTTTTGTGACCACTTCTATCCATGCCTGTGTAGCACACCCGACGTAGGAGCTGCTGAATTACACTACTACACGGCCAGGCACACAGCATTTCCTTCATGCACTCCAACACAGAAAACAGTCCTTGGCTTGTTTTTTTAATGTTTTATTAGGGGTTGATAACTTGGATGGGGTAGGGAATTATGGGATGCCCAACTTGAAAAAAATGTCCATGAATACATTAGACAAATTCCTCCCTATTTACACAAAGTCCTGTTCTTCCTTCCTCCTGCACAAATTTGATTCACTTGTACAGCTCCTGCTGATCACTCTGGGGGGAACTAACTAACTTTAGTGTTAATTCAGCAACTGCCCATTACAGGCTGGGAACATCCTGTCCCTTTGTGGATAAAGTAGCACATTATGGAGTGAAAAGTATCTCCTTCCACCTTTCTGTAGACCCTGAGCCCAGTTCTACTGTTGCAGAAGATACCAACCCACCTGGCTGCTTGCTTCCCCAGTCCTCCTGACTGGCGCACTTCCGCAGTCCTTCCTGACTGGCTTACTTCCATGGAGATTCCCCAAGGCAAGGATGAAGACTTAACTGTCTTCAGAGAGCACTGTTACAGCTGACAGTCTCTCTATCCTTGTGTTATGCCTGCACTGTGCTGATATTATTCACTGTCTCAGCTTGCTTTTTCCCACTACCTCTTCTCGCATGAATCTCCCCAGTTGCCTTCTATGGTAGGATCCTTCCAGGCCAACTTGAGGTAAAACACCTACCCGGCAGGGATCCCTAAAGGGCCACTGGCAGTCTATCCTCAGCACTGCTTTTCCAACTTCCACCTGATTCCCTTGCTGGCATAGCCCATGTCTATTTATGGGATTTTTTCAGTCTCCCTGCCAACCCATCCTAACCTCCACCCACTAGATCTAGAACATTCTCCAATCTTCCAGAAAACAGGGGGAGGCACCAGAGAGCTGCTGGGATGAGTCATCCTGGCCTCTAGTAACCCTGGCCCAATTCAGTGACTCAGATGTATCCCTGTCCAGAAATATGCTAAGCACACACAAGAGGGTGCTACACCTGCTTTCCTGCATTCTATGGTCATTCTTCCTCACTTCCATCTATCCTGTCTGGTAATTTTTCTCCTCTTCCATACCATGCACACTTTCCTTCCATGTATGCTCATTCTACTTTCCTTTTATCTATGTCTGCTCTCCTTTATGGTAATTCCCCTCTCCTTCCATCTATGCTTCTATGTTACCAGTCCTCTGGAAGGTACAACTATGTAGTAAATACTGTTGCGTGTTACTTCTTTTTCATTGCCATTGTGCCACATTTCATATTATTTTCAGTCTCCAATATACAGTGGGTACTGAAAGTATTCAGACCCCCTTAAATTTTTCACTCTTTGTTATATTTCAGCCATTTGCTAAAATCATTTAAGTTCATTTTTTTTCCTCATTAATGTACACACAGCACCCCATATTGACAGAAAAACACAGATTTGTTGACATTTTTGCAGATTTATTAACCACTTGACAACTGGGCACTTAAACCCCCTTCCTAACCAGACCAATTTTCAGCTTTCAGTGCTCTCACATTTTGAATGACAATTCCCAAATTCACGGGTCAACAGTTCACCAATTATTTAGACGTTTTTACAGTTGTTTAGACACAAAAAGACAGTTATACCCCACGACACACATGTAATTACTCCTTTTTTTTACTTGAATTTACTAAAATCGTTTACCGACTTTATATTGTTTCTCACTTTTTAAATTCCCCCAGACTTATGAAAGTCATGGGTGACATATAACCTCTGACTTTTATTATACTTTACACCGTGTTACCGTTACTTTTTCTTCATTGTGCGTTGTCATAAATGATGTATCAACATGGAAGGTCTCCTGACCATTGTATCTTCGTATCTACCTTCCTCTCCCCTTAATGGTATTTCCTCTCGTCTGTATCTATTTTCCTTTCATCTTACTCGTATGTACCTTCCTTTCACACGTACCATACCTTCTCCTCTTTTTAA
>BLSH010286803.1:1915803-1927376 GCA_018402905.1 Glandirana rugosa | reverse complement strand
GTCCCAAACGTCTTCCATTTAAGGATTATGGAGGCCACTGTGCTCTTAGGAACCTTAAGTGCAGCAGAAATGTTTTTGTAACCTTGGCCAGATCTGTGCCTTGCCACAATTCTGTCTCTGAGCTCTTCAGGCAGTTCCTTTGACCTCATGATTCTCATTTGCTCTGACATGCACTGTGAGCTGTAAGGTCTTTTATAGACAGGTATGTGGCTTTCCTAATCAAACCCAATCAGTATAATCAAACACAGCTGGACTCAAATGAAGGTGTAGAACCATCTCAAGGATGCTCAGAAGAAATAGACAGCACATGAATTAGATATATGAGTGTCACAGCAAAGGGTCAGAATACTTAGGACCATGTGATATTTCAGTTTTTCTTTTTTAACCACTTCAGCCCCGGAAGGATTTGCTGCTTTAGGACCGGAGCCCTTTTTGCGATTCGGCGATGCGCCGCTTTAACTGACAATTGCGCGGTCGTGCGACGTTGTACACAAACGAAATTTGCGTCCTTTTTTTCTCACAAATAGAGCTTTCTTTTGGTGGTATTTGATCCCCTCTGCGTCATTTCTGATCGCCGCTATAAACAAAAGAAGAGCGACCATTTTGCAAAAAAACCCAAATTTCTTACTTTTTGCTAAAATCCAAATCCAAAAAAAAAATATAAAAAAAACATTTTTTTTCACAGTTTTTGGCCGATTTATATTCTTCCTCATATTTGCGATAAAAAAAATCGCAATCTGCGTTTATTGATTGGTTTGCGCAAAAGTGGTCGCGTTTACGGATGATGAGAATTCATTTTTGGGGTTTTTATTATTATTTTTTTTTTACTAGTAATGGCAGCGATCTGCGATTTTTATCGGTACTGCGATATTTCAGCGGACATGTCGGACTATTTTGACACTTTTTTGGGACCATTGGCATTTATACAGCGATCAGTGCTATAAAAATGCACTGATTACTGTGTAAATGTCATTGGCAGTGAAGGGGTTAACCTGCAGGGGGCGCTCTAAGGGTTAACTGTGTTCCCTGGGCGTGTTCTTACTGTAGGGGGACTGCCCTAGCTGGGGAAGGGAAGTGGTCACAGCCTTCGTATACAGGAAGGCTGTGATCACATCCCTTCCCCCTCACACAGAGCGGAGGTCCGTGTTTACATACACGGACCTCCGCTCCTTCGCTCCGGGGGGACCATCGCGGGTAGCCGGCGGCAATCGAAGCCGCCGACCCCGCTCCCTGGCCCTCCCCGAACAGAGTGAGCGCGGCCGCCGTCGTATGACGGCGATTTGCGCTCACGAGCCACCTTGTCGCCGTCAATTGCCGATCAGCGGTCGGCAAGCGGTTAATTAATCTGCAAAAATGTCAACAATTCTGTGTTTTTCTGTCAATGTGGGGTGCTGTGTGTACATGAGGAATATAAATGAACTTAAATGATTTTAGCAAATGACTGCAATATAACAAAGAGTGAAAAATGTAAAGGGGTCTGAATACTTTCCGTACCCACTGTATACATTAAGAGGATGAAATGGTTGAAGTAGCACTTATTGCTGCTGATGTTCCTGGTATCTCCCCTAAAATGACTTTGAACATGCCTAAAGTGGCCCATATGTGGATCAAAATTTGGCCTGTTTAGCTAGGCACTTCTATGCTCACATCATAGTAGCAACAAAGATGTATATGACCAAAAAGAAAAGAAAGAGGACAAGAGAACACCACTACCTGCATGTTTATTAAATATCAATAAAAATAAAAAGCATATATTGTACTCACATGTAAAATGAATATATGACACATCTGTCAAGTCTCCAGAAGGTGGTAGTGTACCAGGTGGTCAGTGTTGTTGTGGCAGTCCCCTCTAAGTAAATGTGATGTCAGATCACAGTATCCAGGAAGTATACCAGGAAGTACACTAGAATGAACCAGCAGATGAACCATTAGTATGTAAAAAAACAAAATGAAGAAATAGAGGGAGAGAAAACGCTACCGTTTAATTGTAGTATTTGTTAAAAATAAAGAATATTACACTTGCCTGTAAATATATATATATAAAGGCATATCTGTAAAACCTCCAGCAAGTAGCAGCATTGCAGGTGGCCAGTAGTACAGCAGCAAGCTCCTCTAGGCAGGTGTGAGGTCAAACTCTTGGAGCCAGGAAGTATACCAGAGGAAATATCAGGAAGAACCTTCAGGAGAAACAGCACAAGATGGTATCCTCTGTGGACAGCAGAGAAGTCACTGAGGATGACTGGGAAGACATGATGACGTCATATGTGATGTGTTACAACAAGTTTTGGGGTGGGGAGCCCCTTTCTCAAGTCTTTTGACAGATGTGTTCTCAAGTGGCCGCCATCTTAGCTATACACATTGCTGTTGGTTCTTTCTGGTGTGTCATCTGGTATTTCCTTATAGACCAATTGTTCTAATATCATTTTTTTCTTTTTCGTTTTCTATGATTTGAATTTGTGCGCTTGAACCCATTTTGCTCCCGGGTGTGACCTTTACTTATCTGATAACATCAGGGTAGTGAGTGCACTGTTATCCCTGACTGCTAGTTTTGGGAGTTTTGCAGTGAGATTTATTGATAACAATATTATACTGCTCACTGTTTCCTTTGCCTTAACATGAGGAAGTAAAGGCTCATTTAAAGCAGAACCTAGCTGTAACTGAGAACTACAAACTGAAAACAATATTCTATTTGTTTTTAATATTCAAAGCAAACCCACCCATCCATCTTTTTCTCCGTGTTTATTTTGTTGAGAAATCATTATGAAAAACAGCCCTTAGAATTTCTAGTAGTTGCCCTTGAGTAAGGGCAGATGATTCATGTAGCATTTACTTCCTGTAATCCATCTGCTCTTGGCTCAGGCATGTAGGCAGGAGGAGGGTGTACTTAGCTGAGAAAGCCCCTCCTGCCTTTCTCCAGATCCAACAAAAAAAATGTCCATGAAGACTCCTGGTATGAATGACATTACTTTGGCCTAGGCCAGAAACAGAAACTAGGAAGCAACTGAAGAAATGTAAAAAAAAAGTTTAAAAACAAGTAAATATAATATAACTTCCTATATATTTATTAATGCTAGCAGCACAAGGATTAAAATAGTTATTGTTGATTAATAGAGTTTAGTTCCATTTTAATGTCTTCACACAGATTTTTATTTCAGATGGAGGAATAGTAATGTCAAACTCTGGTGCACAGTCATATTTAGGCTACATAACTGATGTAATAGAAAAGTTGAGGTAGGACTATAAAAATGAGGACAATATTTATCTAGCTTTTCTATTTCTGTGTCTGCCATCGCACTGCAATGCACATCACATTATTCTCTATTGTGCCCATTCACATCAAGGCAACATGGTACAGTGGAAATTTTTGAAAAGGTACAAGTGCTCCTTTTGGTGCAGCATAGTGCTCTTTTGACCCCATAGACTTTAGTGGGGGGGGCATGGAAAACACATGCACATGCGTGTTGGGCACATTTTCAGTAAGCTTTTGTGCTTCACAAAAAATACACGAAGAGTGAAAATACATTGATCATGTGCATAAAAACATACTACAAAAACACACTGAAAAACACATGAATATGCTGCAGCACTAGCGTAGATCTAGGCTAAATCATAGAACATAAAAAAAATCCTGACACATTCCTGTGCTGGATTGACTGATATTCACAGAAATTCTCTTCTCTGAATATACACTAGCAACATTCACAACATTCATAATGGGGCAAATGTGATGATGGTAGTGTTTAGATCAGCAAATGTGCTGTTAGTTTTAAAGTGGTTCTAAAGTCAAGACATTTTTACCTTAAAGCAGAAGTAAAGTTGGAAAAAAGAAAAAAAAATCTTCTCCCTGCAAGGTAAAACCATAATGTGCTAGTATGCAATGCATACTAGCACATTATCAAAAACGTACATTGAAAGGAAGTTCTCCAGCGGTGCACAGTCACCACTGACAGGGCTTCCATCTTCACCCAGTCCTCCTTCTGGGTTTGTGGTCAGCAGTCCTCTGAGTGGCCGCGCGTGAGTCACTGTTCCCGGCACAGGGCTCTGAAGGAAATGCACAGGTATGCTGTTCCTTCAGAGCTCATGCACCGGTGACGTCACTGGCTGCAGAGACACTGAATATCTCCTAAACGGTGCACGTTTAGGAGATAAACCTTGTACCCACAGGGCGACTTTACTACCACTTTAATGCATTTCATGTATTAACCACTTAAGACCTGGAAGGATTTCCCACCTTAGGACCAGAGTACTTTTTGCGATTCGGCACTGGTCGTTTTAACTGACAATTGCGCGGGCGTATGACGTTGTACCCAAGCAAAATGTGCGTCCTTTTTTCCCCACAAATAGAGCTTTCTTTTGGGGTATTTGATCACCTCTGTGTCATTTCTATTCACCGCTATAACCCAAAAATGAGCGACAATTTTGCAAAAAAACAATATTTCTTACTAATTGCTAAAATACAAATACAAAAAATATATTAAAAAAATAATTTTTTCATCGGTTTTGGCCGATTTATATTCTTCCTCATATTTTTGGTAAAAAAAAATCGCAATCAGCGTTTATTGATTGGTTTGCGCTAAAGTTGCAGCGTTTATAAACCATGAGAAGTAATTTCTGGCGGTTTTACAATTTTTTTTTTTTACTAGTAATGGCGACGATCTGCAATTTTTATTGGGACTGTGACATTGTGGTGGACATGTCGGACACTTTTAACACTTTTTTTGGGACCAATGATATTTATACAGCGATCAGAAATGTATATATCCACTGATTACTGAATAAATGTCATTGGCAGGGAAGGGGTTAACCAGTAGTGGCAGTGAAGGGGTTAACTGTATTCCCTGTGTGTGTTCTAACTGTATGGGGGCTGGAATGGCAGGGGCACCAGAAATCTAACTGATCCCGAATACAGGGATCAGTAAATCTCTGACATTCCTCCTATCAGAATGGGGAACCACCGTGTTTACATCTGCAGTTCCCCATTCTGGCTCTGTCACAGGCCATCATGGGTCGCCGGCGGACATCGAGTCCGCCAGACCTGTGGCCCCGACTTTAAGCGGTGATTAAAGACCAAGTGGTCCATCAAGTCTGCCAGTTTTAGGAAGCAATTGGCTCCTGCTGCTGTCAGTCAAGTTCTGTGAGAAGAGAGTGGGGGCATGGCCAGACAATGCTATGTTTTTCTATGGACTCACACAGCCTGGCTTGGGAGCGCACCTGCACAAGTGCTCCCCCAGCACAAGACTTGCTGAGGGGACACTCAGATAAGAGGAGGAGTGGAGAACACCAGTGGGGGACCACAGAAAAGGTAAGCATAGAGCAAGTAAGTATAATATGTTTGTTATTTTAAGAAAAAAAGCCATTAGAACCACTTTAATGCACAGTAGAAATGTGAATCGGCAGCAAATGTGCAATGAATGTGCACAGAATGTAGAAGGATCTGACTCAGCACAGAAATCCAATTGTCAGTCATTGATCTATTTGTTTGCATTTTAGATATTATTTTTTATATCATCATGCTTGTTATGTTTATTTATAGAAAATAATGAATTTATAAATAAAAATTGCCAACTGTCTACATATTCTTTTCTTTTCTATTCTTTGTATTTTTGTTATAACAATACAACAGTTTATTGTTCTCTGCATGGAAACAGGATACCATGGTAGCATTGCTTAACTGTGCCAAGAGACCAAATCTTCAGTTTTAGCACATCCAGACCTTTAAAATAATATTTTTAAATTGAATGATAATATTTTTAAATAATAATATTTAAAATATTACATTGTAGGACTTTTGAGTCTTTTTTATTTTCTGTGAATGAGTATGGGTACACTTGTAGGGAGGGACTGGTTTATGGGGACTTCCAGATTCCAATAAGCCCTCTCCCACAAAACCCCACAACCACTCGGTCAGGTTTATGGGGAAGAAGCCCTTGTCCTCATCAGTATGGGGACAATGTGCTTTACCATGGGGAGCAACTGGCCTTGTATGGTTTAGAAGTTGGGGGCCGCAAGCTGGTCCCCCAATTTTCTGGCCTGCCAGGCTGCATGCATATAAGGGTCCAGCATAGATTTTGGGAAGGACCTCATGCTCTCTTGTTTTTCTTTTTTTTTTTTTTTCCATGGGGCTACCCTTTAACATTCATTACAGGCCCTGAGAGTTTAGTATAGCATTTTTTTCATGGGGTCACCCTTGACATCCATTCCAGACTCTCATGTCTGTATGTATGTATTTTTAGAGGGAACCCTACACTTTTTTTCTAGGGCCCCTCTTAACATCAACATCAGAATCTCATCTAGAATAAGGGAATGGTATTGATGAAGGGAATCCCCTGCCACTTTGATGAAAGCAGAAGTAAGCAGCTGGGAGCTGTCATTTACTGGCAATTTAAGCTGCATTTTTTTGTACATGTCAGTTTTTCTGTAGTAGGTTGAATATATTGCACAGATGCAGCACTTCATAAGCTGTACCCTTTGAGGACCATAAGATTACCGTCATCAATATAAAATAATTATAAAACATGGGACAAATACGTCCCTTGGTCCTCAAAGGGTTAAGAGTATACTCCAGGCATGTTATTAAAAGGAACTTTTGCATTTCTAATGTTGCCCTGTAAGCATTATAAAAATCACTGCTCTCCACCAAATGGAATCTTTTAATTTTTTTTTTTTTGGTAGATGTTCACCATAGCAGTGCCCAGACCCAATTCCATTTGTTACACAATCCCTTGCCTATTAACCTAGAAAATGTTAACCTTCTCGCGCCCACGCTATAGCCGAATGATGGCTACAGTGTGGGCCTTAATTGCCGGAAGGCCGTCAATAGACGTCCTCCCAAGCGTGCGCTGTCGGAAGCCCCCCCGGGGAGCGCTCAGCGCGCTCTGTGATCACCGGGTCTATGAGTCTCGGCAGATCACAGATCAGAATAAGGGGACAATCCCAGCCCTTTACCACTTGATCAAGTGCTGCCTATCAGTGTCACCTACCAGTGCCCATCAGTGCCACCCATCAGTGCCCAGCAGTGCCACCTATCAGTGCTGCCTTACAGTGCCACCTATCAGTGCCCTGCAGTGCCACCTATCAATGCCCTTCAGTGCTGCCCATCAGTACCAACCATCAGTGCCCATCAGTGCCCCCTTATCAGTGCCCATCAGTGCCCCCTTATCAGTGCCCATAAGTGCAGCCTCTCAGTGCCTATCAGTGCAGCTTATCAGTGCCCATCAGTGCAGCCTCATCAGTGCACATCAAGGAAGGAGAAAAATGACATGTTTTCAAAATTTTATAACAAATTATAAAACAGTTTTCTTTTTTTCAAAATGTTTGTTTTTTTTTCGTTTTTTTAGCAAAATACATTAAATACTACCAAAAGAAAGATCTATTTGTGGGAAAAAAATGTCATATGGGTACAGTGTTGACTGTGCAATTGTCATTCAAAGTGTGACAGTGCTGAAAGCAAGTGGTTAGTTACTGGTTTTTAACATTCAACTCCCGTTGACTTGCCTGAGAACACAGTGCCACCTCACTGGAAGTGGGGTACTTTGGTAGCAATTGAGGATGATCTCCCTACCATAGCTTGGAAGGATCCTATCCAGCTGCCTGTACACGGGTTCAGACAGTGGAGGGCCTCTCATCACTTTGTCCTGCTACCTCTGCCTCATTAGATGTGGCCTTTCTGAGCAGCTGAGGAAAGTAAGCTGGGAAACCCATCTTCCCTGGGGGTGTCTAGGAACCCATGGGAAATTGAGCCAAAGGTGCTTATGTCTGCATCTAAGCATGGTTAATAAATGTGCACTCCAGTACAGTATTACACTCGTAACAACCACGGATATGGTGGACACTGCTGAAGTCTTGCTCTTAACTAGTGGTGCCTGTGAGGTCCTTTAAGGTTTTAAAGCAGAAATCTTCAGTTTTGGCCCTGTGGAGAAAATCCTCTCACTTGTCTTGAGAAGAGAAACAATGTGTCCCCAGCTCAGTGTAGGCTATGTTAAGGGGGGCAGCATGTATAGCATAGGGAGGGCAATTTATCATTAAGTGACATTACTGTAATGTTATTCTTTAAGCCTGAGTTTAGTTGTGGGGGTTTTGTGCTACGTGCATTTTTTTCAGGGTTGGGTTAAATGTTTAATGTAAAATTTTCCAGCCTACAGCTGAAACGTGACAACTAGAATTCCATTGGCTGCAATATTTTTTCCTAAAAAATCATTTTACTACAACTATCTATAGAGCTATGCAGGTCAAAGAATAAATCCTGTCATATACCGATTACACTGATATCAAAACAATTTATCAATTAAAATGCTGTTTTGGCACTAACCTGCATTTTAACTATAATATGATTAGGTTAGGGTATGGATTCAGCACCCAAACATCAGTACTGTTCACTGAACCTGCCTCAAACCAAACCGAAAGGTTAGTTCAGCTCATCTCTAGTGCTAAAAAAAACTGAAAATTGTATCATACTTACCATAATTTTCTTTTCCTGGTGTCTATCCATGGCGCAATACCTGTGACAAGCTCCGCCTTGGCTCCTCCCTCAGGACTAGTGAATATTATAAAAGAAAAGGGCTAGTGCCCTCCCAGCATTCTACGTAATATAGCATACAGAGGGTGGGATTGTATGCTGCCATGGATAGGCACCAGGAAAAGAAAATTACGGTAAGTATGATACAATTTTCTGTTTTCCTGGTGCCCCATGGCAGCATACCTGTGACAAAATAACTAGCTGAAATGGGTGGGATGATACATAGTAAAAAATGTATTTGAGAAAAGAATTAGACATAGACAAATGCCGACCTGGTTGTCTGTGTGCCAGTTTCTACAGATGAGAAAGCTGCCTGGTCTACTCTGCAATGTCTCATAAGCGCATGTTGAGATGATCATGATGCTACCCTTTAGATTGTTTTGATGGATACATCTGCTCTGACTGTCCAAGAAGCAGAAAACAAGTGGGTGGCATACAGCCCAATTGAAGATGTGTTCTAGGCCCCTAGACCTGTACACCTTCTTAAACAATTTGCTTATCCATGGAACTATTGTACCGGAGCAGGGATCTGCAATTTATCCCCAGCTGCCGCAGAACCACATGTCACATGAGGTATTGTAAAGTTCTGATATTCACAGACATGACTAAGCATGATGGATACTGTAGTTCCAGAATGGACAGAGGGCCACATTCCGGAGGCCTCCATTCCAAATGATGCTTCTCTGTCCCTGTTGTTTTTTTTTTTTTTGTGGAGTATTACAAATAGGTTAGATGTAAAGTCTGAAGAAGTTGTGGTTTGAAAACAGTGTCTTAGTACAAAAGTAATGTTGTTTTCGTGAAGATGGAAATTGGATCTGAAAAGATCGGCAGGGCCCAAGGCTCGGAGATAGTAGAGGAAGAGGAGAACCCAGGGATGAATCCATGTACCGTTCTAAGTCCAATCTTATCCAAGCGCAAAAAGAAAATAATATTATTGTCTTCTAATACCAGAGCCTGAAGCTCTGATGCCATCGCCACAAAGACGAATAGTTTCCAAGTGAGATTCCACAAGGATGCTGAATCAGATGGGGCAGAAGGCTGTTTAGATAAGGGTTCCAGAGAAGTCCCAAGTGGGAAAGATTTCTATTAACAAGTGGGCCTATCTTCTTGTCTGCCTTTAAGAATTTGATTTATTAAAGGATCTTTGGCCCATGTCTTGTTGTCATAGCCGAGATTGGCACCAGCTGTACCCTTAAGATGCTTAATCCTGATCCTATGTCCTGTTTGCAGGAAGTTAAGGAGTTGGGAGGAAGAGGGTACATCAGGATTGATGATTGAGGACGTTTTGCTGTTAGCAAAAAATGTAAACTTATTCCAAACCTTGTCATTTGTATTGTTCGTTGAAGGCTCCTGTGGGTTGAAACAACTGTAAAGGAACCTCCTAATGATTAAAGACTGTTTTAAGATCCTAATGTGAAGGCTCAATCTGTGAGGTTCTGATGGGTGTGAGCCAGAAGAAAGGGTATCAGAGGAATATTTACCAGAGGCCCTAGGGAATCATGGGTTTTCCTGCAAATATGGCAGGGCTGTTATCACTGTTATTGTTGATATTGCAAGTGTCAAGAGAATGTTCGAGGCCGGAGGAGGCCTAAATTAGATTGCATGCCCAAGGACTTGACAGGGTATTTATTGCTTCTGCCCAAGGGTGATGTAGATGTGAAATAAACCTCTGCAGCTTGGTATTGCTTGCTGTAGCAAAAGTATGCAGTTCGGGAAAAACCCACTGGCCCACAATCCAACCGAATAACTTCAGTTGTAGGGACTATCCTTTGGGATCCGAGAATCCTTGGGATAGGTGATTGGCCCCTGTGTTCTAAGTGGGCTGGAAGACAGACTACTCTTAGGCCCTTCAGATTCCCCTCTGCCCAATTAAAGATGGGTTTCACTTCCTTCAGGAACTGTTGTGGTTTCTGCCTTGGTGATGTATGTATAATATTGCAGCTCCATTGTCTATCCAAATCAGAACTGATTTGTCCTTGATCTGGGAGAGCAATCCTGCCAATGCGAGATAAGCCACCTGGATTTTCCAGGATATTTGCAAAGATGCCTGCCGTATTAAACCCCCATCTCTCTTGAATCAACGTCTGACTGCAATGTGCCTCCTAGCCTGTTGAATTGGCGCCTGTGGCAGCTGTGGTCCAGAAGAAATGCCTTAACGGATGTGGCTTTACAAGCATCTCCCTCTTTGTCCACTAGTGCAGACCCCTCTGCATTAAACTTGTCTGATATATGAATAAAGAGGGAACTAATTGATTGTTACAGTACTGTATTTATGAGAAAAAAATTCTCATAAATACAGTACTATAACTATCACTCAGGTTCTCTTGATGAAGTCACGAGGCATGACGTAACGCATAGGAGTGACCTGATACCGGATGTGAGAGGCGGCTGCATGCCGATTTTTACATGTTTATAGCTGTTTTTATCAACTTTTAATGTAAGCATTTACTATTTAATAAACCATTCATTGCTTAAATACTACACCATGAGGGTCCCTTCCATTTAACCCTTTATGTCCTGCTGACCATGTCTGAGCGCTGGAGGTTTAAACACACCGAAGCCACAGGAAAAGAGTGTACAGACCTATGGTGACTGATCCATTCGCTGACATCAAAGATTAGTGTTGAGCGAACCCGGACTGTAACGTTTGGGTCTGTACCGAACTTTCGGGTGTCCGTGGCACGGACCCGGACCCGGACATTTCAAAAATTGTTCGGGTTCGGTCCGGGGTTCTGCTATTTTACTCCACGTGTTGAGAAGAAACTTTACAGGCCCAGGCCCAGGCACGGTGCCTGTGGGCTTTCAAGCCATGTCTGGGTTTGCAATGTCAGGCCCAAGCGAGTTGTGATTAGAAACTACAGTCGCTTACCTAGTCAGTGGTATCCAGACATGTGAGAAAAGGACACCGAAGCCACACAAATTTGGAGGTCGCGAGTCTGTACCAGTCGTCCTGTATTTCCCAATTTACCTTCCCTGGGAGTACCACATCATAAATTCGTTACTTACCAAATAATTTATCATTTACGAATGTAATTTTCAACTATTTTTGTCGATATTT
>BLSH010286803.1:1863581-1882034 GCA_018402905.1 Glandirana rugosa | reverse complement strand
TTTTTATACAATTGGTCTTGAAAGTGGCTACGTGTCACTCGTCTTCTAACAGAGTGTGCTCGTTTAAACGTGATTTCAGGAAAATTTTTAACATATTTTTTCAAAATATTATCATTTGTCAAGAGATACCAATGGTCTCGAAGAATTTTTCTGATAGCCTCATGTTGCCTCGTGTATGGTGTAATGAGGCGGACCGATTGGTCCTGGGTAGGTTTTGGTCTTCGAAACATAACGTCCTGTCTAGTCTGGCGGTATACCTTGTTAAATGCCTTGCATAAGAGAGTACATGAATACCCCCTAGAAAGTAATCTTTCACGCAAGGCATTAGCCTCCTTTCTGAACAATTCCTCACTTGAACAGATTCTCCGAAGTCGCAAATACTGTGAATACGGAATGCTATGCACCAGGGGTTCCGGGTGGAAGCTCTGGGCATGTAACACAGTATTTCCGGCTGCCGGTTTTCTTTATAAGGTAGTCGTTATTTCGCCTTCATTGTTTAAACTGATTTGAATGTCCAAAAAGGGGATACTAGTTGAGTCTGATTGCATTGTGAATTTGAGATTTGAGGAATACTGCTGTACAGAGCTTCAATGTCAATAGCTACAAGCCTAGTGTTAGGGGGAACTTGGATATCCTCTAATCTCCTCGAGCGATCGGGGGTATCCTGTATGAACGAAGGTAATGATGTAACATGTGAATTAAGATGTGCGTCAATAAGGTGGCTCATTTGTTTGGTGTAACTTCCAATACCAGAGACGATTGGCTTCCCGGGAGGTGATTGTATATTTTTATGCATTTTAGGTAACGCGTAGAATGTGGGTACACAAGGGTTTTTAACCAGAGGAAGTTTAGGCCTTGATCAAGAGGCGGTTGTGAAATTCAGGGATCAGTTTTCGTGCCTCGTCTATGACGCTTATCAGCAAGGCGTCATCGACAAGGACACCTATGATGTTATTCTGGTTAAAAACCCTCGTGTACCCACATTCTATGCGTTACCTAAAACGCATAAAAATATACAATCACCTCCCGGGAGGCCAATCGTCTCTGGTATTGGAAGTTACACTGAACAAATGAGCCACCTTATTGACGCACATCTTAATCCACATGTTACATCATTACCCTCGTTCATACAGGATACCCCCGATCTCTTGAGGAGATTAGAGGATATCCAAGTTCCCCCTAACACTAGGCTTGTAGCTATTGACATTGAAGCTCTGTACAGCAGTATTCCTCACAACAAAGGGTTAAACATCATTAGGGAATTTCTTGATGCTAGACACCAGGATTTTTATAAACAAAACGACTTTATCTTGGCTGCCCTCGAACACGTCCTTACCAGGAACGTGTTCATCTTCGATGACTCCCACTACCTCCAGATACAGGGTGTTGCTATGGGGACATGCTGTGCCCCATCATATGCAAACCTGTATCTGGGGGGGTGGGAGAGGGCTATTTTTCTGATGACAGGTTTGCTATTTTTTGGTCCTATATCCTCCTCTGGCTCTGATACATAGATGATGTATTCATGCTATGGTCGGGGTCAGAGGAAGGACTTAACGAGTTCTTTGCTGCTATATCCATAAATGTTTTCAATCTCAAATTCACAATGTAATCAGACTCAACTAGTATCCCCTTTTTGGATATTCAAATCAGTTTAAACAATGAAGGCGAAATAACGACTACCTTATGTAGAAAACCGACAGCCGGAAATACTGTGTTACACGCCCAGAGCTTCCACCCGGAATCTCTGGTGCGTAGCATTCCGTATTCACAGTATTTGCGACTTCGGAGAATCTGTTCAAGTGAGGAATTGTTCAGAAAGGAGGCTAATGCCTTGCATGAAAGATTACTTTCTAGGGGGTATTCATGTACTCTCTTACGCAAGGCATTTAACTAAGCATACCGCCAGACTAGACAGGACGTTATGTTTCGAAGGCCAAAACCTACCCAGGACCAATCGGTCTGCCTCATTACTCCATATACGAGGCAACATGGGGCTATCAGAAAAAATCTTCGAGACCATTGGTATCTCTTGACGAATGATAATATTTTGAAAAAATATGTTAAAGATTTTCATGAAATCACGTTTAAACGAGCACACTTCGTTAGAAGTCGAGTGACACGTAGCCACTTTCAAGACCCACATAATGCAGCCAAGAATTTTCCTAAGGGCACATGGAAATGCGGGGCATGTGACTTCTGCCACTAGATTTATGAAAATCAAACCCTTTATCTACCCAATGGAAAGCTACATAGTGTACAACACTTTGTCGATTGCCAAACAATAGGGATTATTTATATAATGTTCTGCAAATGCGGAGCATTTTATGTGGGTAAGACTAAACGCCAATTTTGGCGCAGAATAAAAGACCACATATATTATGGTAATAAGAACATTTTATCCACACTCATAGGTAGACATTTAGGCGTATAACACAAGAATAGCACAGAGGTGGTCCGCTTTGCAGCTCTTGAGCGGGTCTTGGAGAATCCCAGGGGAGGGGAGTTTGACAAAATCATTTTACAACCTGAAACACATTGGATTTATCTTTTGAAAGCCACAGAGAAACCAGGCCTTAATGAAGCCCTCAGTTACAAACCCTTTTTGTGATTATAGAGGAGCTCCTTGCTTGAGATATCTTTATGCCCCCCCACTCCCATCCCGTTCCCCACCCCATGCCCCCGAGTGCTATTCACTATGCCTCCCCTGTCATCCCCTCACACGTACACATTCTTCTGGTATTTGCTTTAGTGCCCTCCTTCTGGGTGATGTTATCCTATCATCATTTGATATTCTATTTTTCCATCTATCTCTTTTATGCTGTGTTGTCTTGTCCTGTTAAATTGGGTTTAAAACTGTGCTCTTTTCTATATGTATGACTGACACTTATTGATTGTTTATCATAGACTGTGCATTTTAATTTATGATAATTGCTTGTGGCCAGGGATGGGGGGTTTGTCTCAGGGGGTGGGCACATGTGTTCCACGCACCATCTGGTGTGTTAGTAGCGGCACAGCCTAGGGCGGACAGGGGGTTGGGTCCTCCTCTCCCCCGACATCGACCCGGAGGCTTGGCTTCTCTTCACACATGGCGCGCCTTCTTCCGCGCATGCGCCATGTGTTGACGTCACGGTCCTAGTGACGCCTATCTCCACCTACTTAGTGGGGCGGGAAAGCGCTCTGCGCAATGGGGGATACTTAAGCCAAATGCCGGATCATCGTGGTCCAGGTGCTAAGGCGACTCACGGGGAAGCAATATTTGGCGGCTACAAGGTAATGTAGTTCTACTTCCATCTATACCTTAGATCACACTTTACTTGCTTTATCGTACTATAACCTTACTATTGCCTTTGCTCCAGATTCCACTTATCCGACCCCTGTGGTTGCTGGTACGAATGAGTATGCCCTCGTCATAGGCTTTTAGGTAGGTGGCCACTCTCTCCAATACGCCATATTAATAGATATATATGTATGGAACCCTTTTGTGGCTACTACATATAGTAATCAATAGCTGTTTCCGGGTTTGGGCTTTATGGTTGATTGAGAGATACAGTCCGGGATTCCCAGCCGACTGGTCATATGTGTCAGGCATTAGCGGTGGGTATTTCCCCATATTACTTTTATTAAATTTGGCCCAATCAGTGTTGGAAGTGTTAACACCGATCCTGTCATATAATAGATCACTGACCCTATTAGACTGAGCAAGAGTCTCGGGTGGCTATCTGGTATCACGGGGATAGTAAAGATACAGGTATCAATTCATATTGGGAGTGCACATCATATCATAGTAGAAAAATTTCACTTTCAGTGAGGCCTCCGTGGTGGCGACCACACCACGAAACAAATTTCTAAAAATTCATATTTAATTAATATCTGTTTAAAAGAGAAAACATCTTTTGTCACTCATTTGACGAACAAATGCAAATGACTTGACATGCATACAATAAATATCACATACAGTGATTAACCATTGGTCCCAGAGCAGATCATGTTCATATAGTCCATCACAGAAACTTCTGTGGGAATAAAGGTACATAACTTTCGTGAGAGAGGAAAAGTCTGTTGTCCGAAGATGAAACGAGATGAAATTTGATGCCCAACGTTTAATGTTTCGGGTCCGATTAAGGCGATATGCCCGGAGGTGTACAAGCTCCAGACAACAAGGCCCTGGATAGATGTATCCACTCCCTCCTGTTCCTCTGGAGAGCCAGGGGTAGATCTCCCCGGCTCCATAGAAACAATTTTGCACCATGAGGACGAAGCTGCGACAAATTCAAAATTAATACCTAGGGGCAACTGTCTGAGCTCTATCTAACCCTCTGTTTTTTGGGGAACCGTTCACCCCGAGCGACATCATATATTATACACATTATTGATACAATAACACTGCGTGGTCATGGGACTGGGTCCCTTAATGGATACATGCAATTGAGATGCAAAATTTAAAAACATCTAGTAATAGATTACTTTACTCCGTTGGCATTTCCCCTGATGAAGGGCCTTAATCGGACCCGAAACATTAAACGTTGGCCATCGAATTTCATCTCGTTTCATCTTCGGACAACTGACTTTTCCTCTCTCACAAAAGTTACGTACCTTTATTCCCACAGAAGTTTCTGTGATGGACTATATGAACATGATCTGATGGCTCTGGGACCAATGGTTAATCACTGTATGTGACATTTATTGTATGCATGTCAAGTCATTTGCATTTGTTCCTCAAATGAGTGACAAAAGATGTTTTCTCTTTTAAACAGATATTAATTAAATATGAATTTTTAGAAATTAGTTTTGTGGTGTTTGCTGCCTATTATAGTCCCATATAGGGGGTATTTTGTCTCCTCTGTTAGATGCTTATAGGGATGAGGCAGCCACCATGGAGGCCTCACTGAATGTGAAATTCTTCTACTATTATATGATGTGCACTCCCAATATGAATTGATACCTGTATCTTTACTATCCCCGTGATACCAGATAGCCACCCGAGACTCTTGCTCAGTCTAATAGGGTCGGTGATCTATTATATGACAGGATCGGTCATATAATAGATGTTTTGTGGTGTTTGCTGCCTATTATAGTCCCACATAGGGGGTATTTTGTCTCCTCTGTTACACATCATATAATAAGTTATTTTGGCCATTGCCTTTTGAATCTTATTAATGCTTACTATCTGTACACATAGATATACAAGCCTTGTATCCAGCTTAACATACATCCCCTGTGTCCGCCCCCCTGAGTCAACATATAACCACCTGCTTTTGGAACCTTGGTTACCACAAGTAAGCACATAATACGCACATGCAATAGAGATTAATATGATAATGTATGTATTTTTGAGAAGTTTATATATTGTGATATATCTAAATATGTATATTTTCTGCTTAGAGTCTGCAAGAGATGAGTCCAGAGGAAGCTCATTGCGAAACGCGTCGACTATTCATTCTCTGCCTATATGCTTACAGTTTTGGTATTATGTATCACTTCTTGGCATGATGTAGTATGTAATGATCATGCAGACATTGTTGTTTTGGGTTCCCCTTACCTTTGGGGCACCTATAAGCTCCATTGTTTATGGAGACTTTTTTACCATTTTGTATACCTTTTGTATTTTAGTAACACAATAAATATTCTATATTTTATAAATCCTATTGGTCTTGTGTGTGCCCGTAAAGTCCGCCTAGATATGAGGTTTTCCCCATATTTGATTGTTTTCATAATTTTAGGACGGTGGCACGCCTTGAAATGCAATTTTCTTTTCTTATATTCTATGAGGCATTATGAGTCTTTTGAATGGTTAATTTTTTTTCACAAGTCTTCGAAAAACGTGGAAAGAAAATGAAAACGCTTTTATTTTTACACAAAGTGGTCAATTTATAAGATATTTCTAACACATAGCATGTACATAGCAAAAATTAACCCCCAAAATATATTCTGCTACTCGTCCTGAGTATGGCGATACCACATATGTGAGACTTTTTCACACCCTAGCCACATACAGAGGCCGAACATGCAGGGAGCACCGTCAGGCGTTCTAGGAGCATAAATTACACATAAAATTTCTTTCATACCTATCACACTTTTGAAGGCCCTGGAGCACCAGGGCAGTGTAATTACCCCCAAAATAACCCAATTTTGGAAAGCAAACACCCGAGGTATATTCTATGAGGCATGGGCTGCAGATAGGTACTCGGGTACTCTGATGGGCTGCAGATAGGTACTCAGGTATTCTGATGGGCTGCAGATAGGTACTCAGGTACTTTGATGGGCTGGAGACAGGTACTCAGGTAATCTGATGGACTGGTAAAAGATACTTGGGTACTCTGATGGGCTGCAGATAGGTACTCAGTTGCTCAGATGGGTTGGTGACAGGTACTCGGGTAATCTGAAGGGCAGGTGACAGGTACTCGGGTACTTTGATGGACAGGTGACAGGTACTCTGATGGGCTGTGACAGGTACTTTGATGGGGTGGTGATAGGTCCTCTTTATTGGGGGGGTGATCAGTGTGCTTGGTGTACACAGTAGAGGGTAACAAGCTGTTACCGCAATCTCCCTCTCACACACGATCGATGTGTGACAGGGAGAACCGCGGTAACAGCTCATTACCGTGGTTTGTTTACATCACATGACCAGCTGTGATTGACACAGCCGGTTACATGGTAAAGAGCCAATTCTATTGGCTCTTTACACTGATCGGAGCTGGGCTTTGTCCTAGGGACAAGCCTCAGCCCCGATCGCCATGCTGCGTGCCCCCGGGGGTGCGCACGAGCGGCGTGTACGTGGAGGTCGGTAGTGAGCGGCTGTGATTGGACACAGTCGGTCACGTGGTAAAGAGCCAATTTTATTGGCTCTTTACCCCGATCGGGGGGGGGCCGTGTCCCGAGGAACACGATCGGTCTGCAATCGCGGCGCTGTGGGCCCCCAGGGGCCCGCAGCAGCGGCGAGAAGGGGAGGACATCATATGATGTCCTCCCGGATCGACGGAGGTTCCCTAACGACGTCATTTTACAATGACTCGGTAGGGACCTGGTTAAAAATGAAACTCATCCATTACATGCTTTTCTGCACATAGAATATAAGCACATAAATAGTAGTTTGTCTAAGCCTGATTTAAAGAAAAAACTTTACTAAAGCATACATTTAATTTAATTTAAAAAAAAAATGAACAGTTAATGGTGTGCCGGGGCCCCAGTGTTAATTTTTGTTATCAGATTTCAGCTTTGTTTTAGTCAGGTGTGACATTATGAAAGGCGGGGTGATCGATGGACGTTATATTTCACCTCAGATTCTTTCATTTGCAGGAAACTAAGGTGAAATCCGATTCAGGTTTTACTAGCCACCCTGACAGGGTTGGTTTCGGACCAGATTTTGCCAACCACTTGTGTCCACCAACAGGTGGTTTAAATAATTAGGAGCAGAGCAAAGGTTTGCTCTGGCCTGGACTCAGGATCCAGCAAACCTGAGAGAGCTGCTGAACTGAAGTTTGCTTTATGACTGAAACAAAAGGTTTGCATTGTCTTTGTTTTGTGGGTGACTGAGAGAAGCCCTTCACAGTTCAGTTAGGAAAACTGGAAAAGTTTAGTAAGAGCCTGGATGGCAGAGGATTTATTTTCTGTTTTGTTTGTTTGATTTTCATGCAACCTTTTAAAATAAAACTGGCTACAAGTCAGGTTTTAAAAAAACCTGGTCTGAGGGGAGGCCTATAATGCACAGTGTTCTGAACAGTAGTCCGAGGAGGCCTGTAATGCACAGTTCTCTGGGACAGTGGTCTGAGATGCCTGTAATGCTGCACAGTGCTCTGGAGGGTGCTCTGAGTAGGCTTGTAATGCACAATGCTCTGAACCAGTGTTTCTCAGCTCCAGTCCTCAAGGCTCACCAACAGGTCATGTTTTCAGGATTTCCCTCAGATGAAACAGCTGTGGTAATTACTAAGGCAGTCAAACTGACCAAATCACCTGTGCAAAATAATGGAAATCCTGAAAACATGACCTGTTGGTGCGCCTTGAGGACTGGAGTTGAGAAACACTGCTCTGGATGGTCGGGACTGTCAGGATTCGGGAGGCCTGTAATACACAGTGCTCTAGACAATCATCTAAGGAAGCCTGTAATGCTACACCATGCTCTGGGCTGTCTGAGTAGGCCTGTAATGCACATTGCTAAGCATGCCACACCTCTAAGCACGCTGTGGTCGCTACCTTGCTTGCTGGGAGGGGAGGAACTCACAGACTCTACAGGTGGAGCTCCAAGGAAAATGGAAGTTTATGTGGGTAAACCTCCCTCACATTTTCGTTCCATTTTCATTCGTTGCTGGAATTGATTTTCGTCATAGTTTTTGTCAATGGAGGAAAATGTGGGGTAATTTTCTTTCATTTTCATTACTGGAAATATGCCGCTGACAAAAATCATGACGAAAATGTTTTTGTAGCTGAAATTAACATTGGTGCCCCCTTAAACAGTGTCGGGGTCAGTGCCTCCTGGAGGCTCCTATGAATTATTACCATCCATGGGCCTTTCCCTTGAGACATATCATATCCTTACATTGTGGCGATTAGGCCATGTCTGATTTAGATTTTAATTCCCAGCCCTACTTTTATCTGACATGACAATCACTCTCTTCATCCCCCAGTCACAGACTTTTCTCATATACACAGAACATGCCACTGCTATATGTTTGAGCATTACTGGAGCTTCTAATAGAAGAGCAATGTATCATAATAGATGGTTCAGACACAAACTTTAACAATATTAACATCATCATTATCTCTGTTTAGAGCAGGTTTTGTTATATAACAAATTCTCTGAAAAGATTCTTACAACATTTCAAAATAGCAGGAGTCCCTGGAGTCTTAGATCTTTGTGCGGAAAAAAAGTTATCACTCTCGCTGCTTCCTTTTTCCTAATTGGAGAAACAGTGAGAGAAACAGGATCAAAAATGCAGATGCACTTATTACAGACATATGGACATTCCTGATTTGAATTCACATGGCCGGATCAGTGAATGTTTTCTACTGTCTGTAGGCACCTTTAGTTTAAAAAATCAGTTTACCTTCAAGCTCTAGTGTTGGTTCTTTCTTTCCTAACAGTAAAGCCTACTGGTATTGTAAAAGCATATTTAATTAGATGAGACAAGACAGGGTGTGACTGTAATTTTCAGTTTACTAAACAGGTGAAAAGTTAGAGGCATCAATGCAAAAAGTGTTCAGGACAGCAAAAACATGCATGCAATGCAGAATAATACTACTGTATATATAGGACTATACTGTATAACAACAAAAAGTCAATCTGAGAATTTCTACTTTAGTAAAACAGTTCAGAACACAAACAGCTACATATAATTATCCCCATAAACAGCCCCCCTCTTAGGGGAATTAGCTGGAGGAATTACAAGCCTGAGAACACAGGGCCACCTTACTGGAAGTGGGGTAATCTGGTAGCAACTTAGGATGATCTCCCTACCGTAGCTTGGAAGGATCCTATCCAGCTGCCTGTACACTGGTTCAGACAGTGGAGGGCCTCTCATCTGGCTGCAAATCATTTTGTCCAGCTACCTCTGCCTCATTACGTGTGTCCTCTCTGAGCAGCTGAAGAAAGTAAGCTGGGAAAACTATCTTCCCTGGAGGTGTCTAGGAACCCATGGGAAATTGAACCAAAGGTGCCTATGTCTACATCTAAGCATTGGTGAATAAATGTGCACTCCAGTATAGTATTACACTCCTAACGACCACGCATATAGTGGACAATGCTCAAGACTTGCTCCTAACTAGTGGTGCCTGTGAGGTCCTTTAAGGTTTTAAAGCAGACATCTTCAGTTCAGCGTCGGCTGGTGCATATGGGGCGCTTGGGCGCCACCTCCCTGCCGCTGAGAAGGAAAAAAAAAAAGGCAGCCCGGCCCCCCTGCAGGGGGTGCCGGTATATTGACTTCTCTTCTTGTTTTTTTTTCCTCGGCTCCTTGCTGTCAGCTGAAAAGCGCACACACATAGGCTGAATGGCTGCCCCTTGAGCCATCAGAGCCAATGACTCCCTGTCATTGCTCTTGGTGGGGGCGGGACTACGGTGGACGTGCTGCCTGTGTGATTACTCACGCAGGCACAGCACTCCCTGGGACTTCCGTGCAGACTGCCAGCATGCTCTCTGCTAGTGTTGCCTCTGCATCTCTCAGCCCGCTTTCCGTATGCCGATCTCTGCAACACTGCCAGCCTGAGCCTGCCTATTAGATGGGGAAAGTGCAGGACTTGTCCCGACCTTGGGGGGGGCTGTTGAGGCTGGTGACTGTATACCCTACCTGGGGCTCTGTATACTGCTATCTGGCACCCTGTATACCCTACCTGGCACCCTGTATACTGCTACCTGGCACCTTGTATACCTTACCTGGCCTCCTGTATACTCTACCTGCCACCCTGTATACTGCTACCTGGCACCCTGTATACCCTACCTGGCACCCTGTATACTGCTATCTGGCACCCTGTATACCCTACCTGGCACCCTGTATACTGCTACCTGGGGCCCTATATACTGCTATCTGGCACCCTGTATACTGTTACCTGGGACTCTGTACACCCTATCTGGGACCCCTGTATACTGCTTCCTGGCACCCTGTATACTGCTACCTGGCACCCTATATACTTCTACCTGGGGCTCTGTATACTGCTACCTGGGGCTCTGTAAACCCTATCTGGGACCCCTGTATACTGCTATCTGGGACCCCTGTATACTGCTATCTGGGAGCCCTGTATACTGCTACCTTGCACCTTGTATACTGGTACCTGGGGCTCTGTATACCCTATCTGGGACCCCTGTATACTGCTATCTGGGACCCTGTGTACTGCTACCTGGGACCCTGTATACTGATATATGGTGATACTGTATACTGCTATCTGGGGCTCTGTATACTGCTACCTGGGGGTCTCTATACTGCTATATGGTGACTCTGTATACTGCTATATGGTGACTCTGTATACTCCTATCTGGTGATGCTGTATATACCACTATCTGTGATGCTGTATACCCTATCTGGTGATGCTGGGCTGGTTACTCCTGACACAAGGGGTGGAAACTATAAGGGGTGGGGCTTACGAGAAGTGGGAGGGATCAAAAGGAAGGGGCGGGGTCTGCCACCCCCCCCATCCTAAAATTTCACCAGCTGCCACTGCTTCAGTTTTGGCCATGTGAAGAAACCCCTATTAATTGTCCTTAGAAGAGAATTAGTGTGTCCCCAGCTCAGTGTAGGCCACAGCTCCTAGTCCAGGTTGTCCACTAATCTGAGCTATGTTAAGGGGGTAGCATGTATAGCATAGGGAGGGCAAATTATCATTAAGTTATATATTATTCTAATGTTATTCTTTAAGTCTGAGTTTAGTTGTGGGGGTTTTGGGTGAGCTATTTGCTGCACTACTTACAATTTTTTCAGGGTTGGGTTAAATGTTTGATGTACATTTTTACAGCCTACATCTGAAATGTGACAACTAGAATTCCATTGGCTGCAATATTTTTCTTAAAAATACAACTATATCTCTACAGCTATGCAAGTCAGAGAATAAATACTCTGATATCAAAACAATTTATCAATAAAAATGCTGATTTAGCACTAACCAACATTTTCTCTATAATATGATTAGGTCACGCTTTTAATAAAAGGTTTCTATTCAAATTGTCATACCCTGATGTCTGCCCTTAAATTCTGCTACCTTCTATGCAGGGACAATGCTTCATCTTAATAATATATTAATATTTCTTCTTCATGTTTTTGTAATGCACTGAATAAAACGAATGCAGCAGTTTTTTAGATGTAATACACCATTGTGGCTCAAGATTAATTTGACATTTGTATTATGTTTAAAATATTTGACCTTTTCTTTCTACTTTAGTAGCAAGTGACAGTGTACTCATGCATTTTTCTGAACTTGTAGGTTGTCTGTATTTCAGAAACTAATCTCAGGTTAGTGATTTGCACACTTGCATTTATTTCCAAAATTCAGCTGGGTAGAGGGAAACTGGGGGGATATTCTGTACCACATATTTATCAGGCTCAATTTTACTTTACCCTGGTTATGGTATTATTAATGAAATTAAAGCCAGTGAAGTAAAATGTTAGTGATGTCTGCAAATTTGTATCTTATGAATGGAGCCTTTTAGTACTGCATTGTTCTTGTTAGGACTTATATCAATTACTAAAGTAATACTAGTATCGTTGTAATGATATTTTCTATTAGAGAGAGAGTAGTAACTCTGGTATCTGGCTCCATTTGCAAAAATACTAACAGTTAAACTAAAGTGGCACACACTTTTTTAAAGTTGGTGGCCATTAGGCCCCTTTCACACTGGGGTGCTTTACAGGCACTATTGCGCTAAAAATAGTGCCTGTAAAGCATCTCCCCATTCAACCCAGTGTGTCCTTTCAGACTGGGGCGGCTCAGGGCGATGCGCTTGCGGGAGTAAAATTAAACTCCTGCAAACATGATTTTTCAGGAATGTGGGGAGCGGTGTATACACTGCTCCTCCACCGCCCCTGCCATTGGATTGAATGGGCAGCGCTCCCAAAGCGGCTGAACACCGCTCCGGGAGTGCCGAGCGCCGGCACTTTTAACCCCTATTTAACCCCTTTTGGTGGGGTTAAAAGTGCAGTGCTGCCGTCTGAATAGCGCGCCATATCGCTGCTATTAACAGCGGAAGATCGCCGCTAAATTAGCAGCGGTTTCAGAAACAGTGACCCTGACGGGCACATTCAAAGAGGTTCATGCTGAACTGATAAGAGAGCCTCTTCCAGTTCAGTTTAAGAAAGAATTTAATACCTATAGTTAAAAATCAGAAACTAAAAAAATTGTGGTTAACTTAAAGTTGTTGTAAACCCTTACAGATACCCAGTGAATTGACTAGCCTCAGGTGATACACAGTGATGAAACAAATCCTCCTACATAAGTCATACCTGTTTATCTGCAGCAGGGTTGCTCTTAGAAATCACGAGGCCCCATATAGCCTACCTGACAGGCCCCCACCCCATACCCCCCTGGGCCAAAAGTGACTTAGGACGTATATTTATTAGTCCCTTTCTATACAGCCTCAGCTGCACAGATGAATAAATAGGAAATGCTCTGAGGCTTCCTGCTCATTTACAAACTGAAGCACAATGAACAAAGTTTAATATGCTTCAGTGATGAATGAACACCGGATTTTTTTGGTACCGATCGCTCACTATGCTCACTCAGGAAAGGAGGAGGGCCAAAAAAATTACATATTTACCGGCCCCTTCCCCCACACTCTGTCCTGTAACATCCCCCTGTTTTCCCACAGCAGCTGCCAGTGGGAGAGGAGAGGAGGAAAGCCAGCAGCACTGTGGGGGAAAGGGGCACACAGGGGGGCCCAGACAGCAGATGGAAGGGGCACATGTTCTAGAACCAATCCCCCTGCAGTACAGCTGGAAGGAGGGAGAGGAGGAGAAGCTGGCAGTACTTCAGGAGGAGGCAGACGAGGATCGGTGTCTGCGATAAGGTAGTACAGCTGGCCCTCTTGCTCAGCAGGTGCCTGGGAACCCCTTTTGTACTTATGAGGCCTGGGCCCAGTACAGGACGGCTGGGTGTGCTGCCTTATCAGCGGCCCTGATCTGCAGCCCACTTCTTCTCTACAGGTGTTCAAAGTGCAGATCTTAGCAGTGCACCAGAAGGCTGTCTCCACGTGAATATGAGGTGTATACTGAATGACAGGCATATCCCACTCAGGGATATCGCAAGCAGCCTAATGCCTCTGCAGTCATATGAGTCTCTTATAAACAGATGATAGCTGGCTGGTATTGCTTAAGAACAGAGTTTGCCATGGTACGTTTAAGTGTGTCCCGTAGTCCTCTGACATTCCACGATACTACAGGTACATCTGCCATGACAAAGATGGTTTAAGGAACATAGGGGGGTACAATGTGTCCCACGGGAATATACCTCATTGACTCCCCAAATCTGAATACCATAGATAGCACACATATCTACAGTATATGCATTTTAATCCATACTTGAGAGTCAAGGCTGTGGCAACAATGGTGCCAAAATAAGAGATCAACCAGGGAGAAGGACAATTAGACATGTCCATCCGACTGGCAGGTAACATGAAAAAAAACCCATAAAGTACCAGATGCTGAGAAGTGAGAGTAAAACACTACTCCAGGCAGTGTAAGGTGCGCTGAGAACATCATCAGCTACACTATGGGACATAGCAGAGAAAACAGAGTGTGTGACCATTACAGTTAAGGTAGTTAGGAGTACTACCCTTGTAAAGTCTAAAGCTAGGTGTTACCTGCAATGATGAGCACAAAAGGAGCCACAAGTCTACAATGTGGACAATCAATGATACATGATGAAGAAAAAGTAAGAGCACACTGGAGGAACATTGAAGGGCTTTTATCCACTGACCCAGACAGTCGGATACTCAGGGAGGATTCATGTACATCCAGCCAAGAGGATGCATCTGATGCTTTATGAAAGATATGCGATTGCCCAAAGGCCATAATCCACAGCCTGGCTGGGTACAACATTGCATAGGTAAGGTGGAGACGCTGGAGCCACTTTTTAACCTCAAAGAATATGGAGCGCTGACATTAAACTTCAGCTGAATAATCGGGGTAAAATGAGACTTTGTCCTCATTGTAGTTCATGTCCTGGCGCTCTCTTACAAGGCGTAGGATAATTTTTTTTTTATTACAAAAGTTGTATTGAAAAAGTACAAAATGTGGTACAAAACATTTCGTATGCACAAGGTTACATGGAAATCTAGTGAACAAGAATATGACATAGACCAAACTGGTGTAGTGACATTCAATTTTGACACTTTTAGGATACAACACAAGTTTTCACTGGTAAACATAACCGCTCAAGAGTTTGTATTGATCTAGGAGAGAAATATGTACTTTATAAGAGGGTATAAATTCTTCTACAAAGGCCTAAGTAGGAAACTTAGACAGTTGTAATATAGCTAATTACTTGCTTGTAGTCTAGAAGACGCTGAACATGTTACCATGCTCAAACCATGGGGCCCACTTTTTGTCATAGTAAAGGGAGTGTGGGGTATAGGGTATGGTAACGTTTTTCCACTCTACTAATTGCTTCTACCATTAATTTCATTTGTGTGAGTGGAAGGGTTCCAGTCTTCCAATGTAATGCAATCGCCCATAGGACATCGACGCATATAGTGTGGATTAATCTCATTTGAGTTGTATTGATCGCCTCTATCCAGGCAAACAGGAGGCATTGAGGAGGGGTAAGAGAGATCTGTGTGTCTGCAATCTTGGAAGTATCTTGGAAGTAAATGTGGGCAGTCCCAATATAAGTGTAAAAAATTAACCTGCTGTGCTACAGCCTCTAAAACAATGTGGGGACACTGAGGGGAAAATTGTGTGGATTCTAGTTGGTGTATAATACCAGCGTGTTTGAATTTTTAGGGCCGTTGCAAGGCGTAGGATAATTTCACTATACTGGTAGTCTAGGACTCTCGCTAGGAAAGGTCCTGGAGGGAGGCCCGCGCCTGGGTCGGGGTTCTGTGGACCCTTTCAACTGTGAATAGTGATGTAAAAGCATCCTTGTCGAATACAGTGAGCAGCCATTGTTTAATAAAATCGGTTGGATCCTTACCCTCCACCCACTCTGGGAGCCCCACGATTCTCACATTATTTTGCCTTAGGTGATTTCCAAAATCTTCATTATGGAGATTACTGGCTTTAGCCAGTTGGCAGGTAGGTTTATTCTGCCGACATTAGCTGGGGTAGTATGTCCTCAATATCGCTCTCCAAAAGCTGTGGTGCATTCACTGATTTTTTTGGACCCAGCTCAGGATCTGTGTGTTCTCCACTAGGCAGTGGTAAACCATGTGCTGCAGCAAATGCTGCATTCAGAACCCACTGGGCAGCCTTTGGGTGTAATACAGCATATTGGTGGGTCTATTTTATTAGACTTGCCCGCTTACTTACTGTGTCCTTGAGCTTGGGCGGGGAGTCTGGGCACCATTTTGGTTGTCGGCCGTGGCCGTCGCTTCTCAGCTCTTTTCACTTGTCATGGCTCAGGTTAGGAACCGGCAATGACCTGGCAGTGTCTGGGAGAGGCTCGGGCGGTCAGTGAGCAGGGTATGTTCAGGCAACATCATGGATGAAAGGATCAGCAGCAGGAGCTCTGTGAAACACCGCTGTTCACATGCCCGTCCAGACCACGTCCCATGCAAATATCGTGTGACATAAAAATTTGCAAAACCCACCATTTTATTCTCTATGGCCTCTGCTACAAAAATGTATAATGTTTGGGGGTTCAAAGTACTTTTCTAGCAAAAATACTGATTTTTACTTGTAAGCAAAATGTGTCAGAAGAAGGCCTGGTCTTAAAATAGATAATGCCTGAAGGTGTTCCTTAGATGTTGCACCTCTCTATGTGGCCAGGCTGTGAAAAAGTCCCACACATGTGGTATCGCCATACCCAGGATGAGCGGCAGAATGTGTTTTGGGGTGTAGTTGCAAGTATGCCTATGCCATGGGGGAGAAATAACTTGTTAATATGACATTTTTGTGAAAAATAATAATAAGAATGTCTTAATTTTCCTAAGAATTGTGGGACAAAAATTACAACTTCAAAAACCTTGCCTTGCCTCTTACTAAATACCTTGGACTGCCTACTTTCCAAAAAGGGGTAATTTGGGGAATATTTGTACTGTCTTAGTATGTTAGGACCTCAAGAAATGAGATTATCGTTAGGCTGTCAGTACATCAGGTGTGATCAATTTTCAATGATTAGTACCATAGCTTGTAGACTACTTTCACTCAGACCAAATAATATACACCAATTTGGGTTATTTTTACCAAAGAAATGTAGCAGTATAAATTTTGGTCAAACTGTATGAAGAAAAAATACTTATTTGCAAAATGTTATAACAGAAACACATATTTTTTCAAAATGTTTGGTCTTTTTTCATTTGTAGCTCAGAAATAAAAAAAAAACCCAGTGGTGATTAAATACCACCAAAAGAAAGCTCTATTTCTGTGAAAAAAATAATAAAAATGTAATTTGGGTAAAGTGCTGGATGACTGAGTAATTCTCATTCAAAGCGAGACAGCACTGAAAGCTGAAAATTGGTCTCGGCAGAAAGGGGGCGAAAGTGCCCAGGATTGAGGTGGTTAATAGATTTGATGAATACAGAGCTGCATTCATTTCAGTCTTTTATATCTGTCTTAAGTTCAGCTTTAAATAATCAAAATGGAAGCTTTGACAAAAAACGTGTTCACAATTTTTAACATTAATAAATATGCCCCTAAGAGGCAAACAGTTTTGCTTAACCACTTGCCGACCGTCAACCGCAGGTTGACGGCGACAAAGTGGCTCAATATCGCAAACCGCCGTCATATGACGGCGGCTGTGAGATCGCGCACTGTGAGCGCGCGCGCGCCGCGCGGGAGCGGGTGCGGCGGACTCGATCGCCGCCGGCTACCCGCGATGGCTCCCCCGCACTGAAAGAACGGAGGTCCGTGTAAGTAAACACGGACCTCCGTTCTGTGAGAGGGGGAAGGGCTGTGATCACAGCCTTCCTCTATATGGAAGCTGTGATCACTTCCCTTCCCCAGCTAGTGCAGCCCACACACAGTTAGAACACGCCCAGGGAACACAGTTAACCCTTAGAGCGCCCCCTGCAGGTTAACCCCTTCACTGCCAATGGCATTTACACAGTAATCAGTGCATTTTTATAGCACTGATCGCTGTATAAATGCCAATGGTCCCAAAAAAGTGTCAAAATGGTCCGACATGTCTGCTGAAATATCACAGTACCGTTAAAAATCACAGATCGCCGCCATTGCTAGTAAAAAATAAAAAAAAATAAAAACCTCAGAAATGAATTCTCATCATCCGTAAACGCTGCCACTTTTGCGCAAACCAATCAATAAACACCGATTGCAATTTTTTTTATCACAAATATGAGGAAGAATATAAAAAGAATGAAAAAAAATGTTTTTTTGTATTTTTTTTTTAATTTGTATTTTAGCAAAAAGTAAGAAATTTGGGTTTTTTGCAAAATTGTCGCTCTTCTTTTGTTTATAGCGGCAATCAGAAATGACGTAGCGATAATCAAATGAAACCATTTGGATCTATAGACTCGGGAGCCTGGCGCCGGGGGGCCTCAATATTGACATAGATTTGAACTGTTTTATTTCTAATTTTTAATATCCTAGGTTTTAATATCCTAAATTTAAAATAAATTAAAATATACATACATATACATTTCATACGTTTATAGTAATTTTAGTTGTTTTTATCCTTCTTCAAAAGAAACACTTTCTATATGATCAATAATATATATTTTTTTTTTTATATATATTTTTTATTGGGTTGTTCAAGCAAATACAACTTAAGCTGAAAGACATTGCAAGGTTATACAGAAATAATCCTGAATAAGGGAGGGGGGGGGGGGAGGTATGAGGAGGCGGGGGGGTTGGGTAGGGAATG
>BLSH010286803.1:1842123-1861541 GCA_018402905.1 Glandirana rugosa | reverse complement strand
GAATGCGTTTGTATCACAGACGTCCGAATCAAAGTTTGTTTTAGTTTGAGGTATTCCCGTGCGCGGTCCCCACAGGGGAGAGGGGGGAAGAGAAGTTGGACCGGTAACTCGGGAACAGCGCAATATAGAACAGGTGGAGGTTAGATGTACCCCACTTCTATCCTCTGGTACTCTATTCCAGGCGTGATAAGCGTCTGCTATAAGAGTAGAAAAGGAGTAGGGGGGTTTGTCTGTAAGGGGAATAAGTTCTATAAAAGTGTGTCAAGTCCTCGACGCGTCCAGAGTCCTAGTTGAAACCCTTTTCGCTCCATGACGGTGAAAAGGTTAGATCTTGGGGGGTGACCCGACGTGTCAGGCGAAAAGCCTATCGGTTTTTGGTGTATTGTATAGATCCTTAGTTTTAACCATCTTGAGGTAGGAGTCGGAGTTCTACCAATTTTGATTCCTAGATATGTTATGTGGTTTTTGGCTATCCGAAAAGCGGACTGTGCAGCCCAGTGGGGGGTTCTAGATTGGAAAAGTGGCAGTACCTCGCTTTTCCCAAAGTTGATCCTGAGACCTGCGCAGCTCCTGAACTGTGTGAAAATATCTTGAATAAGGGGAATGTCTGTTTGGGGGGATGAGGAAAAGATGAGAATATCGTCTGCGAATAGTGCGGACCTTATCTCATGGTCTCCTATCTTCACCCCATGTAGATTGGAGGTGGACAAGATATAACGCGACAAGGGCTCAATGGCCAGGTTGAAGAGAAGGGGGGAGAGGGGACACCCCTGGCGCGTGCCCTTATGGAGTTTGATTTTGTTTGAAACTAAGCCTGCAGACACTATGTTTGCGTAAGGCGCTTTATACATGGCGGAAACTAAGTGGGCGAATGGGCCCGTTATGCCCATCCTCTGTAGGACCAGACCCAGCCAGCGGAAACTGATACTGTCAAATGCTTTTTCCGCATCAAGGGAGACAATAACAGAGTCCCTGGCTGTGCCCGCCCTGGCCGCCTCCAGTATGGCCAATACTTTGCGTATGTTAGAAGCTGCTGATCTCCCCACCGTGAATCCTGCCTGGGCAGGGTGGAGCAAATCGGGCATGAAACTTGCTAGCCTTTTGGCCATTACTTTAGACAGAAGTTTAGAATCGAGGTTAAGTAGGGAGATGGGTCTGTATGAACCCGGGTTCAAGGGGTCTTTATCTTTTTTGGGAATCAACTTTATATATGCTTGGAAAGCCGTGGGTAGATACGGGCCTCCATCTAGGATGCTTTGATAGAGGGAAACCAGCGTGGGCGAGATGAGATCTTTAGTGATTTTGTAGAATTCAGACGTGAACCCGTCGGGGCCGGGGGCTTTATTGGGGGCAAGCGATGAGATCGCTTGAATGACCTCTGAAGAGGTTATGGGAGCGTTAAGGGCCGTCAGGTCTGCAGGATCAAGCGAGGGGAGGTCAATTCTATCTAAGAATGAGGTTGCCATCGGCTCATCTATGGGATCATCACTGTAGAGGTTAGAATAGAAATCCTCTAGCACAGAGATCACATCCTTGGAGTCTGTGGCGGTTGAGCCGTCTGAGCGTTTAAGTGCGGTTATGTGGGTGGGGGCGTTGGGGCCCCTACAAAGCTGGGCTAAAAGTTTGCCCGGTTTGTTGCCAAATTTGTGGTGTTGGAGTTGGGAACATGAATAGTAGTAGAGTTCGCGCTCTCCAGCCCATTTGTCAAAGGTAGACTTTGCTTCTATCCATTTTTCTCTATTGGTGGGGGAATTAAGTTTATTAAGTGCGCTTTGTGCCTCTCGCAATGCCGCACTGGCCCTCTCGTAGTGCTGGGTAGATTTTTTCTTATGTGTTGCTGTGAATGCTAAGATTTTACCTCGTAGTACAGCTTTAGCAGTTTCCCAGAATAATGTAGGGTTCCCCTCATGATCTGAATTCGTTTCTTGGAACTCTGCCCAGGATTTACGAATTACCTCTAGTAATTCAGTATTGCCTGCTAGGTGCGTGGGGAAGCGCCATAGTTTGGGTGAGTTGGGCGTCTCTGTGATCGCCAGCTGGAGGGCAACTGGGGCATGATCCGATATGGCCATATCTAAAATTTCTGGGTTCAAAGCTAAAGGGAGCATGAGTGGGTTACAAAATATATAGTCTATTCGCGATAAGCTCTGGTGTGGGGATGAGAAGAAAGTAAATTCTCTCTCTATTGGGTTATGTAACCTCCAAACATCAGAGAGTTGGGTGGCTTGTGCAAATTGGGCAAGAGATGAAGTCGAACCAGTAGGTTCTTGATTTGGCACGGGTAAGGGTCGGGCCCTGTCTTCCTGGATAGACATAACTGAGTTGAAGTCTCCCCCTACCACCAAGGGTAGGTGAAGAGATGTTGCCAGCTTGGCCGTAAGGTCTTGAAAAAAAGTCTTAGAGGGAGAGTTCGGGGCGTATATGTCTCCCAGAGCTATCTCTCTGTTATAGAGTTTAAGGCGAAGGAGGGAAATGCGTCCTTCGTCATCCCGTGCTTCCGAGAGGATTTGGGCTGGTACATTTTTGTGGATAAGGACTATAACACCTGCTTTGCCATTAGCGGCAGGCGAACCGAATATTTGACCCACCCAGAGTCTTTTGAGACGCCAGAAGTCCTTAAGGGAGAGATGGGTCTCTTGGAGCAGGGCAATATCCGCACGTAAGCGCTTAAGGTGTCTGAGCACTGCCATTCTCTTGTGTGGAGACCTAAGCCCCTTTACGTTCCAGGATATAACTTTTAGGTTATGTCTGGCTGAGTTGTTGGATTAATAGGCGTAAGATTTTTAATAGAGCGTGGGGAATAAATTATCACCAGGAAGCTCAGAAAATACTGCTGCGTGAACATGGTTGCTAGGTCTCTAGGAGTAGGGGTTGAGGGTAGAGGTTGGAGGAGGGTGGCGGGCTTGTCCTCCCAATAGATGTAAGGCATTAACAACAACAGAAAATAAACAACAGTATCATACCATAAACTAGGTAATGGACTTCTCTTTTTTCCATATGACATACCGTCACCATCCAGATAGCATTACCGGAGTCCCACGAGCCTCAGGTCTGCGAGCTGTGGTCTTGGTGATGTCTCCAGGGGGGAGGAGATGAATTTGAAGGATAGGCGTATAGCGAGGATCACCTGCTTCTGCTAAGGAGCTCCGATAAGGCTATGTGGGAAAAGGAGCCTAGGTAGACATTATAAACATCAGGCAGGGAGAAAGTAAAAGATAAGATGAAAACCATATGATATTAGACAAGATCACAATTGGAACTGCAGGTAGATATTTTGAGGAGAAATAACAAAGGTGAAACTGATTAGAAGGCCTAGTTTGGGCACTAGGGGCAGTAGCAGACCGTTTGTCCAGGCCGGAGATGTCCGTGTGCAGTAGAACATTGTCAATGCTGATGGCTGGCCCCGAGCCTAGGGCGGTGGGTACTGTTTATCCTTGTGGGAGTATCGGGGCCTTTTAGGAGAATCCTTGCGCGGGCTACGGAGGTCTCTGCTCCCTGGAGACGTGGGGAGGGTGCCCCCTTGTTGGGTTTCCATGGGGATTTGGAGTTGGGAGAGCAGGAAGTTTTCAGCCTCAGCGGGGAGGGTGAAGGACTTTACTTCCCCTGATTGATCGGTAAGGCGTAGTGTAGCTGGGTATGCTAGGGTGAACTTAACGCCTTTTTGGAAAAGGGCAGAGCAGATAGGCTGAAAAGCTTTACGGCGTTTTGACACCTCTTGCGAGTAGTCCGCGAATATTAAAATCTTGTGTCCCTCAATCTGTAGTGATTTAGCATTTCTGAATGATTTCAGGATCGCCACCCTATCAGCATAGTTTAAAAACCGTGCTATCACCGGTCGGGGAGAGCGGCGATCGTTTGAGGGAAGTCCTAGGCGGTGTGCCCGTTCTATGACACAGGGCCCTGTGATGCCCAAGGCTAGAGGGATGCGGGTAGTGCATATGTCCATTAGGGCATTGTTATTGTATGTTTCCGGTAGCCCAATGAATCTGAGGTTGTTCCTCCTTGTACGATTTTTGAGATCGTCTAATTTATCTAAGAGGTATTGCTGGGTATGGAGAAGCCTTTGTTCCGTGTGTTGTGAGGACTGTAACTCGTCCTCTATTTCAGAGGTGCGGGACTCCAGTTCCCCCAGTCTCTTTGTATGCTCACTGAGCTGCTTTGTGAGGTGCTCCATGCCTGCCTGCACAGCTCTCTCCACGGCTTCTGAGATTGTGGGAGAGAGCAGTGCCGCCACTGATTGTGCGATCCGTGCGAGCTGTGCCTCGGAAGCATCCCAGGGAGAGGCAGACACTGCAGCTGGGGATGTTGTGCATGCGGCTGGGGATTGTCCGTCCGCCATGTTGGCCGCGTGTGTGCCCGCTCCCGCTGTGTCGGGTCTAGCTGTGGTGCAGGCGGGTGTTCCGCCATGTAGAACAAATCTGTCCATGCTAGCCTTACCCGGGATGCGGCGGCTCGGTAGTGTGCCGTGCTGTCTTCGCTCTTTGCGGGTTTGTAGCCGGTTATGTGAGGCTGCGGGCCGGAGCTGCTCCTTCTCACTCCCTAGTCATATGGCGCCGGAACCGGAAGTTAATAATATTTTTAATATATAATTACTGTGCAGTAACTAAAACTTCACATGCATATCTCCTTACAAAACATTTATATATTTGCATTCCGGTATTTATTATTTATTAATTATTATATACAATAATAGGTCTACATTATTATGCTTGGTCGATATAATATAATGATCATGGGCGTAATTGTGTATTATAAATGATCTGTGAATGTTTTACACTTCTAGTATCTTACCAAGTAACAACTGAGATTGTAAATGAGCGGGACTAACTACGTTTATTTTTACTGTTTATTTTTATTTTTTACTTTTATAATATATCTCTAATCTGGCCCCGTGATACCAATATAATTTATGATCAATCTAAACATCATAGCCTTTTATTCAATCCTATGGAGAACACTGATCGTGGTGATCACAAAATATATATATAACATTTTTTTAGCCAATCAGATAAGGAGAGAACAAGTAGTGTATTTAGTCCTCTTCTTTAGGGAGGTATTTAAGGAAGGCTTAAGTGGTAGCTAGGTAACGCCTTTGAGAACGTCGATGACGAAACGCGTCAGGGGGTACCTAGCTTCTACGTCCATTCGTCACAGCCGGTTTATTAGAGCAAGTTGGTGGAACGCAACCACCGTGTACAGGATACACACTGGACTTTATCTTTGGGAGGTAGCATTCACCAAGCTCAACCAGGCATTGTGAAAACCACGGACGTGTTTTAAATGTTTTGATGTGACATATGCCGCTTTCTAAATTTGATTTTTCACATATATAACCCAGAAAACTCAATAAAGTAGGTTATATATTTTTACATATCACTTGATGGGCTCCCTTTTTTTCTGACACGGCAAAACGGGATTGTCCCTGGACCAGGACCAGCACCAACACCGGTGATACTTCTAGGCGCTTTACCCCTGCAGGGGTAGCGCTTTCTGGTAAGGAGGGGACCTTGAGGGGAGCACATGTGACCCACTTGAAACATCTAATGTGACATACAACAACCTTCTGGATTAAAAGTATCAGAATACTTATAAACACAGAGCACTTTGGGGGAATATATTACTGTGATTCAATGAACTATTAATATATGAACTTGATTATATACATGAACTCTTTGCGCAGAACCTGATAACCAAGCACAAACCCGCCTGAAAACAATATTACAAGTACTCTTTCAATCCCCTGTGAAATACGTTAGATTGTACGGATTTCAATCAAACTATATATATCTGATGAATCTATGATGATAGTACCCATTTCACTTTCTGGTGCTTTACACAATATTTTAAGGAAGTGATAAGTATCAAGTTAATTCGTATTGCACACAATATACTTTTATATTCTTTTTTACATTTCTTATATATGTTATATACTAGCACATTTTTGAATACTAGCACATTATTGCACATTTTTATACAATTTGAAGGAATTGTTAAGTATCAAATTGGTTCTTATTGCACATATTATACCTCTACCTCCTGTTTTACATCTTGATACATACTAGCACATTTTTGAAATACGAGCACATTATTGCACATTTTTATACAAGTTGATAGGTATCAAATTGTTTTTTATTGCACATATTATATTTTTACCTCCTTTTTTACATCTTGTTACATACTAGCACATTTTTGAAATACTAGCACATTATTGCACATTTATTGCACTTTAGAAGGAATTTATTATACATTTTGTGCAGTTTATAATACGGTAGGAGATTGGACTTTCAGGACATTGCCAGACACCCTACAAGGGCAGATATTCAGTTTGTCTATGCAGCGCCACATCCAGACACCCCCATTTGTTTGTTTTTTACTGTATTCTTCCCACGAGGAAGAATTCACTGGAAGGCAGCAGCTCAATGAATCCAAAATAATCCTAAGCGCAATACATACTTTTTTACATTTAAATACCACCAAAAGAAAGCTCTATTTGTGGGGAAAAAAGGACGCAAATTTTGTTTGGGTACAATGTCGCACGACTGAGCAATTGTCAGTTAAAGCGATGCAGTGCCGAATCGCAAAAAGTGCTCTGGTCCTAAAGTGTGAAATCCTTCCGGGGCTGAAGTGGTTAAAGGAGGACTCCAAACAGGATAAAGGTCATCAGTAAAATTCCATAACTTCAGGTCTCATGAACTTTATTTTTGGTTGAGCACACTGAATGCTTTATTTCACATATGAGCTCCCTAAGGGGGTCATTAGCAGAGGGGGGTTTCACTAGCAGTACCTCAAGACTAGAGAAATCACATAAAGTGCTCCCAAAATGTGGCTATTTAAAGTGAAGTGTGCTGCAACAGTGGCTACAGTGTCTGAGCTGCCAGAATATCATTACCATCAGTATGCTAAAGCAATTGCAAAACCTTATTTATGGAAGTACCAGTGCTTAAATAATTCAGTTCACCAATTATCATTTCTACTGAAACTAATAAAAAGAAATTATTAAAAAATATTAATGTTTCTACTGATGCCCTAAGGCCCCTTTTACCTGGGGTGGACTCCGTCCAGCGGATCTGCCTGCTCATCGGGGGATCTGTCCTTTGATCCTCCCTGAGCAAGCGAATGACAGGTCGTGTCCGCTCCGCTATGCAGAGTGGACACTGACACAGCCCACTCTCCTCTATGGGGCAGTCGGATGGATACGGAGCACCTGTTTGTTTTCATTTGACTGTCATCTGATCCGTTCCACCGGACAGATGGGGAATGGATACCCATCTGTCTGTTTTTAGTGGCCTGGATCAGATCGCATGCTGGTGGGTGTCAGCAGTCTGCTGCCATCTGCTGCTCCATAGAGAGCTATGGATGGTCCAATCGGGTCCGCCTGAAAAAACGGACAGGCAGACCCAATCAGAACATTTGCGTCAAAGGGCCTAAAGCTGATATACAGGCTCTGGATTTTTCCCCCCTGAACCTCTCTTCCCTTCTCTTAAGCAGACCTTATTATAATTTTTGCTAAACTACAGTGTGTGGACAGGTCCATGGGAGCAAAAGTAGAGCAGTGAGCAGCAGGATGGGCAGCCACCTCTATCACTGCTGTAGCCACTGGCAGGAGTAAAAACAAGGTCTCTCTGTACAGCACTGTCCTGCTGATAGCTCAATTCCCGCAGCTCTGTCCCTTGAGGTATGCAGAGCAGATTTAGTAGATGTGTAGAGACATGCTGGACAGCCGCACTCCGTAAAAGCACTCCTTTATTGAAAATCACATTTAAAATCAAAAAGACAGTCAGCATACATCAAGGAAACCCAAGGGGTCAATACAGCGGCTAACGCGTTTCACACATAATGTGGGGGTGCTTAATCATAGCCCGGTTCCACTGTCTGACTGTCCTGAATATATATGAAAGTAAAACAACCTAGAGGTCAATCAAGGGTGATTCATGGACAATCAAACAAATGTGGATCCGCTGTGTGATTATTTCATATATATGCAGAAAAAGTCAACCATAGTTCCCTGAAGAGCGATAAATTGATATGGAAAAAATCATTACAAAAATGTGAAATAGTATAATATTTAAGTGACATTATACAAATAAAATACAAATCCATACAATATAAACATTAGAATCGACCCAATATTGATACGTAGTACATATAAGCCACATTTGAAAAAATGCTACTATTTAATCCAATAATCGTGTCACACACTGAAGAGCCAACGTGTCCAGTTAAATAACAATGTATCAGCTAGCGTTTACATGAACAAACAATGTAGAGTGGTAAAAACACCAAATCTGAAAAGAAAAAAAGAAAAAATAGAGAACATGTTAGTCTGGGTTCACACTATCCGACAGTGCGCTCCCCCTCTGCACCAAAAACGCATGTGAGTTTGTATGCCGAGCAGATTGGCAGAGCAGAGGGACAGAGGCAATGCTCAGGGTTTGGTCTGTGGATGTTACTGTGCAGGATTATGGGAAAATAGACACCATTCAGTCCTGTCCTCTATCATCATCCTGCAGTCGGCAGCTCTGACAGGAAAAGAACTCGAGGGGACGAGACTACTGTTATTGAAGGTTTCTCTTTTTTTCCCTGTGTGGAGCATACTCTAACTCTACGTATTGTCTTCCTTTGCGTTACGGATCCTGCGTACGGTCTTATAGATTTTTTTATATATCGTGCATCACCAAGAGTGCCTTTATAGATTCCCAAACAGGCTTGCTGTTTTTGTTGCCTCTGTTGTTTTTTTTTTGTATTTTTGCATTGTGGGGATCCTTTGCTCTTTGGCTTATGTGCCCTAATGGGGGGATCTGTTTGTGTGTCCCTGGCGAATTGTGTTTACTATCTCCGTGCCATCCACAAGGCCATTGATTCTAAGTATATCTGGGCTATGGGGCCATCACCCTTGTCTTCCGGTTTCCGGCCGTGCCCAGGATCTGATATCACTTCCGGTTTATACTGGAAGTTTGTCACCGCAATGGAGGAGCATCTCGCCACGTGCACGTTTGCGATCATTTGACAGCAGCCTGCAAGGCGTGACATGGGGGATGGGAGGCGGGAGGAGAAGCCATTTTCACTGGTATATATAGAGTCTGACATGCGCCTCTGGTTTGTAGCATCGCCATATGGACGACCCTACGGCCATTCCTAATCACACTTGGTAAGTGAATTGGGACCCCCAAAATGGATCTGTTTTTTTCCTTTTTATTAGTATACCTTCAGTCTATTCACTGGTTCAATCCCCTTATCCATTTAGATTACTACCATTGTAGAGCTATGGTGTGGATCCATATATGTACTCTACTTAGCACATGGGCTTTCCTTTGGGAGGTTTGGCAGATCCCCCCCCCCCCTTTTCATTTAAACTTGGTCAAATTGGTAAGTTAAGTACGTGTACTTTTGCTAGCACCTTTTTTGCTAACATATGTCACCTAGCTCTATGCTCCCTTGTCTGGTTTTATGATTTATCAAATTTCTTGTATATCCATATACCTCTGTATTGGATTCTTTCATTTGGACTCAGACATATAACTTTTGTGGCACTCTAATCTCTTTAGTGGATAGTTGCTAGTTCCTATCTATCCCTTCATGTTTGCATTTCACTTTCTTGGTAAGTCAGGGCACCTGTACTCTTGATATTTTTGGTTGTGCATTTGGATGCTTACACATACTAACACCTTACTATCTATTTTTCTATTATTATTTATGCTTACTAGATGCCTGTTTCCTGATAGCGATCCCGGTCCTAGCCTTTGATTTAGATACCATAGATTGAATGTTTTATTTTGGATCAGAGCATTTCTGAGATCCCTTAGGGTGTATGCACATAATACACCTTATTATACAGTTTTCCTGGATAGTGCTTTATAGGAAAGACCAACTATGAGTTACATGGTTCCTCCCTCTTTTGTAGCCTCTTGTCCCCCCAATATATTGACTTTGTATGGGCCTTCACACTTATCTTGTCCCTTTCCCCTTCCTCTCCCTTCCCTTCCCCCCTTCCCTTTTTTCTTTCTTCTCTCCCTCTCCTTTTCTTCTCTCACCCACCAATGCATAGTTGTTGCGTATATATATATATATTCTTTGATTATATGATATTCTGCCTCTCCTTCTTTCTCTCCTTTCAATTTATTAGAATGTACATGTAAATATATATTATAATGTGTGTATATATGTTTGGAACTGAAATACTGTTTGTATTGTCTATCTGCTATAGGATTTAGATTTATTGAAAACTGAATCCTAAAGAAGCCCACACTTTGGGTGAAACACATCGATCCAAAGCTTGCGAGACCTATCCAGAAGCAGATAATTGTATTGTATGGTGGTGTGTACAACGTTACATATCTTTTATGAAAATTCTATTTCTTGTATTTTTTAATGTTTTTGTATGAAATAAAAATATATTGATTTTATTTATGGTATATAGTAAATGACTTATCCCCATCTCCCAGTGTTCTTACCCCCCCCCCCCCCCGGGATATACACGTTTCCCCCACCTAGAATTCTCTTTGTTATTGCAGAACTGTGCAGCCAGTGTCAAGCCTGCCCTCCACCAAAGAGGGATGCACACAGGATGTGGATAGCAAGAATTGCTTAGATGTAGTTCCAACAAACTGAGTTAGCTTGGTGAGCTGCAAATCCCACAAGGCATAGGGGCAAAGAGGAGAGGTGGTTTCCTACTGTTTTCCCAGGTTGAGGAGAGGACATGTGGAGGCTGTTTCTGAGAGGACAGTCTGCACCTTAGGATGCTGGTAGAGTCTTCATAACTGTACCTGAGGGGGAGTGAGGACAGCAAAAGACACCTGAGGACAAGAAAGACAGCCACGGATGTTTGTGAAGTGCATTGCCTAAACAAAGTGGAAGAATGCTGCAGACTCAAACCAGTTGTGTTTCATGTAGTATTCAGAGAGAGATTATTTTCCAACACAAGAAGTTGATGAGACGCCACTGGCAAAATCCATATTACACTTTGAGAAAAAAGGGACAGTGTTGCCTGCAAATATCACAGAGCCAGTGACATTATCAGTGCTTAAAGAGACTAGAGTCAGTGTCATCATCACTGCTTAAAGAGACATTATCCTGAGTGCCTACAACATAACAGTTGGGCTCAACGAGTTGGCTAGCAGAAGAGAGTATATCACCGACTGACAATTCTCCTTAGTTAGGATTGACCCAGGTATAGGGTTAAGAGAAGTTGCTCTCTACACCCATTGCTTTTCTTTTCACTGTTCACCTGTTTGCAATATATTCCTTGCTATAGTTTAACTGTTTGCTTTATCATTTCTGTTGTTTCATATCACTTTGGCTACCAGGGTAATGCATGTACTGTATATCTAAAATAATTGTTCCCAACGTAGCCACATCTGTCAGAGTGCGTGGTGCTTTTTTCAGTGTTGTAGGCACAGGAGCAAAGGACCCAATACATCCAGCGAGCTTTGGGGGGTAAGCGCTACATTTCCTTATGTCATGACTTCATCTCTGTAGTTTCTGGAACCACAACAGGGAGTGCAAACAACATGACATAGGCTTAAGGATTATTTTCATTATAATTGCAGACAGGATAGGGATCTGTTAGGAAGATGAACACCAATGAGCTAATTACATATGCAACTACACTTTTTTTAAGCAAAATTGTAGACCGGATTTAAACGTTTCCAGTGATGTATGCCTTTTAAGTTTATAAAAAACATTCTTTTTGAAGTAGAATAATTTAATCAGTTTGCTTATGGGAAAAACTTTGCAGTTGATAGTGAACCACAAACCACTAAAAGTCATGATGAAAAATCCTTTGGGTAGTACCTCAGCTAGGATACAGAAACTGTTAATGCACTTACAGAAATGCCATGTCAAAAGAAAACATGTTCCATTCAGAGAAATGCATCTGGCTGCTGTTTGTCTAGAGCTTACTTAGAAAACAGCGGAAAAAAAAAACAGTGATCAGTAGAAACAGAAGCACAAGGCACATTTGGTTCACAAATCTTCCATCAAAGGGCAAACTAAGGAACCTTGAAAAGACATATAATAATGCAATTTTAAAGGACAGCTATTGCAAGCCTAACATCATAGCTGTTAACTTGTTCTTGCAATATATGTTGTGCCATTAGCCAAGATACACCTCTCATTTATTATACATTATTTTGTTTTAATTTTTATTTATTTATTTATTTTTATTTTTTTAGTTGCATAATTTTGTTACAATGTGCTGTGTCTTTAGTAATGGCAATGGTACCTGCGATAATTTAAAGAAAAAAAATGTAAAAGAAGATTTTAATATTTACCTCTCTAGCATTGGCAAGTCCAAAGCTCACTCTTTTGAAGGGTTACATCTTCAAATCATAACTCTTCAACAGTGACGCTTGGACTTGATATCTCCCAGAGAGGTAATTATAAAGAGTTATTAATCCATGGAGGATTTTTCTTTTTTTTATTATAATTAACCCTGCAAAAGACTTTAATACTTACCACTCTTTTGATAGCAAATCAAAAACTCACTCTGTTGAAGAGCTACATCTTCACATCCTACACTTCTGAGAGTGTCAGAATCCTGTGTCCCCCACCGCACACTGTGGTTCCTCTCACCAGGCCTGGTGTCACTAAAGAACACAGTAGGGATGAAAGGGCTGGAGGGAAACAAACATATTGTTCAGCCCATGGACCAGATGCTTCTGGGTGTGGTAAATGTGAAGATTCTGTGCTAGCTCTTCAACAGAGCAACGCTTGGACTCATCATTCACTGTAGAGGTAAGTATTAGGCTTGGTTCACACTGCTGCAACGGAAAAGTCGTAAGACTTTGCCTGCAACTTTGCCCTGAGACTTCCTTCTGACTTAATCCGGCTTGGATGCTATATAGGAGCCTGTACAAGGGCTGACATCGCACCCAAGTCAGACCAAAGTAGAGCAGGAATCTTTTCTAAAGTCAGAGCGACTTGTGTAGCATCAGTTAAAGCGGTTGTATCCCCTTTAAAAAAAAAAAACACCTGCAAGGCAAAGGCATAATGAGCTAGTATGCAACGCATACTAGCTCATTATGAAATACCTCAGAATGAAGCTATGACAGGTCCACCTGGTCACCGAAGAGGGAGCTTCCATCTTCCCTCCGTGGATCCTTCCAGGTTCGCTGCTCCGGTGCTGTGAGTGGCCGGAGCCGCGAGTCGTCACTCCCATGCATGCGTGCGTGAGCCCGTCTTAATGGCGGACTTTCTGGCAAGGTCCTATGCGACGGGCCTACTCCGGGACACCACTGTGCATGCTCCGTGATGTCAGGGCTGCTTGCAGTGGGAATATCTCCTAAACCATACAGGTTTAGGAGATATTCATTTTACTTACAGATAAGCCTTATTATAGGTAAAAGTTAAATTTTTGATCATACAACCGCTTTAGGATGGCTCTCATAGGGAAACATTGAATATGACATATCATCTGACTTTGGGTTGGATCCCATTTAGCAGCAGTGAGAACCAAGCCTTAGGGCCTTCTTTTGCTGGGGGCTTAATTAATTTATTTTTCCTGGTGCATCATGGCAGCATACACATGGGTTGTGGCTCCACCCCCACAACCTGATAGGACTGTTTAACTATAAATCAAAGACAGACCCGGCTCACAGCATTCTCTTTTTTTTCCTCACCTGATCAGGACTGGAGTCGCAAGGTATCCCTTACCGTTTGTCACCCCAGCCCCAGCCTCTCTTAGGTGGAAGTTCTTCCTGTACAGTCTCTAAATGAGCTATATGGTTGGAGCCCCACTGTGGTGGTCTGGGGGGCATATGTCAGCCTCTCCTGGGTGGATGTCCTTCCTGTACAGTCTCTAAATGAGCTATATGGTTGGAGCCCCATTCTGGTGGTGCAGGCCTCTCAAAGAAAGCTTTAAACAAGCTTTGACGTAAGTGACAGCGTTTCCCTTTGCTTTCCATATGCTTTTTTACTTCTTTTCTCTGTTTTGTGGGCGTTTGCTAATTCTAAGATGGCTGCAGCAGTGCAACTACACTCTGAGCATGAGAGGCAGGAAGTGATGCGGCCTCTGTGACCAGTTTCCTGGCTAGAGCTTTCCAAGATGATGATCTGAGCATGCTCAGGCACTGATATCACTAATGGCAAAATGTGACACTATTTAAATGGTTTTATGGCATTTTTGGGCAACACATGATGGAGCTCTTTACTCATGCATGCTGGATGCTTATGTGTTCATTGTTTGCAGGTATGTTTTTCCCTTTGTATGGCATTCACCCAGACTTTTTCTATCTCTTTCTCAGTGTTGCTCTGGGATCATTGTACTCTTTATGGCATTCACCTGGGCTCTTCCTATCCCCTTCTCAATGCTTGCTCTGGGATCACTGTTTTATGCTGTTTTTAATTTCAGTCTGCTGCTTGCTCTGTTTCTATGGGGAATGCTGCCCAGTCAGACCACCCATTGCTTTTAAGGTATAGGGATTAGGTAAGTAGTGAAGATTGAGAAAAAGAGAGCTAATATCTATAGTGCTGTAAGGACCACCAGATGGAGGGAGCCTTCTAAATGTGAACAATAGTCACCATTGGGGGGCATGGCCGGCGAGCGACCTAGATGGCCGAGTAACAGAGCTCCCTCTATGACCCTCCACAATAAGCGTCTGCCAGCCTTCCAGAGCCACAGAAAAGCGACCAAAACGACCCACATACTCCCGGGCATGAAGGGAACCATGGCCACAAAGCGGAAGGAGCATAGAATGCCCAGCAAACTGACGGCATTCATGTATCAGCCGTCCGCGAGGAGAGGCCAAGATGGCGCCGACCTTCAAGGAGCCGCCGTAACTATTCTAGCGGCCCGCGGAGAAGGTCCACAACGATCCGTCTCACCACTTGCCCTGCCGGATCAGACCTCCTCGCCAACGGGCACACTGACCTCCGGAAGCCCAGCCAAGGCAAAAGTCTGCATGGAGTCCCCCACGATGGCTGAGGTAGGCCAACGAACCGATTCTCCACACGACCTCTTGCCACAGCAGAACGCTCCTTCGTCCCAACCGAACGAACTTTCGCTGCAAACAAAAGAACTTTCGGTACAACCGATCGTTTCAGATGCTATAGCTTAGTTTCCCACAACAGGTCAGCCCATTATGGACTCTACCCTAAAGGAGATGTTAATGTCACTCAGAAGTTCTATACAAAGTGACATGCTGTCTATGATACAAAAATTTAGTCACTGCATGGATGTCATTGACAATAAGGTCTCCCAAATGGGGTCCAACATGGGGGCAATAACAAACACCATTAATGATATCATTGATACTCAATCTGATCAAACTGATGAGATTACCCGGATGAGAGACAAAATTGCTGATATCGAAGATAGATCAAGACGCAATAACGTTAAAATTCGGGGTGTCCCAGAAACAGTGAAACCATCTGACCTGAACGCCTATGCCCGAGGACTGATCAAACTAATTCTACCTGACATTAAAAACATTGAATTGGTCATAGACCGTATCCACAGGCTGCAAAAACCTAAATTCCTCCCTGACTCAGTACCCAGGGATGTGATTCTAAGGATCCATTTTTTCCACGTCAAGAAACAGTTTATGCAAAAAACGCGATCCCTGGGAAATCTACCGGACCCATACAATCGCCTCCAAATCTTTGCTGACCTGTCTCAACACACTCTCAGCAGGCGCAGACAGCTAAATAACATCACGAAGACATTACATAACAACAGCATCCAATACCAATGGATTGCGCCATCTAAAATATCCATTACCTACAAAGAACGGAGACACACTGTCACATCTGAGCAAGGCGGTCTGTACCTGCTCCGAGAATGGGGCATAATCCCGGAACATGCTGATAACATCCTGATGGAGCACAGTGGCGATAGATCAGGAGGGCCGAACTCCCTCCGTCAAAAAAGCAACAACCCACGCTGAAAACATCTTCTACCTACTGGAAATTCGTACAATAGGCGGTCACAAGTAAGCTTGAGCTTTACGGCCATGCAAACTTTTTGTACCTCCACGCATTTATTCCTTGGCGACAGTTGCGCCTACCACAAAGGAATACCCTTTTGTTTTGGTTTATTTTCTTCATTCTTCCATTTCTTAGTTTTTGGCTACCTGCCAGAACCAGTAGCTTCTAGCCGTTAGGAAGCTGCACTCTCAAGTTATTTAAGGCAAGCCTTAAGCAGTTACAACTCTCTACCCTAATTTTGGAACACATTACCTGAAACCCTCCCTTTTGCAGTTACGTGCCTAAACCGACCGATCTATCAAAGTCATCAATCAACCCCAGGCTTTGCTCTTTCACACCCCCGGAAATACAGCACTCCCATCTTAATGGTTTTCAAGATAGTATCGATCAATACAAACGGCCCGAATCATCCCGCCAAAATGAAATCTCTATGGAAATTATCAGAAGACACACAATGTGACATCATTTGCATACAAGAGACCCATTTTCAAGCCAACAACCCACCTACCTGCACCAACAAAATTTACAGCACTGTACTCCCAGCTAACGCACCACAAAAAAAGGGCATTCTAATCGCAATAAAGAACTCACTGAACTTTCAACTTCAAACAAGTATCCAAGACCCAGAAGGTCGTTACCTAATAGTGATAGGAAACATAAATCAAGCGGTGTACACCATTGTTTCCCTATACGCACCCAACACACACCAATTGCGATTTATTCTCAGGCTTCACCGGAAAGTCCTCAAAGTGCAAAAAGGAGCGACAATATGGTGTGGAGACTTCAACATACCCCCAGACCCTCATCTAGATTCCACGTCCACCTCTACCAGAGGGAAAGCTTCCCTCAACCCCTGCATTTACAAAGCGCAACTGCATGATGTTTGGCGCTGCCAACATGCCAACGATAAAGACTTTACCTTTCTGTCATCCAGACATAACACATACTCCCGCATCGACTTCTTCTTGCTAGACCAGTGGACCCTTCAAAAGGTTTCTGCGTCATCCATTATCTCGGCATCATGGTCCGATCACTCCCCCATCACGATAACGATAGAAGATCACCCAAAGTCCAGGACCCCTTTCATATGGAGGATGAATACACGACTACTTCAAATGGAACCACTAAGAACCACTATAGCTGATGAGCTCAAACACTTTTTTGCTACTAATACAGACTCTGTGCCAGACCCCCAAGTAGTATGGGCTGCACACAAAGCAGTCATACGAGGTCTTTGTATTCAACAGGGATCCAGATATAAGAGGCAAAGGAGGCAGCAGATTGAGGAAATCTTGGCAGAAATTCAACAATGTGACCTTGAAAACATCCAATCCCCATCTGAAACCATTAAAACAAAAAGTTTACACTTAAGAACGCAGCTAAGATCTCTCCTAATTGAGGACTACGAGAAATCACAGAGGAAATTCAAAATTAATTATTATCTATGCTCTCCACCCCCTTCAAAATTTCAAATGGTACAAGACAAGGCTGTCCCTTGTCCCCACTCATCTTCAATTTGGTAATGGAACCACTAGCCGAAAAAATCAGAACAGCCCCAAACATCTCTGGAGTCCCATTGGGTCACCAATACTACAGAATAAATCTCTTTGCGGACAATGTAATCCTCAGTCTTACCCAACCTGGCACTTCCCTGGCTTCGGTAGTGAAAATTCTGGATTCCTTTAGCAATGTATCTTACTATAAGGTCAACGCTACCAAATCAGTTATCTTGCCCATGGGGATCTCCAAAAATCAACAAGAAGCTCTAGAAAAACAATTTCCATACACCTGGGCGGTGAGATCCATTCCCTATTTAGGAATTAATCTAACACACAACACTTCCTCCCTTTTTCAAGAAAACTATGTACCACTCCTCCATAGACTCCCGGCAGACCTCAACAACATCCTCAAAGCATATATTTCTTGGTTTGGCAGACTTTCTGCATTTAAAATGTTGGTGCTCCCCCAAATATTATACAATTTTAGATCTCTACCCATACCAGCTCCAACTTCCTTCTTCACCAAAATACAGGCGATCATAGGTAAATATATATGGCAAAAATCCAGAGCTAGAAGCTCAACAGTAAACCTATCTAAAAGTAGAACAACAGGTGGTGCAGGATTCCCCATCATAAAAGACTACTACCACGCAGTCATTATGGCCCAAATCAAACCTTGGTTCATAACCGCAATGACCAGCCCTTGGCGGGATATGGAAGCCCTCCAAATCCCAGGCAAGGATCTAGTGGCATGGCTATTTAGCAAACCACACCTCAGAACTAACAAATCACAACACCCCCCCCCCATATGTGCATCGGTTGAAACCTTCAATTTATGCAAGAAAAAAATTGCCAAAGTCGAATCTCCCAAAGCAATGCCTGTGCCCTTCACAGTGATATCTCTCCTAATTACAAACTGTCCAGTACAGTCCTGGAAGCTAAAAGGCATTACCCACATCTCAGATCTATATGTGCAAGACTCACTTAAACCCTTCACAACACTCACCCGATCATACAACCTACCCAAAAAAGAATACTTTAACTACATCCGGCTGTCATACTGTCTGATAAGAAACCCCTACCTTCGCTTAGAATTTCATAAGGACATAACAAAATACCTGAACAACCCAACTGGTAGTAAAAGAGGAATATCACTATTCTACGGCCTCTTGGGCAGTAAAAACTCTTTCTCGAAGCTTAAACCCTTCCTGAGGTGGGAAAAAGAGTTAGGCAAGACATTTACCCCTCTACAATGGACATCAGCCATTAAAACCACATATGGGGCATCTAGGGCCGCAAACCTATGGGAACTCAACCTGAAAATGAACCTCAGATGGTACATAACTCCAATACAAATTTCCAAATTCTCCCCCAGTACTGACCCAGCATGCTGGAGAAAATGCGGAAGTGAAGGTAATCTTCTACACATTATGTGGAAATGTAGTAAGCTCACTAAGTTTTGGGAAGAAATATTCCGTCTCATACAACAAGTCACCAATACTCCAATAACTCCTACTCCAGAACTTGCACTATTGCACATTGGCATGGACATAATCCCCCATGAGCAATTTGCAACACTCTTTTGGGCAGGCCACATGATGCCCCCATAGACTTTGAAAGATGTCATCGGGCACTAAGACCAAGGGGGCAAGACACTGAACCTCCGCGAGACATAAAGTTTCAGATACCCCCGTAGTACACCGGACGGGTTTTCTCACAACGTTTAACGAGTACCCCCTAATACAGGTACGGTTACACGTTATCACGTTCAAGACCTCATCCTCAATAACCTCATAACCACTGAACAACATACTCTGCCTTATAAAGAAGGGTTTTGAATCACTCGAATGATGTAAAGGTGTATTACACATCTTCTAATGGAAGTGAAGGCGTAAAAGAGGTCGTACGACCCAGTCATGACCCCCTCTTAAACCTTTAAACATAACCTCAATACATGGTAGACTCCAAGTAAAAGTCCAACTCAAGGGTATCCAAACG
>BLSH010286803.1:1797018-1810118 GCA_018402905.1 Glandirana rugosa | reverse complement strand
TTTTACCCTGTCTTTCTGAAAGAGAGCATAGCCAGGAATATTAATAGCCCAGTCATGTGAAGAATGAAGCCAAGATTCAGCTATACCAATCAAATCATAGTTTTCCTCATGCACCAGAGCTTCCAGCTCACCTATTTTGCTTGGCAGACTCCTGGCATTGGTGAACAAACACTTTAATTCACTGTCACATTTTGCACATGTATCTTGCATATTTTTAATTTTAGCACAAACAGTACCATTTCCAATGGTTCATTGTAACATGGGAACCTTCATATCATCTTTCTTTGCCCTCCCCCCATCTTTCCCCATTCCACCCACCAATAGGGGCTGACCCCTGTCTGACCTGTCTACCCCATTATAATCTAATGCACCCTCCCCCCTCAATCCTAGTTTAAATACTCCTCCAGCTTTCCCATAAACCTCTCCCCTAGCACGACAGACCCCCTTCCATTTAGGTGCAGACCATCTTTAGCATATAGGTTGCACCTCAATGAAAAGTCAGCCCAGTGCTCTAAAAACCCAAAGCCCTCCTCCTTACACCAGGTCTTTAGCCATGCATTCAGGGCTCTAATCTCCCCCTGCCTTTCCTGTGTTGCGCATGGCACAGGCAATATTTCAGAGAATATTGCCTTGGAGGTCCTTCCCTTCAACTTGCAACCTAATTCTTTAAATTGGTTCTTAAGGAGCCTCCACCTTCCATCTATTCTGTCATTGGTTCCAATGTGGACCAAGACAGCTGGGTCATACCCAGCCCCTCCCAGTAATTTATCAACCCGGTCCACCACATGCCGAACCCTAGCACCAGGGAAACAGCAAAACATTCGGTTGAGGCGATCCTGGTGAAAAATTATTCTATCAGTCCTTCTAATTATAGAATCCCCAATTACCACCAACTGTCTAGGCCTACCTGCACTACCCCTACCACCCCTACTAGATGGGCTGCTCTCCCGGCTGTTAGGGGGAGCAGTGACATCCAGGGCTGCACCTCTGAGTTTGCCACCCCCACATCTTCACTCAAATTGGCAAATCTGTTAGGGTGCTCAAACCCAGGGCTGGCCTTCCTTTTCTGTGAGCCCCTACCACTCCCTCTAACTGTATTAACCCATCTACCTACCTTATAATCCTGACTTACCTCTCCACCCTCCCCCTTAACCCTACTAGCCACCTGCTCAGTGAGCAGAGGACCCACTTTAACTAGGGCAATGGTTCTGCAAACAACTTCCTCAATGCCAATGATAGTGGGGTTGAAAGTGAGCAGTAGGCAGTCCCAGATAGTGGCCCCTGGGATTACGTTTATGATGACATGACAACTGGCTGCTAGGGTATCTAAAGCTGATGACACATTATCAGGCAAGTTTAAAGTCAAGGAACAGGTCAGGGTTTATATTGAGGTATGTGGAGACTGTAGCAAGCAGTGGCCATATAACATAGCTGGAAATCACTTTTAAAATTGGGGAAACAATAGCCTATGGGAAACTATGGGCTAACACATTTTACAATAGGCCACTTGAGAAAGGTGAAAATTGCAACATCTGCATCAGCATTCTCTGTCACCTCCTTGCAACTGAACGGGGCATCTAAAGGCATAAAAAAGGATGCTGGTACATGCTTGTGGAAGCTGAAGTGGAATAGAGTGTAGGGCCTAGCAGGGGAAACCAAATAGCAGTGAGTTCCAGACAGAGCATCAGAGGTAGCCAGATCAGAGAGGGAAATGCCAGAAGGAAGAAACAACAGGGATTTATATGTAACAAACTGCTTGACACCAAATCAAAACACAGAGGTTTGCCAACTGTATGGCTGTTGGAGAGCACTGTATATGAATCTGACAGTTAAGATCCATAACTGTTAAAAGGCTAGCAGGTAGCTGAACACTGAGAACACTGAGAAGGAAGGGCTGAGCCCAGCCCTGACAGTAACCTATCCATATGTGGATAGCACAAAATGACCTTGCTAATACAAGGGGAACTGGAACAGGAAAAGCAAGCAAGAAGTACAAGTGAATGCACATTTATAGTATTGGGACTCACTGGAAAATAATTTGGACTTTATTACCATTAAGCATTGTTTTTGTTATTTATGTGGATGTATGTGCTAAGACAGGTATATTCATCAAGATAAGACACTACCTATGTCCTCCTAGGTGTGGTCCAACATCTTAGATTTCTAAATACATCAAAAAGGTTGGAAGCCCCTTCTGGAGGTCTTCTGGGGCCTGAGGAGTTTTCTTACTAAAAATAGTATACCTCTTGCGGCGTACCTGAGGCAGTGCTCTGGTGCTGGAGTGCTGCAATCTGTCTCTACCTCTGTCTACCTGGCTGTACTTCCCTTACCTCTTCCTTTATGGTCTTTTATCTTTTATTCCTTTGTTTTTTTCTTATTTTTTTCCCTGGTAGTTCTTCCCGAGTAGGGCCGGGTAACTGTGCATGCGCGTATATTTCTGTCTTTATGCCCCTGGCCATGTACCAGGAATTCTGGGGAGTCCATGCATGCACAATGTGTGTATATTGCTTGGTGGCTTTTTTAGTTGCTGGGGCAGCTTTGCATATGTGTAGTGTGGTCTGGTCACCAGACGGTTATTTTGAGTTTCCTGCAGTGGCGGGGTGGCTCTGCAGTGTAGGGTCTTGGGATTGGGTATTGGTTCCCTATTTAAAGCCTTAGCAGCCTTCCTTTTTTTCTTCACAGTTTCTGACATGCTGCATCAATATGAATCTTCTGCCACGTGACCATGTGCTCAGGTTGGGGCTGTCAGTAAGGTAAGTAAGAAGAAGAAGGAAAGAGTGTTTTCAGTGTGTTTTTAGGAATGTGGCCTTTCCTTTCCTCTGTTTCAGTCCAGCTCATTCAAGGAAGTCTGGAAAAGCATCTTTACATCTTGACAAACCTGAGGAGGACAGTGGCTAGTCCAACCCCTGCAGGACCTAGCCAAGATATACAAAGTATTCCCAAAAACGTCAGCATTCTTCCTCTGCTAAATGCTCACAACAAAGAAAAAGGCCCAATACTAACCATGTTGCTCAATCTGTGGGAACCACTTCAGTTGCCAGTATTTGCTCAAATTTTGTCTCAAGGGGAGATGCTTCTCTCTCTCATGTATTTCCTTGATTGCTTGGAAGTTGAAAGTGAAGGATTGGAGGAGTTAGGTTGTCCTCCAGCAGTGATTAGAACCCTGCAGGGCTCCAGGAAGTCATCAACAAATAATATCTACCCCCAAAGACTGATACAGGTTAACAGTCTTGGCATCTGGACACTTGCACAGCAATGGAACAACCCTCTTCAAAGAAATCAAGCAGACACACATTTTGATCAGACTGTCCATCAAGGACACCAGAAAACAAAAAAAAAATAACAAGCAGAAAAAAACGCTTTAGGTAAGCATATAAATTGTATTTGGCACCTTTCAGGGGAGGGGGGAAGGGGTATTTTTTTTTAACAGGTATCTGTCCCCAGTTCCAGGAGACCTGGCTGTGTCAAGACGCGGCGAGGTCCCTCAGAGGTTCAGCCCCCTCCTCCTTCCTCCGGCACTGGGTCAGTTAGAAAGCACATCGCGCCTGTGCAGTAGGGAACCGGCCGTGAAGCTGAAAGGCTTTAAGGTTTCCCTTAAAATGAATGGTGGCGGCAGCACCGGAGAGCCGATCGTAAAATCAGCAAGGGTGCCGACATAACTGGATCCCTGGACAGGTAAGTGTCCTAATATTAAAATGAGAATATAAAGTGTAAAGGTATTGGCGCATGAAAAAAAATTGATGAAAAAAAAATAGCAAAATAGCAATCTAATATAAAGTGCACGAGCATAGTCCACAAACATAACAATTCAATCGATGAAATCGTGAACATATAATCCATATTTGGGTGGTCTTATCCCATCACCAAACTCCTTTTTTCCAAGGTGCTTAAAATGCTTTTCTTATCATCACTTGTGCTCAGATAGAAGATTGGCCACTCACCAGACTTTTATGACCCCTTTTTAAAGGAAGGTCATATAGCGCTTTGTGTTTTATGCATCCAGGCTGGTTCCTGCTGGTAGTTGTCCTGTCTGGAGATCCTATAGCCAAGCTAGGGTATACAAAATGACTCCACAGGAGACATAGGTAAAAGTCTCATAGTGTAGTATTGGAAAAGTCTTGGTTTAAAAGCAAAATTAATTGTTCACTCACATTTGGAAATGGCTGTATCCCGGCATTAGATGTTTCCAGCGTGTGTGAATGACTGTCCCTCCCATAGTCGTTTTCGAATAGGGATGTATGTCAGGTGTTTGGTGAGGCCCGGATGGGCAGCTCAGGCTGACTTCTACGTACGTTTCGCTTGGAATAGCGTCTTCAGGAAGGGACGTCATGCCATTTCCAGGAGCTTATATTAGGAATAAGACTTTAGCTGGTTGGTTGGGCTACTAGAAAATGGAGGAGAGGTCTATTTCCTATGGCTATTATCACCGTCGGAACTGCCGATCCTCACATGCTGGCCACAACTTTACATAATGTGACACAACAATACATATTCAAATACCTAAAGTGTGATTAGTTTTGGCATTATAAAAATTATGAACAAATATATATAAATTGTAAAAGATAATATCCTAATCATGTAGTCCCTAGATGTTTCCCTATGTAGAGAGGGTATGTGTTGTGTCTCCCCACAGTTATACATAACTCACTGGGAGGGGACTATACTATATGTGAGGTACTAACTTAACCGCTATGATACCTCTCCAGAACAGTGAAATATCCCCTGGCCCGGATGTAAGCAAATATGGGTGTATTACCTAGGCAGCAGCAGTTTACCTGCACCCAAAGCAAGACACCCATGGGAAATTAAAAGTCAGGAGCCAAAGTATTTGTAGCTGCTGACTTTTAAATTTTGGAGGGGGGGGGGGGCTGGAGCTCCACTTTAAGGATTCTAGATCAATGCATTTTCTGCATTAAGGTAAAAAAAATTATATTATTAGCCCTGAGCTGCCATTAACCCCTTCAGATCCGCGCTATAGCCGAAGTATGGCTCCAGCACGGATCCGAATCCATGGACGCCCAGCCCTTGTGCGCACCACTGGCGCGCACTCACAGGCGGCGGCGGTGCACGCGCATGCCCGCCGCAAGCTGCGTGAGCATGCCGTGGGTCCCCTGTCAGAGCTGCAGAACGGGGAACGGCCAATGTAAACACGGCGGTTCTCCATTCTGTGACAGGGGACATACCAGATCTACTGATCCCTGTCACTGGGATCAGTTAGATCTGTTATGTCCCAGCCAGCCCCGCCCCCACACAATTAGAACACGCCCACAGTTCACCCCTTCACTGCCCCCTGCAGGTTAACCCCTTCACTGCCAATGACATTTATACAGTAATCAGTGGACATTTAAATTTCTGATCGCTGTATAAATGTCATTGGTCCCAAAAAAGTGTCAAAAATGTCAGACATGTCCACCCCAATATGGCAGTCCCGATAAAAATCACAGATCGCCACCATTACTAGTAAAAAATAAATAAATAATAAAAATGCCATAAATCAATTCCCAAAGTTTGTAGATGCGATAACTTTTGCGCAAACCAATCAATATACGCCGATTGCGATTTTTTTTTTTTAACCAAAAATATGTAGAAGAATATATATCGGCCAAAACTGATGAATATTTTTTTTTTACTTTTTTTGGATTTGTATTATAGCAAAAAGTAAAAAATATTGTTCTTTTTTCAAAATCGTCGCTCATTGTTTGTATATAGCGGCGATCAGAAATGACGCAGAGGTGGTCAAATACCACCAAAAGAAAGCTCTATTTGTGGGAAAAAAATTATATAAATTTTGTTTGGGTACAACGTCGCACGACCGCACAATTCTCATTCAAAATGCGACAGCGATGAAAGCCAAAAATTGGTCTGGCCGGGAGGGGGGGTTGAGTGCCCAGTAAGCAAGAGGTTAAATAAATGTGCTGACGCGGTGGAGCCTATGAGGGACGTCACAACAGTGGTACAATCCCACATCACGGGATGTGTGACATCCATTACAGGACGCCACTGGGACTCAGTGACACTGCGGGGCGGCGCCGGGTGGCTATGATGGACATCACACTTGGTCCATTAACCACTTCAATACTATGCACTTAGAACACTTTACTACCAGACCAATTTTCAGTTTTCAGTGCTGTTGCGCTTTGAATGACAATTGCGCAGTCGTGCAACGCTGCACCCAAACAGATTTTTTTATCATTTTGTTCCCACAAATAGAGCTTTCTTTTGGTGGTATTTGATCACCCCTGCGGTTTTTATTTTTTGCGCTACAAATAAAAAATGACCGAAAATTTAGAAAAAAAAAATTCTCTATTTTTGTCACAAAACTTTGTAAATAAGTAAATTTTCTCCATCACTGGTGGGCACTGATGAGGCTACACTGACGGGCACTGATGTGGCAGTACTGATTGTCACTGATGAGGCGGCACTGATGAGGTGGCACTGATGATGAGGCACTTATATGCATCGATGATGAGCACTGTTAGGCGGCACTGATAAGCAGCACTGACGGGTACTGAGAGGTGGCACTGATATACAGCACTGATGGGTACTGATATGCAGCAATGACGGACACTGCTAAGCGGCACTGATGGGCACTAATAGACAGCACTGATTGGCACTCATAGGCGGCACTGGGCACTGATAGGTGGCACTGATGGGCACTGATAGGTGGGCACTGGTAGGTGGCAATGGTGGGCACTGATATGTGGCACTGGTATGCATTGATAGGGGCAATGGTGGGCACTGATAGGGGCACTGGTGGGCATATACATTGATAGGGGCTCATTCCCTGGTGTTCTAGGGTGGCATCTGAAGGTGGCACTGAGTGCCATCCACATTGGGCAGTATGTCACTTACCTGGTGGTCTAGGGGGGTCTCCCTGGTGGTCCAGATCGGCTCCCTGGTGGTCCCTGGACGGCTCCCTGGTGGTCCTGGGTGGGCACATCCCTGGTGGTCCCTGGGCAGGCTCCCTGGTGGTCTAGGGTGGTGATCAGAGGGAGGGCTGTGCTGATAAATCATCAGCACAAACCCTTTCTGTCAGGGATGCAGCCGATCGGCTCTCCCCTCCTCAGGTCTGCAGACCTGAGTACAGGAAAGCCGATAAACGGCTTTCCTGTATTACACTGTGACCAGCCGTGATTGGTCACGGCTGGTCACATGGTAAAGTGCTTCGGATCGAAGCGCTTTACCGAGATCGGTATTGCGGGGGGGTCAGACTGACCTCCCACACCACCGATGGCGGCGATGCGCGCCCCCCGGGCACGCGGCGGCTTGTTATCCTGAGGACGTCATATGACATCCAGTCAGGATAACTGAGCCACTTCCCGTCCGTCATTTTGCATACGGCGGTCGGGAAGTGGTTAAAGAACATGCTGGGCCCGGATACCCTGATGTATGAGGCACGCTGGGGGACACCTGATGTAAGAGGCACGCTGGGGGACACCTGATGTAAGAGGCACTCTGGGGACACCTGATGTAAGAGGCACGCTGGGCCCGGATACCCTGATGTAAGAGGCACGCTGGCGGACACCTGATGTAAGAGGCATGCTTGGGGGACACCTGATGTAAGAGGCATGCTGGGGTGCTGGGGGACACCTGATGTAAGGTGCACTCTACTGGGGACTCCTAATGTAAGAGGCATTCTGCTGGGGACACCTGATGTAAGAGGCATGCTGGGGACACCCTGATGTAAGAGGCACACTGCTGGGGACACCCGGACGTAAGAGGCATGCTGCTGGGGACACCCTGATGGAAGGAGGGAATCCGCTGGGGACACCTGGCAAGTGATACACCTGGGGCTCCCACTGATTCTGCATTATGGTGAGTTGATTGATTTCATTTTATATTACAATGTAATAATAGAAATAATGTGCTTTAATCATCCTGACACCATAACAACCATGGTACCGGGATGATTGAAGCGCAAACATCAGATGTTTGGAGTATCTTTATCTGCTGATTGCTAAGCTTTCTGAAATACACATATTGCTATTGTGGTGTACGATCTGGGTCTGCTGTCCCTGCTTCCCTCTTTCCTTCCTTCCTTCTCTCTCCTCCCCCCCCATCGCTTTCTTTATTCCTTCCTCCATCCCTCGTTCATCTCAGACTCGAACCACACCTCCTTTAAGACACCCCCACTATTTCGTTTAAACCACGCACATTTTTTGTCAGTCAGAAAGTGACGGTCATAACTTGGAAACATCAGCCAAAAATCTGCTCCTTTACATGTTACATCTCCTATGATTCTTCAGAAGAACATCCTTCTGAAGAAGTTGTAGGAAAACGTAATGTGTAAAGGAGCAGACTTTTGGCTAATGTTTCCATAATAATGTTCATAATCTCTTGACTGCATTCTCAAATCATTATATTTGCAGTGATTATTGTAGCTCAGTTACATTATATTTTCATTGCCAATATACAGTATATTAAGTAAAATATGTTCTGTGTGTTAAAAAATATATTATATTATGTGAATGAGTATCGGGTACATAGTACCCCTACCCATTCACAAAAAAGTGTGAAAAAGTAATATAAACACACACACACACACTTTTTGACAATTCCTTTATTAAAAAATAAAAAATAGTGTCTCCCAATGTAAATCTATCTTCAGTCACGCCACACGTCGCACCCGGGGAAAAAAGACTGGCTACCTATTGCAGGCTCTGCCTTATGACAGTTTTTATATACTGTAGGTAAGGGGCGGAGTCACCTGGCTACTTCACCTGGTGGCACCGCCCCTTGTGATGTTGCTGCCCCAACATGCACCAGTCCATGATGTCAGAAGGGGGCGGTGCCACCAGGTGATGTAGCCAAGTGACCCGCCCCTGTCCTATATAAGAAATGTCAAACAGCAGAGCTTGCAGTAGGCAGCTAGCCTTCATGTCCACGGGAGCGTTTTTTTATTTTTTTATTTTTCGGATGCGGCATGATTGATGATGGATTTACATTTATGGCATTTTTATTATTTCAAATTTTTTGTACTAGTAATGTCGGCGATCTGCGATTTTTATTGGGACTGCGATATTGCGGCAGACAGATCAAACACTTTTGACACTTTTTTGTGACCACTGACATTTATACAGCGATCAGATCTAAAAATAGCCACTGATTACTGTGTAAATGTCACTGGCAAGGAAGGGGTTAACACTAAGTGGGCGATCAAGGGGTTAAATGTGTTCCCTCATTGTGTCCTAACTGTATGGGGGTTGGGCTGGCAGGAGCATGACAGATCTCACTGATCCCGATTACAGGGATCAGTAGATCTATCATGTCCCCCCTCACAGAACGGGGAACCGCCATGTTTGCATCGGCGGTTCCCAGTTCTGCCTCTCTATTATGCGATTGCAGGTCACCGGTAGACATCGAGTCTGCCTGGCCCGCAGGCACACCCATGGAGCGTGCAAAGAGGAGCACATCCATGGACGCCCTCCCGGCAATTCAGGTCCCGCCATAGCCGAAAGAGGTAGTGGTTAATTACATTATCTTAAATTAATTTTCTGAGGATCAGATTTCACAGCCATCTTTTGCAAATATGTGCCATCAAAATATACATACATTTTATGCAGGATTTCCTGATATGGAATTATGCATGATATTTAACTGCTTGCCAACCAGCCGCCGTCTTTATACAGCGGCAGGTCAGCTCTCCTGCGCGAATCGCCATAGCTGTACTGTGGCTCGCGCAGGCGCGGTTGCGGACGGGAGCACACCGGCGCACTCTAGTGTCCACCGTATGCTGCGTGAGCGTGCCCGCAGGTCAGGCGGACTCGATCACCAGTGGGAGAGGCAGAACGGGGATCCGCCGAAGTAAACCCGGTGGATCCACATTCTGTCAGGGGACATGATACAGATCTACTGTTCCCAGTGATCAGGAACAGTTACATCTGTCATTCCCCTGTCAGCCCAGCCCCCCACACAGTTAGAACACAGTGAGGGAACACACTTAACCCCTTGATCGCCCCCTACAGTTTAACCCCTTCCCTGCCAGTGACATTTATACAGTAATCAGTGGCTATTTAAGCATTGATCGCTGTATAAATGTCATCAGTCCCAAAAAAGTGTCAAAAGTGTCCGATCTGTCCGCCGCAATATCGCACTACTGCTAAAAATCGCAGATCACCGCCATTAGTAGTAAAAAAAATAAAACTAATAAAAATGCCATAAATCTATTCCCATAGTTTATAGACGCGATAACTTTTGCGCAATCCAATCAATATACGCCTATTGCGATTATATTTGCCAAAAATATGTAGAAGAATATATTGGCCTAAACTGAGGAATAAATTCGTTTTTTTTTTTACATTTTTTTGGGATATTTATTATAGCAAAAAGTAAAAAATATATTTTTTTTCTTCAAAATTGTCGTCAAAATATCTATGGAATGTCATGTTTTATTGTATTCAGGGTGACAATCGTGTAGGCTCAGCTTCATACAACACAAAAAACTGTTCATATTTTGCTCATAGGCATGGACAGTCATGGATAGGATTTTGTCAGTGTAAATGAACCAAAGTAACCTAACCACCTTAACAAATTTAAGCCAAAAGTTAGACAGTATTCTGTAAATGATTTCTTAAAAAATCCTGCGCTTGTCTAACAAATATTGCACAAATTAATGCGTGAAAAACAAAACACTTTAAATACTTTAAATAATCAAATTATTATTACCCAATAGGTCTAAATATAAGACTCAAAAAATTATTTAAAAGTGACTAAGTGGGGGGCGCGGCCTGAGCATGGAAGCGTGAGGAGGTGTCTCCCTTTCGCTCCACTTCCACCGCAGCTTTAATCGGGAGAAACCAGGGAAACGGCACAGACACCGACGGTGTACCATGTCACAGCGCCAGAGGACATCCTCCCAGCCTCCGATGACTGAGCAGAGGCGCTGGGGCCCGATAGATAGCTTCTTCCCAGAGGCCTCAAGAACCGGGAAGAAAGGCTCCAAGATGGCGGCACCGTCACAGGCCTCGAAGCACGTGGCCCGACCACTACAGCAAGCCTCACAGATCCCATCCCCTTGGCTGGTGAGTGATTCTGCACCCTCCCCAGGCTCCTCTGCCTCCCCGGACCGCTGCTCAGAGATGGGCGACTTAGCGGGAGACAGTGATCTCAAACGCCACATTTGGTCCCTCCCGACTAAGGAGGACCTGGAGCGCTTCACAGCCAGAGTAGAGCAGGCCTTTACATGGGACATTGCACAGCTTAAGGCCAACACGATGCAGTTGGGGGACCGGGTGGAGGCCTTGGAGAATCGAGTGAGGAGGTTTTACCCCCCATCTCAACCTTACAGGACAAATTTGCAGCCCATGACTAGAAACTTGAAGCCCTACTGTCACAGCTGGATGATCTAGAAAATCGCAGTAGACGGGTCAACATCAGAATCCGCGGCCTCCCAGAGGCCACTGCACCCAGGGACATTGTACCCACTCTAACAGACATCCTCAGGGACATTCTGGGACTACCGGCGGGTACGCCGGTTGAAATTGACCGAGCTCACAGAGCCCTCAGACCACCCTCTCAAGAAGTAGAGAACCCGAGAGATGTTATCTGCAAGCTGCATAAGTACACGATGAAGGAAAAGATTATGCAAAAATTGCGCAACAAGCCTTATTACGAGTTTGATGGGGCAAAGCTGTACTTTTATCAGGACTTGTCCAGGCGCACCCTTATGCAATGAAGAGCCCTACGCCCAGTGCTGGAAGCTATTCTAACGGCCGACTTATCATATAGCTGGGGTTTCCCTTTTAGCCTGCAGGTGAAAAAGGAGGGCAAACAGCACATTTTGCGCTCCAAAGACGATCTGCCCCTTTTCAGCAGGTCCCTGGGACTCGGTGAGGTGGATTTCCCAGATTGGAGGGGTATCCCTGAGCTCATAAACATTCCCCTCCCTCAACCATGGCTACAGGCTAAAGGTAAATGCCGCTCCAAGGGCCGCAGGAGACATACTGTAGGTGCATCACTGGAACCGTCGGCCTCTAGAGACTAGGCGCCTGGGACATTGTCTCCCCCCTCTCTTTTTTTTTTTCGACTACCGCCTTGTTGTGTACTCTGACGGCTGTGGACTGAGGTTCCCTTGCTATTTTTCCTTTTACTTTTTTAGAGACCATTATCTTTCATGTGGGACACCCAGGCCCTGCGGGGAGCTGCACATGGAAAGACTGGGATGCTGATGTTCAGGCTCTTATTATATGGCCTCCTGGTTAACAGACTATGAAACACCAGAAGCGGTGGACGGTGCGGACATATGGTGGCGCACCCTTGCTCTCTTTGTGCGGGCCATGGACCCCCGAGTAGGCCCTCCCGCTTGTGGAGTGATCCCTGGAAGGGATGGCGGGTGGGGTGGGTTAGGTCTCCATTGGAGGGATCCGGACAAAGAACCCTACTTGCCCATAGTATTGGTGCCGGCCTGGTCCGCGTTTAGTGAACCAGGGCGGACGAACTGTTCATGTCTAATGTTTTACATTGCTAATGTTCTTTATTAGAGATGAGCGAACTTCTAGAAGTCCGGGTTCTGCTGGTTCGGCCGAACTTCGGGACAAAGTCCGGGTTCGGGTCCGGACAGACCCCGAACTTTGTCCCGGACCCCGAACCCCATTGAAATCAATGGGGACACGGACTTTTAGGCACAAAAAACGCTGTAAAATAGTCCTGGAAGGTCCTAGAGGTCTGCAAAAGGAAGGAAATGTGGGTAAGGGTGGGACAAGTGACCTACAAAGAAATGGGGACAGGGAAATAACTTTAAATATTTAAAAAAAAATAAAAACATAAAAAATGCAAAAATGGAGATCATCTTCAAAATGGGTCTGAAAAGTATTAATTAACGGTAGAGGCCATAGAACTGTTCTAAAATCATCTTCAAACTGTGTCAAAAAAGAATAAATAAGCCGGGAGTACCCATATCACTGTTCTGCAAAATGTGTGTGTCACTTTAAATGAAACCGTGAATCAGTGCACATCTGTTCTGCACAATTCTTTAAAGTATGTGTGTCACTTTAAATGAAACCGTGAATCAGTGCACATCTGTTCTGGAAATTTCTTAACACGTCTTGTCTACACGTGACTAAGTGCCAAAGTAAATTTCACTGTGTGTCTGAAATTTCTTA
>BLSH010286803.1:1778944-1795319 GCA_018402905.1 Glandirana rugosa | reverse complement strand
AAGCCCAGGCCCCAAGACCATTAAAATTATTTTTTAGAATTTTTACGACATTTTTTCAGGTCCTTCCAGGATCTCCAGACGTTTTCCTTCCTTTTACCCCCATTCCCACATTTAAAGTGACACACACATTTTGCAGAACAGTGATATGGGTACTCCCAGCTTATTTATACTTTTTTGACACAGTTTGAAGATGATTTTAGAACAGTTCTATGGCCTCTAATGTTAATTAATACTTTTCAGACCCAGTTTTAAGATGATCCCCATTCACCTCCATTTTTGCCTTTTTATGTTTTAATTTTTTAAAAATATTTAAAGTTATTTCCCTGTCCCCATTTCTTTGTAGGGCACTTGTCCCACCCTTACCCCCATTTTCCTTCCTTTTGCAGACCTCTAGGACCTTCCTGGACTTTTTTACAGCATTTTTAAGATTTTTTATTAAAATTACCAGAACCCCGGACCCGAACCCGGACTTTTTTGGAAAAGTCCGGGTCCGGGTCCCGGACACCCCAAAGTTCGGTACGGACCCGAACTTTACAGTCCGGGTTTGCTCAACTCTACTCTTTATTTTTCCCTCCCTTTCACTTTGTCCCTCCCTTCTTTCCTCCCTCATTTTTCTTCTACTTTATCTTCTCTCTTTTCTCTCTTCTTCTCTCTCCTTTTATTTTGGTTCCCAGTGTCTGCTGTTCCGGATTCTGCTAAGAAGAGTCCTGGCCGCTCCCTCGACCACGGTACCCAATCTAACTCGTCATGGCGACCTTCAATGTTAGAGGCCTGTGCTCCCCACACAAACGAAGTAAGCTTTAGTCAGTGGTTTCAGTGCACCTCCCCGACCCCTAAATCCAAAGGTACTGCTATAGCATTTCACAGATCACGCCCCTTTCACCCATTGGAGCCTATGTCAGACCCCCAGGGTAGATTTATTTTTGTTAAGGGCCTAATGGCAGGCACAAAATACACTTTCGCATCAATCTATGCCCCTAACTCCAACCAACTCACTATCCTGGATAAGACTTTGAACCTATTAGCTGAGTTTAGGGAGGGACAGGTAATATTGGGAGGAGATTTTAATGTGAGCCCAGACCCGTTGCTAGACACCTCACATAGCCGTTCGGCACATAACCACGCATTCCTTAAGCACTTCCGCAAGACTATGCAATCCCATCACTTGATTGATAGCTGGCAGATCCTGCACCCATCAGATAGAGACTATAGTTACTTCTCTGCGGTACACAATGTATACACTAGGATTGACCTCCTGTATGTGGACCAGCTCACACTGGATCACCTGCAGGGGTCCTCCATCGTGAATATCACTCTCTCTGACCATGCGCCAGTATCGGCTTCTATAACGGTCCCTCACATTACACAGCGACCATGGTCGTGGCGTCTAAATGAGAACCTGTTGGACGACCCAGTGGTCGTGGCGGCGGGGACTAACGTCATTACCCAATATTTCAGGGAAAACAGCGGTGCTGGGGTCGGCGAGGGGATGGTGTGGGAGGGCCACAAGGTGGTAATTCGGGGTGAGTTAATTTCCCTAGGGGCCAGATGCAAAAGGGAGAGACAGATAGACTACCATAGAGTGTTGGCGACTCTGCAAAAAGCAGAGCTGCAGCACAAACATGGTGGAGACCCAGAGGCCCTTGCAAGGCTGCAGGAGCTAAGAAACCTGTTCTCACGCTTGCTGGACTGTAAGGTTCGCCGACAGCTGGGATACGTTTCACATAAGTTCTATGAACAGGGCAACAAATGTGGGAGGATGTTAGCTCGGGCTCTACGTAAGCGTAGGACACAGATAGCTGTCCATAGGCTCCGTACGGAATCGGGAGAGGAGGTGACACGTCCATCCAAAATAGCTGCCTCATTTGGCAAGTTTTATGCGGAATTATACTCCCTGGGCCAGGAGGAGATGCAGGAGGTGAGGGAGCTCAAGCGGGTGAAAATGCAGGAATACATCAAGGCCTCTGGCCTCCCCGCCTTGACAGAGGAGCAACAGGTGGCATTGGAGTCCCCCATTACGCCATTAGAGGTAGAGACCACGGTTAAGTCCCTTCCTAAGGTAAAGAGCCCGGGTCCTGATGGATCCACAGGGGCATATTATAGCACTTTCTCCCCCCAACTTCTTGGTCACATGTGTACCTATTTCAACTCCCTGACCTCTGGAGGTCGAATGCCGCCCGAGGCCTTGATAGCGCACATAACGGTTATCCCCAAGGAAGGGAAAGACCATACCCTGCCACAAAATTACCGCCCCATATCTCTGTTGAATGTGGACGTGAAGGTCTTGGCAAAAATCTTGGCGAACCGCATGCAGCACCTCATTCCTGACATTGTACACCCAGACCAGACTGGTTTTGTAGCGGACAGGGAGGCCCGGGATAACTCCCTCAAGGCCATCCATTTGGTTCATTGGGCGAGAATCCGCCCGGGAGCGGGGCCTTGTCTCGTCCTTTCTACGGACGCTGAGAAGGCCTTCGACTGGGTGGATTGGGTCTTCCTTAGGGTGGTACTGGAAACTCTGGGGATGGGACCCCACATGCTGGCCTGGATTGTGGCACTGTATTCAGCTCCCAGCGCCCGGGTGAGGGTGAATGGTGTCTACTCTCCGAAATTTTTGATTGGAAACGGGACTAGGCAGGGGTGTCCCCTATCGCCTTTACTGTTCGCTCTGGTTTTAGAGCCACTATTGCAGACGATCAGGGCTAATCTGAACATCAGGGGGATGAAAGTGGGGAGTGCTGAACATAAGCTGTCGGCTTACGCAGGTGATGTGCTCTTCCATGTCTCAGACCCCCTGGTGTCGCTGCCTAACCTCATGCAGGAGCTGTGGGGCACTTTCGAATTTCAAAACAAATTATGCAAAATCTGAGATTATGCCACTCACACTCTCACCACAACTGGAGGCCAGCCTACAAGCGGCGTTCCCCTTCACTTGGACCAAGTCGTCCCTGAAGTACTTGGGGGTCCAATTAACGGACCGCTTCGAGACCCTTTATTAATGTAACTACCCTGCACTGCTGGCGACGGTGAGCCGAGATCTCAAGGCCTGGTCCAAAACGGCTTTCACCTGGCTGGGGAGGGTGAGCATCTTGAAGATGAATATCCTCCCTAGGATCTTATTTTATATGCAAAGGGTCCCAGTGCCCCTGCCCTGCTCCTTTTTCTCCAAACTCTCTACCATGATGTCCACGTTCACATGGGGTTCTAAGAAACCCAGAATTGCTATGAGAATTCTAAAGCGCCCAAAACACGAAGGGGGTCTGGGTATGCCTGATATTAGGAGGTACTATAGGGCGATAGTTCTACAGTGCCTACTAAACTGGAGATGTCATACAAAAACTAAGCTCTGGGTCTCCCTGGAGAAGAGCCTGGCGGGTAGAAATCTGGCATATGCTCCTTGGCTGAATAGGGATAACCGGGGTTTGTCACCAACCTCCTCACCCTTAACACAGCACACCCTGAGAGAGTGGGATAAACTTAATGAGATACATATGCTAGCGCCACAGGTCACACCACTGGCCCCGCTGGGGGGCTTTCAATGGTTCCTCCCAGGTGAGCAGGTAGCTTTTTTTGGCAAATGGGCAAATGATACCAATGTGTGTTGCGGCTCCCTGTTAGAGGATGGTAGGCTCCCCTCCCTGGCCACACTTAGGGCCCGTCATGGGAGTTTTCCCCTAGACTTCTGGAGACATGCTTAGCTTAGTCATTTTTTCTACAAGGAGGGGAGAGACATTAGGAGCATATTCGAGCTAACAAGTTTTGAGCTTTTGTTCACGGCGGAGGAACCAATCCCCCATATGGTCTCTGAAATGTATGGCCTGTTGGGCTCGACCACTCCACGGGTGAAACTAGCATTCATTAGAGAATGGGAGAGGGATCTGGGAATGGAGTTCTCCGTGCCACAGCTAGACCACCTGTATCAGCTTACACACTCCAGCTCGGTAGAGTCTCGGACTCAGGAAACCAATTATAAGCTCCTGACTCGCTGGTACAGGACTCCTGTGACCCTGGCACGGATCTACCCCTCTAGGTCAGATCACTGTTGGAGGGGCTGTGGCCAGCGGGGGACCCTGCTGCACCTTTGGTGGGAATGCCCGCTGATCCGACCCTTTTGGGAAGGCGTACAGGCACAGATCAAAGAGCACCTAGGACTGGAGGTCCCCTTCCTCCCTCAGCATTTCCTTCTCCATGTCCCCTCACTACCACTCAGCCAATTTAGGAGAAGCGCACTGCCGCATCTCCTTAATGCAGCCAATGACTGCTCCCTGTCTATTGGAGACAGAGAGCAGTCCCGGGAAGAGAGGAGTGGGCCAAGAAGGTACAAGAAATAATGGAAGCAGAGGAGTGGGTGGCCACATGTAGAGGGCGGGAGGAGAGGTTTCAGCAGACCTGGGCTTTGTGGCGGGAGCATTCCTCTGCATCGGAACATATTGCGTCCAGTCTGGATGTGGAGTTGTTGAGGCTGGCCCAACCCTCCTTAGGGAGTGGGGGGGCTCGGCGGAGACACTCCACCCAGACTGGTCTGTCAAATTTTGAAGCAAATTGACCTGTGGGCCTGTTTGCCCTTCCCTCCCCTTTTCCTTTTGACCTATTACATTGCCTCTTCTTGCTGCATCATCCAGAGGAAGTCGTGGTCGTAGGGGGCGGTTGACGAGGATGACGATAGCCTTCTTCTTCTTGAGGTCAGTGGCAGATGCTGGGACAAAGGGCCAAGAGCCCTCACAAGTTTCTTCCCTTTCTTCTGTTCCCCCTTCTCTCACTCTCTTTCCTACTCTAGGTTGTTGTTTTCTTTTTTTTTATTTCCTGGTTACTGTTTCCGATACAGTGTTCAAGTTGACTGCCAGTTTTACAGACTAGGGTATGAGCCTTCTATTTGCACCTTGTGTCGTCTGCAAGCGGGGCCACTTGAAGTGTCCGCCTTTGTAGGCGAGATTGGGGGACTCCCCCGGAGGCCATGGGCCCCCCTGCTCCCTTGGCTTGTCCCGGGGGGGTCTGGGCTCCGGGGTGGCCCGCCTCGTCGGCCCGAGGCCAGGTCCTAGGACCAGAGAGGGTATGATAGAGACACCTTGGTGTCCCCTTTCTCGGCTGGGGTAGATGGGGTGGGGCTGGCCAAACCGGGGAGTCTGATTTTCCATGCCCGTGGAGAAGGAGGAGGGGCCGAAGTAGCCTGCCAGATGATTGACATAGGTTTAGCCACTAGTATCCTTTTGGGAGTTTGATAAAAATGGGCTAATCTAATGGAGCTCAGCTTTGGTGGCAACCTTAATACATACCGATGTAATCCATAGGCTTGTTGGGACACATTAGTGTCGGAACTTATGTGTCTTTTAATGTGTTTTGTTAATGTCTACCTGAATATCTAAATACAGATTATAAAAAAAAAAAGTGACTGAGTGCACTTCTCTAAATAATCACCAATGTAATCACAAGTTCATAAACAGAGTATCTAAAATTGATTTACATGTGAAAAAGTAAAATAAGGTAAAATATCAATCAGTTATCTACATAAGAGTCCATCATGATTATTCACATGCATGGCATCCATTAATGGCAGTCTAAATAGATATTCCAGTGATTCTGTGTGCAAAATCATCAAACATAAAGTGACAGGGTGCCATCCCCAAATCAACTCACACCTCTTACCAGAGACTTTGGATCTCAAGTTATAGAGATATTAATTGCCTTTTTATCTCCACATGTCCCTTTGGTTATAGGGAGGATAAGGGTATCATCCACATTTAGCCTCAGCCGTATTGCTATCCAAGAGTTTCATCCAATGTTCAATCAAGCATATATTATATCTGGTCTTCAATAGCTCTCCTATAGGCATACATAGGAAGTGGAAAGCCTCCCAGCACCCCTGACAGCTCAGGAAACCCTGGAGGGGATTAAGTTATCTATAACTTGAGATCCAAAGTCTCTGGTAAGACACGTGAGTTGGTGTGGGGATGGCCTTTCTATGAGCATCCTGTCACTTTTTGTTTGTTGGTTTTGCACCCCGAATCACTGGGATATATATAGTTCTACCTTATTTCCACCTAGAAATAAGCATTATATGAGCAATTGTTGATACAATGTATGGTTCAAGAACAACATAATAAATGAATGTCACTGTCTTAGACTATAATGTTCCCTTCATCATAACTTTGGCATGAACAGATGGGAATATATCCACATAAACCCACTTCTATACCACACTGTTTGCTGTTTGTATTGCCACTGCAAACTTTCCACTAACATGAAGCACAATTATACCCTGTGTAAGTGTAAGAATACAACTCCTAGAAGAAAATATGAGTAACTCCCAAAGGTACTAATGGAACGTTTAAGGCAACAAAGGTAAGGGAGGTATTTCTATAAAAACATAGAGCTTTATTTATACATTGTAAAACATGTTATAATACAACATCAATGTAAAAAATCAAATGTAGAATATCCCAGATAAAAGCAAAAACAGGACGTCTCACTCTGCCATAGGAAGGGGTGTCTCAGATGTTCCCAGAGGGGTGACCAGGGCCCCAGATGCTTCACACAATGATCCCCCAAAAGGTCACTGAGCAGGACTGAGTTTAAGGGATGACCATGTCAGAGGTAGGGTCGGAGTTGAAAATGAGAACATCGGAGAAGCATACATACTGTTGATAAGGTGAAGAAAAGGACCAGAGAAGGCCATCTCACTATGAACCATAGAAAGCTAGCATTATCAAAGGCTTTCTCCTCGGCCAGAGTAATGATAACAAAATCCCCCAACTGATTAAATCTAGCATTCTCAAGAACCATAAGAACCATGCTTATATTTAATGAGACTGTCCTCCCTTTGGCAAAACCTGATTGCTCGGGATGAATCAGGGATGGCAGAATATCAGCTAAGCAAGAGGCTATAATCTTAGAGGGGATTTTTACAAGTTCAACAATGAAATTGGCAGATGGGACCCAGGTTCTAAAGGGTCCTTGCCTTTTTTTGTTAACTGTTCGATATAAGCTTGGTTCCCTATTGCCAAATGGGGACCACCTTACCTGATCCTATTATAAACCTCTAAGAGGGTGCGTTGAAGGGTGTCTTTAAGTAATTTATAGAACTCCCCAGTGAAACCATCAGGGCCAGTAGCTTTGTTGTTGATATTTGATGTTGATGTTGAATCACTGTTAGTACTTCCTCTGGGGATATAGGAGCATTTATAGACTCTAGCTGGGAAGATGTAACACAAGGTAATTGAAGCCTGTCCAATAAGGCTTGGGCACAGGATCGATCAATTGGATCATGGGCATTGTAATGAGGACCACGTACATGATAGTTGAGCCTGTCTCTTGTAGAAGGAGACCTCTCATACAGCCCTGGCTCAGAGCCCACTGGAGTGGGGACAGTGGTCACATGAGCACAGCGAGGTAGGAATGCCTCTTGTCAGCAGCTGTAGACCGGATGCTGGAAGCAGAGCCTGGAACACTGGATAGCAGATGAGCTGGAATAGGAACAATCGCAGACGATCAGCAATCACGGTAGCTGGATGCAGACAGGCTGGAACACTGGACAGCGGACAGCTGGGACAGCAGCAGCAGATCAGCAATCACAATAGTTGGATGCAGGCAGGCAGAAGAGGGAACTTTGCTTGGTCAGTCACGTGATAGGGGAGATGGTGGAAACCCCCTTGATAAATTTCCTTTAGAAATTTGCGAACCCCACAAAGCGCTGTACTCCCTTCTTGTCTGTGGGTGCTGGCCAGTCAATCACAGCAGAGATCTTCTGTGGGTCTATCTCAATTCCTGTAGGAGAGATAATCAGGTCCAGAAACTGGATACTCCTCTTTTCAAATTCACATTTCTCTGGCTTGGCAAATAGTCTGTGTTGGCGGTGTCTCTTCAGCACTTGCTTGACATGGCCGCGATGCTGATCAAGGGATCCAGAGAAAATCAGGATGTCGTCCAGATATACAATCACGAAAATGTCCAAAAAGTCCCTGAACACATTGTTAATGAAGTGCTGGAAGGTGGCAGGTGCATTACAAAGTCCAAAGGGCATTACTAGATATTTGTAATGTCCAAACCTGGTGCAAAAAGCAGTTTTCCATTCATCCCCCTCTCTGATGTGCACCAGATTGTAAGCCCCTCTCAAGTCCAGTTTAGTGAAGATGCAGGCAGATCTCAGTCTCTAGAATAGTTCGGTCTTCAGAGGCAGGGGGTAACGGTTCTTGATCGTGATCTTATTCAGTTCTCTATAGTCCACACATGGCCTAAGTGACTGATCTTTCTTAGTGACAAAGAATATTCCTGCTCCAGCAGGGGACTTGGAAGGATGAATGAACCCTTTCTCAAGATTTTTGTCAATATAGTTCTTTAAAGCCTCTTGCTCCTGTTCGGATAGTGGAAAGATACGTGTGAACGGGATCTCAGCACCGGGAAAGAGATCAATCGGACAGTCATAAGGCCGATGAGGGGGAAGAGTGTCTGCCCCTTGCTTGCTGAACACATCCAGGAATGGGTGGTACGGTTCAGGTACTGACTGCCGAATCTCTGGGTCCATGTTGAGGCATAATAGAGCCGGAGGGGTGACAGTAGTGCTTGAGGTGCAATGTCTCTGACAACAGGAGGAAGAGAACTTGACTTCACCAGTAGTCCAATTAATTTGGGGATCATGAGCTTGGAGCCATGGAAGCCCCAAAATGACTGGAAAGAGTGGAGAGGAGATGGCATCCAAGCTTAACAGTTCCATATGATGTGCAGATCTGATGGACAACAAAGGGGTCCCCTGAGTGACCAGTCCAGACTTGATATGGGACCCGTCAGCAAGATAGACAGAAAGGCCATGCATTTTGGGCTGCAGGGGGATGCTGTGTTGCTGGGCGAACTGGAGATCAATAAAGCAACTGCATGCTCCGGAGTCAATGATGGCACTGACTAGGAGGGTTCTTCCCGGCAGCTGGAACGAGAGAGGTAGATCGACGTAAGTGGCATTGGCAGACAGGGTAGACAGGGTGGTATGAATAAGAGGTGCAGACTTGCGTGTCTTGGCGGGGCAGTTGCGAACATAATGTCCCATCTCTCCGCAGTACAGGCACAAATTATTCTGCCGGCACCGGAGTCACTCTTCAGGTGTCAGTGAAGGTCGCATCAATCCCAATTGCATGGGTTCAGGTTCCAGAATGTTAGGAACTGACATGGTGGGAGCTGGACTGGAGAAGGCGTGGATAGGAACTCTTGGCAGCATCCAGGTAGGCCTGTGAGGTTGTGCAGTTCTCTCAGCTTGTCGCTCACGGAGCCGTCGATCAATTTGAATGGACAGGGTAATCAGTCCTTCCAGAGTGTTGGGGGTTCCCACTCTAGCGAGCTCATCTTTAAGTCCATCAGAGAGTCTCATGCAAAACTGGTGTCACAAAGCTGCATTATTCCACTGGGTATCTGCGCTCCAGCGTCTGAAGTCTGTAACATAGTCCTCGGCCACTCTGCAGCCTTGCTGGAGTGCATGCAGGGCAGCTTCTGCGGTGGCGGTACGCTATGGATCGTCATACAGCTGAGCCATGGTATCAAAGAAGGCTGACAGGGTCTGTACTTGTGCATGATTCTCCTCCAACAGCCTGTGGGCCCAAAATTGTGGTTCTTCCTGAAGCAGGGCAATGGCATACCCTACTTTGGTCACCTCCAGGGAAAAAGTCTGTGGTTGCAGGGTGAAAAACAGCTGGCAGGCATTCCGAAAAGCACAAAACTTGGTCCGGTCCCCGGAGAATCTTTCAGGCATGGGGACCCTGGGTTCAGGTGGCAGCATGATCACAGAAGGACTGGTGCTGGCCTGAGTGGAGACGGCTGGAGCTGCAGAGGTGGATGACATGCTGGGAGCAGGTGAAGGGGTCTGGACTTGTGCCTCCAGTCTGGTGTAGCCTTCCTGCAAGTACCTGATGGCTTGAGTAAGTGCAGCAAGGTGCTGGCAGATCTCCACCATGGAAGTGGTTCCTCCCGCAGGCTCAGACATGGCTGTCTGATACTGTAATGAGGACCACGTACCTGATAGTTGAGCCTGTCTCTTGTAGAAGGAGACGTCTCATACAGCCCTGGCTCAGAGCCCACTGGAGTGGGGACAGTGGTCACATGAGCACAGCAAGGTAGGAGTGCCTCTTGTCAGCCGCTGTAGACCACAGAGCAGCAGAGAAGCAGAGTCTGGAACACTGGATAGCAGACAGGCTGGAATAGGAACAACAGCAGATGACGGAAGCTGGATGCAGGCAGGCAGAAGAGGCATGAGACAAGGCGGGTCGGGCATGGATCAGCAAGCAGGCAGAATCAGCAGACAAGGGATGGTCGGAAAACAGGCCGGGTTCAGTAACAGGTATCAGGTTGGCAGAAGAAGTGAAGTCAAACAAGCCAGGTCAGGGTTGGAGAAGGCAGAATGGTCAAGGCAAACCGGGTCGAGCAGGTAGTAGATCAGGTAGCAGATAACGGATAGCAGGTATCAGGAACAGACTAGCTGCAGTGCAGACAGCACCTTAGCCAAAGTCTGACTTCCTTTTAAAGGCCCATGTGATGTGCTGACATAGACTGGGTCCTAGAGCCCTCCTGCTCTGACAGATACTGGGTCCTAGAGTCCTCCTGCTCTTGGTGTCCTGACAATGTCCCTGTGCATGCGTACATGTGCTCGCTTCCGAACGGTCGTGGGAACCTTCATTTCAATCCGCGAGTGCACAAGCATGCATGATTGCAACGCTCATCTGGATCCCTGACACGCATAGAGTGAGGCATAAAAATGCTCCATAATTTTGTTCATTTATTTGGGAGAGGATCGTATGGTTCCCTTATGATCACATAGAGAGGCAATGTTGGCGGGGGCCTTCGCTTAATCTTGATAACAGTTATCCCAGTTTGTTACCAAATTTATGTAGGATGAGATCTGCATAGGAGCATTTAACCAGCTGCAGCTCTTTAGCCCAATGATTGAACTGCCAGTTGGCTTTGTGCCACCTGGATCTATGTTCAGGGGTGTTGTAGGACTGGAGATCATTCTGCACTATTCTGAGACTGGTGCTAGCTTCCCAGTAACTTGCCAAAGTATGTTTCCTAAAGGACGCAGTGTAAGATATAATTTGTCCTCTGAGGAATGCCTTGCCGGCTTCCTAATTGAGGTTGGAGAAGCATGTATGAGAAACAGTATGTAATTCATTATCAGACCAGGCCTCCTTAAGGACGTGACGAAAGTCTTCATTATTAACTAGAAAGGAGGATCACTGTGAAGGGACTATGATTCAATATGGCTATCTTTTGAATAGGGACCTTCTTAATGATTTGTAAAGCTGAGGTAGATCAAAGAAAGAGAGGACCCCCACCATGCCACCGCTCAATGTATTAGAAAAAGGGTTGAAGGAGTGAATTTCCCTCAAGAAAAGACAGGACTTTATGGGCACAATACGAGGCAGAAAAAAAAAAGAATATATATATATATATAAATTATCATTTATTATTTTTATTATAAAATTCTTTAAAAATTACATATATGACAAATACAAACACCCTCTTCTGAACAAGGTCAACCCAATTAACTGAACATGGAGGCACTGGTCCTTTCAAAGGGTGACAAGAAGTCCATAGGTATATGAAAAAGGAAAAAATCCTGTATATATCAAGAGTTTGGGACTATTGACTGCTCCATGCTTGTTTGTTCCATGAGATAGAACAAAATAAATAATCTTGCCTAGTATATCTATTATGGGGGGGTTTTCCATCTGCCGGATGCAGAAACCGCTAGATTTCTACCATGCTTCCCTCTAGAATGTAAGCTCTAGGAGCAGGGCCCTCCTCGCACCTTCTGTATTGAACCGTATTGTAATTGTACTGTCCCCCTTCTACATTGTAAAACACTGCATAAACTTTTGACGCTATATAAATCGTGTATATTAATAACACCATGCTTATGGAGTCCATGGTGGCTGCTAGGACAGTCTGTTGAGTATCAAAATGGAACCTGTTCTCAAGGGAATGCATGACCACGTTAAAATTGCCGCCTTCTAAATGGTGAAGGAAGAGAAGATGCAAAAGTTGCTCAGTCAAGGAGAGATAGAAGTTTTTTCTAGAATTTAGGGTTGTAGACACTAGTAAGTTTGAGATCTCGGGAGGCTACAAGCAGATGGACAGTGACAAAACATCCCCGCTAGACATGTGCAATTTGTTTAGTTCCGAATTCGTTTTTTAACGAATTTTAACAAATTCATTAATTTAGAAATATCCAAATTAATGAAAACCGGTTTAACAAATTTTTCCGAATATTCTTAAATTCGAAAATTTGTAAATTCGAAAATCCGAAAATAAGAGGAAAAATTCAAAAGAATGAAAATCTGAAAATAAGAACGAAAATCTGAAAATAAGAATGAAGACTGAAAATTCAAAAACCTGAAAAACGAACTAATAATAACTTAGCTATTACTAAATAATAAATTATAGATATTGGAATTTCCTTTCAAATTTGTCTGTTAGTGAACGTAATGAATACAAATGTATCCAAAGTTAAGAATTATCCAAAATAACGAATGCCATATCTAAACAAATGGAACATAGCAAATTAATAATAATAGATAACAATAATAATAGTATTTTTTTTTTATTATTAATGCCTTCCGTTCCATTTGTTTAAATGCGGCATTCATTATTTCAGATAATTTGTAACTTCGGATAAATTTGTATTTGTTATGTTCAGTAACAGCCAAATTTGAAAGGAAAATCCAATACCTATAATTTAATAGTTAGTTATTATTACTTAGTTAGATATTATTTCAAATTTTCAGATTTTCGTTCTTTCGAATTTTCAGATTTCCTTTGTTATTTTTTTGATTTTCGAATTTTCAGACGAATTTGCGAAAATTACGAATTTTCGAATTTATGAATGGACGAATTCATGAATTGCGATCATAACGAATGACCCGAAAAACGAAAAAAAAAAAAGAATGAAACGAAAATGATCAAATTTTGTGGCAATGCACATGTGTAATCCCCGCTCATCTGTGTCTTTAGACGTGATCTGTTAAGGGAGATTTTTGTGGGGGAAGATCGTGACACATGCTTTTCCACCAACTGCTTCAGATACTACAACTTAACCCACCCAAAATGTTTTGATGCAGGTAAAGTCTGAGTCTGGAGATGTGTTTTCTGTAATAAGGCTATGGAGTCTATATACTAAAGCTGGAGAGTGCAAAATCAGGCTCACTTCTGCATAAAAACCAATCATCTTCTAACCTCAGCTTGTTCAATTAAACTTTGGCAATAAAACATGGAAGCTGTTTGGTTTCTATGCAGAAGTGAGCCTGATTTTGCATTCTCCAGCTTTAGTAAATAAACCCCTATGCCTGCACGTAAACATTTGAGGTGTCTAAGGACTTTCATATGCTTCTTTGGGGAACAAAGGCCCTTCACATTCCAAGAAATAATTCTTAGGTGAATGCGGTGTAAGCGTGTAGTGCATGCAGGTGATAGTGAGGGAAAATGGACAGGCTCCTGGGCAGAGAGAGTGGCCTCTTGACAAACTGACTTACAGGTGCTGGGGGATCATGAAGGAGCAGACTAGTCAAGAAACCAGAGCACATGAAAAAAGATAACAGAACATATGAAACAAAACTAGTAGGAAAGAGAAAACAATAAAAATAAACCACAACTTTTGGTGCTTTGCTATTTTCCACATGGAATCGCAAGGGAGAAGCAGCCCCAAGAACCACCATAAACATGTTATAAATGGCAGCTTACTTAAGTACATTGTTCAGCATAAATGAGTGCACCCCAACATATTTGTCAGAAAACTTTGATGGAACTGCAATCATCACACAGAGATGTCCAGGCCATCCATGAAAGTTAACACCTTGACAGGAGCATCTTTTGATGAGGAAAAGTTGAAGAAAATCACCATACAAGTTCAACGCAGTTAGCTAAAGAAGTAGAAAGCCAAACAGGGGTTATTGTTTTCTGTGACACAATACGGTGTACACTGCCCAGGAATGGAATACATGGGTGTTGTCCACAAAGGAAGCCTCTCCTAAAGCCCATACACAAAAAAGTCCATCTAGAATTTGCCAGGGTCCATGCTGAAAAAGAAGCCTACTGAGACTCTGTACTCTGGAGTGATGAGACCAAGATAAATGTTTGTGGAACTGATGGCTTCAAAACTGTATGACGTCGCAAAAGTGAGTATGAAGAAAAATGCATGGTGCCTACAGTGAAACATGGTGGTGGAAGTGTCCTTCTGTGGGGCGGCATGAGTGCTGCTGCTGTCAGGGAGCTGTGTTTCATTGATGGTATCATGAATTCACAGATGTACTGCTCTATATTGAACGTAAAGATGCTACCATCACTCTGTGTCCTTGGTCATCGTGCACTTTTCCAACATGACAATGATCCAAAACACCCATCTAAGGTCACTATTGCATTTCTGAAGAAGAACAGAGTGAAAGTGACTCAGTGGCCAAGTATGTCTTCTGATCAGAACCCAATCAAACATCTATGGGGAATTCTGAAGAGACAAGTTGAGCATCACTCTCCATCCAGCATCCAGGCTCTAAAAGAGATCGTTCTTGAAGAATGGAAAAAGATGGATGTTGCAATATGTCGCCAACTTGTTCATTCCATGCCTAGAAGACTATGCTATCCTTACAAATTGTGGAGGTCATACAAAATGTTAGATATAGTAGTTTTGTTGTGGGGTGTATTCATTTTTCCATCAACTAATGAGTAAAACTGAAGATTTTGTAATCTAAGTTACAGTATCTCACAAAAGGGAGTACACCCCTCACATTTTTGTAAATATTTTATTGTATCTTTTCATGTGACAACACTGAAGAAATTACACTTTGCTACAAATTAAAGTTGTGAGTGTACAGCTCGTATAACAGTGTAAATTTGCTGTCCCTTCAAAATAAGTCAACACACAGCCATTAATGTCTAAACCGCTGGCAACAAAAGTGAGTACACCCCTAAGTGAAAATGTCCAAATTGGGTCCAATTAGCCATTTTCCCACCCCCGTGTCTTGTGACCCGTTAGTGTTACAAGGTCTCAGGTGTGAATGAGGAGCAGGTGTGTTAAATTTGATGTTATCGCTCTCACTTTCTCATACTGATCACTGAAAGTTCAACATGGCACCTCATGGCAATGAACTCTCTGAGGATCTGAAAAAAAGAATTATTGTTCTATATAAAGATAGCCTAGGCTATAAGACAGTGGTTCACAACTCTGGCCCTCGGGACCCACCAACAGGCCAGATTTTAAGTATTTCCTTGGGGAGATGCAGACTAGAATACTGCAATCACTGAGCAGCAAATGATATCACCTGTGATGCATTTCAGTTATCCTGCAAACCTGGCCTGTTAGTGGGTCCCGAGGACCGGAGTTGAGAACCATTGCTATAAGAAGATTGCCAAGACCCTGAAACTGAGCTGGAGCACGGTGGCCAAGACCATACAGCGTTTTAACAGGACAGGTTCCACTCAGAACAGTCCTTGCAATGGTCAACCAAAGAAGTTGAGTGCACGTGCTCAACGTCATATCCAGAGGTTGTCTTTGTAAAATAGACGTATGAGCGCTGCCAGCATTGCTGCAGAGGTTGAAGGGGTGGGGAGGTCAGCCTGTCAGTGCTTAGACCATACGCCGCACACTGCATCAAATTGGTCTGCATGGCTGTAGTCCCAAAAGAAAACCTCTTCTAAAGATGATACACAAGAAAGCCCACAAACAGTGTGCTGAAGACAAGCAGACTAAGGACACGGATTATTGGAACCATGTCCTGTGGTCTGATGAGACCAAGATAAACTTATTGGGTTCAGATGGTGTCAAGCTTGTGTGGCGGCAACCAAGTGAGGAGTACAAAGACAAGTGTGTCTTGCTTACAGTCAAGTATGGTGGTGGGAGTGTCATGGTTTTGGGCTGCATGAGTGCTGCCGGCATTGGGGAGCTACAGTTCATTGAGGGAACCATGAACACCAACATGTACTGTGTCATACTGAAGCAGAGCATGATCCCCTCCCTTTGGAGACTGGGCTGCAGGGCAGTATTCCAACATGATAATGACCCCAAACACACCTCCAAGATGACCACTGCCTTGCTAAATACAACCACAAGTACCAAGGGAGTTACTTGACATCGAGGGGTTACGGCCGTCGTGAGTACGTCGGGTTTTGGTACTGTGAGGGTGGTGGTATGAACTGACATTCGTTCTGTGTGAACAGAAACATGAGGAGTGAACCAACGGCGGTGTGTTCGAACTGTGGTAGACTTGGGTTATTCAAATAGAACCAGAGTAGTCTGGTGTCCTGTACCAAGGTTATTAGGCACAGGAATCAGACGAACAGAAGTCGTGTGACAAACACCCGAAAGAACACATAGTAGAAATCTTCTCCAAAAGAAAACCCTGATGTCGGTACG
>BLSH010286803.1:1758028-1778934 GCA_018402905.1 Glandirana rugosa | reverse complement strand
ATCCCCATTTATTTGTAGGGCACTTGCCCTAGTTTGAAGATGATTTTAGAACAGTTATATGGCTTCTACCGTTAATTAATACTTTTCAGACACAGTTTGAAGATGATCCACATTCACCTCCATTTTTGCTTTTTTATGTTTTTATTTTTTAAAAAATATTTAAAGTTATTTCCCTGTCCCCATTTTTTTGTAGGGCACTTGCCCTACCCTTACCCCCATTTTACTTCCTTTTGCAGCCCTCTAGGGCTTTCCAGGACTTTGTTACAGCCATTTTTGTGCCTAAAAGTTTGGGTCCCCATTGATTTCAATGGGGTTCGTTGTCCGTGCGATCGTTCGGGTTCCGTCCGGACACGGACCCGGACTTTGTCCCGAAGTTCGGCCGGACCAGCAGAACCCGAACTTCCAGAGGTTCGCTCAACTCTACTTATGACTATACATGCTTCTGTGGACTAGCACATTTTTTTATGACGTTCCTCTGTTGCTCATTTGTCCGTTGGTTTTGAGTGCAGCGGCCCTTTAGCATTCAATCACTCCCCACATTATTCACCAGTGCTCGCAGCTATCCAGGAGCGCGTGAAACCCTCTTGACATTTCCTGCACGTGCTCAGCGTCACATCCAGAGGTTGTCTTTGGGAAATAGACAAATGAGTGCTGTCAGCATTGCTGCAGGGGTTGAAGGGGTGAGGGGTCAGCCTGTCATTGCTCAGACCATATGCTGCACATTGCATCAAATTGGTCTGCATGGCTGTCATCCCAGAAGGAAGCCTCTTCTAAAGATGATGCACAAGAAAGCCCACTTATTTGGTTCAGATGATGTCAAGCGTGTGTGGCGGCAACCAGGTGAGGAGTACAAACACAAGTGTGTCTTGCCTACAGTCTAGCATGGTGGTGGGAGTGTCATGGTCTGGGGTTGCTTGAGTGCTGCTGGCACTAGGGAGCTACAGTTCACTGAGGGAACCATGAATGTCAACATGTACTGTGAAATACTGAAGCAGAGCATGATCCCCTCCCTTTGGAGACTGGGCTGCAGGGCAGTATTCCAACATGATAATGACCCCAAACACACCTCCAAGATGACCACTGCCTTGCTAAAGAAGTTGACAGTAGAGGTGATGGACTGGCCAAGCATGTCTCCAGACCTAAACCCTATTGAGCATCTATGGGGCATCCTCAAATGGAAGGTGGAGGGGCACAAGGTGTATAACATTCACCAGCTCTGTGATGTCATCATGGAGGAGTGGAAGATGACTCCAGTGGCAACCTGTGAAGCTCTGGTCAACTCCATGCCCAAGAGGGTTAAGACAGTGCTGGAAAATAATGGTGGCCACACAAAATATGGACACTTTGGACCCAATTTGGAAATATTCACTAAGGGGTGTACTCACTTTTGTTGCCAGCGGTTTACATATTAATGGCTGCGTGTTGAGTTATTTTGAGGGGACGGCAAATTTACACTGTTATACAAGCTGTACACTCACTACTTTACTTTGTAGCAAAGTGTCATTTCTTAAGTGTTGTCACATGAAAAGATATAATAAAATATTTACAAAAATGTGAGGGGTGTACTCACTTTTGTGAGATACTGTATACTATTAACCTTACTTTCATGTAATGAGCGAAACAAATGTTCTATAAAACTCAATTTTGTCAAGATTTTGGAAATTGTTCTTCTGTTCATTGAGATATTGATTAAAATTTTACTTTTCAAAAGTAGTGTACTCATTTATGCTGAGCATTGTAGGTCCCAAGGGTCGAGACGGAGTAATACTAAATAGGCAAAGGACATAAATATAGTGGGGGGTCCCCTCCTCCACTCATTCCCCCATTTATTTTGGGTGCTTATTCAATTCTGGGAAAAAGGCAACAGATAATCTCGTTATGAGCAGAAATAGCTGTCAAAATGAGTAAACATCAGCAAATAATATAAAATACAAGAAGGCTGCAAAAGCATATTTATCGATCCTGAATAGAGAGATGTAGTTAGAGAGGGTGAAAAAGACCCCACAATCATAGTTGTGGTCAACGAAAACTGAAACAAATATTAGAAGTAGCGAAGCTGGGACGTTTAGGAGGGTCCTTTCTAGGGGACCTTTGTCAAGAGGATGAGGTGATGTGGAAGCACGTGTTGTAGGGTTAGTATAACATTCCAGATTTACTGACCATAGATAGGATTCAGCTTCAGAGGGGTCTTGGATGGAAAATTGGCCTCTGGTTGGTGAACAAAGTTGAAGAGTTGCTGGGTAGGCCAATGTAAACTGGATTTGTTTCTGGAATAAGGTAGAGCACATGCTTTGAAAGGTTTTGCTTTTAAGTGAGAGCTCCAAAGAATAATCAGCGAAGAGAAGGACTCTAATGTTATCTATCATGAGTAGAGATGAGCGAACTTCTAGAAGTCCGGATTCTGCTGGTTCGGCCGAACTTCGGGACAAAGTCCGGGTTCGGGTCCGGACAGAACCCGAACTTTGTCCCAGACCCCGAACCCCATTGAAATCAATGGGGACACGGACTTTTAGGCACAAAAAAGGCTGTAAAATAGTCCTGGAAGGTCCTAGAGGTCTGCAAAAGGAAGGAAATGGGGGTAAGGGTGGGACAAGTGACCTACAAAGAAATGGGGACAGGGAAATAACTTTAAATATTTTAAAAAAAATAAAAACATAAAAAATGCAAAAATGCAGATCATCTTCAAAATGGGTCTGAAAAGTATTAATTAACGGTAGAGGCCATAGAAATGTTCTAAAATCATCTTCAAACTGTGTCAAAAAAGTATAAATAAGCCGGGAGAACCCATATCACTGTTCTGCAAAATGTGTGTGTCACTTTAAATGAAACCGAGAATAACTGCACATCTGTTCTGCAAAATTATTTAAAGTCTGTGTGTCACTTTAAATGAAACCGTGAATAACTGCACATCTGTTCTGCAAACTTATTTTAAGTATGTGTGTCACTTTAAATGAAACCGTGAATAACTGCACATCTGTTCTGCAAAATTATTTTAAGTCTGTGTGTCACTTTAAATGAAACCGTGAATAACTGCACATCTGTTCTGCAAAATTATTTTAAGTCTGTGTGTCACTTTAAATGAAACCCTGAATAACTGCACATCTGTTCTGCAAAATTATTTTAAGTCTGTGTGTCACTTTAAATGAAACCGTGAATAACTGCACATCTGTTCTGCAAACAGAACATGTTCTTCACACATCTGTTTAGTCTGTGTCACTTTTATTATTGCCGCTAATAAGTCAGCATCTGGTGAAGAACACATCTGTTTAGTCTGTGTCACTTTTATTATTGCCGCTAATAAGTCAGCATCTGGTGAAGAACACATCTGTTTAGTCTGTGTCACTTTTATTATTGCCGCTAATAATAAGTCAACATCTGTTCTTCATGCATCTGGAAATAGTTTAGAACACTTTACCTAAAACCGGGGAGGAACCATACACCTGTTCTTCAAACATCTGGAATCTGTGTGTGAAACTACAGCATAGAGAAGAACAGGCATATGGTTCCGCTCTTTACACACTGTTTGCAGATGTTTGAAGAACAGTGATATCATATCAGTGATATAATATCACTGTTCTGAAAACATCTGCAAACTGTGTTCCCGGTTTTAGGTAAAGTGTTCTAAACTATTTCCAGATGTATGAAGAACAGATGTTGACTTATTAGCGGCAATAATAAAAGTGACACAGACTAAACAGATGTGTTCTTCACCAGATGTTGACTTATTATTAGTGACAATAATAAAAGTGACACAGACTAAACAGATGTGTGAAGAACATGTTCTGTTTGCGGAACAGATGTGCAGTTATTCACGGTTTAATTTAAAGTGACACACAGACTTAAAATACGTTTGCAGAACAGATGTGCAGTTATTCACGGTTTAATTTAAAGTGACACACAGACTTAAAATACGTTTGCAGAACAGATGTGCAGTTATTCACGGTTTCATTTAAAGTGACACACAGACTTAAAATAATTTTGCAGAACAGATGTGCAGTTATTCACGGTTTCATTTAAAGTGACACGCAGACTTAAAATAATTTTGCAGAACAGATGTGCAGGTATTCACGGTTTCATTTAAAGTGACACACAGACTTAAAATAAGTTTGCAGAACAGATGTGCAGTTATTCCCGGTTTCATTTAAAGTGACGCACACATTTTGCAGAACAGTGATATGGGCTCTTTCGGCTTATTTATACGTTTTTGACACAGTTTGAAGATGATTTTAGAACATTTCTATGGCCTCTACCGTTAATTAATACTTTTCAGACCCATTTTGAAGATGATCTCCATTTTTGCTTTTTTTATGTTTTTATTTTTTTAAAAATATTTAAAGTTATTTCCCTGTCCCCATTTCTTTGTAGGGCACTTGTCCCACCCTTACCCCCATTTCCTTCCTTTTGCAGACCTCTAGGACCTTCCTGGGCTTTTTTACAGCATTTTAAAGAATTTTCATTAAAATTACCAGAACCCCGGACCCGAACCCGGACTTTTTTTGAAAAGTCCGGGTCCGGGTCTGGGTCCCGGACACCCCAAAGTTCGATACGGACCCGAACTTTACAGTCCGGGTTCGCTCAACTCTAATCATGAGTTCCCAAGTTTGACAATATTTATGCAAGATGGCTGATTTATTAGCATAGTTAAGGTACTTCACTATAATCGGGTGTAGTGAGGAGAGCTCACTGGTATATGCGCCCATGTGGTGAGTCCATTCCATGGTGCAGGGTGAGGTGATCAGCAAAGCCTCAGGGATGCGTGAGGTATAAAGGTCAACAGGGAGTCATCAAGACCTATGACCTATTTTTCAGGGTGTCCAATTTTAGCAATAAATACTGCTGATATTTGTCATGATTGTGAAGGGAGATCTCAGCTTGATGCAGTTCATTTTCTAAGGTGGATTTTCTCATCTCAACCTTGTTTAAACATGCGGAATGTTCCCCCATTTCCTTTCTAATTTGCTCTTTGCCCATGTGGACCACCTTTTCCATGGCCATGGGGAGTCTGTGAAATGTGCTTGCAGCTATTCCATGTATGCCGAAACTGAAAGCTATCAATAATGATGATGGGTTTTTATAGTTAAGTTTAAAAATAGAACCCTGCTTTAAAATGGAACTCATCTTTGAAAGCTGTGCCCAAATAAAGAAGTCAAGAGGAGGGAAAATGACTGGTCACCAGTATTGCCTGTAGGTTCACTGTAGTAGCTCTTTACTCTATTACTGATTTACCATGCCTTGTTCTACACGGTGGGTCTGATTAAGTAAAGGCAGATAGGCTGTTCAAAGCTTTGTGAATACGGTGAAAAGTCATTTAGTAAAGAATAATCAATCATGTGCAAGCAAAATGCAGCACTTTTGCTTGCACATAATTGGATAATGGAAGTCAATAGAGTTTCACCTCATTCACTAAACTCTGGGGAAAATTCCCTTGCAAAGTGAACAGCCTTTTTGCACTTAGTAAATCGGCCTCTATGTCTCTGTTTGGAAGCAACCATCTTGGGAATGGAGAAGGGCTTTGCTTCCTCATGTCATAGTTTTTCCATCCCCAAATTATTACTGCTCTGATGATAGAAGAAGCAGCATGGTGCAAGAAGTGCAGATCTGCAAAAGGAATATAGCTACAGCAGGGATTTAGGGCTTGTGATGCATGCCCCTTCCTACTCCCCATAAACAGTGTTCTCTCCAGGAAGGAGAGCAGTGAGTAACACTTTGACCTTTCCCAAATTGTTGACCCCACAAATGATGGGAGGGGGGGGTAACGGCAGTTCTATTGGATATTTTTGCCATACATCACACTGGGGGCTACTTGTGCCCATGGGTTGATGTGCAAGCTATACAAGCTGATCCTCTGTACCAGTATCCAAAAAGAATAATATTCCTCTTTCGGAAGTGGAGAAATATGTAAATGCTTTCCCAATTTTATCCATATTGTGGAATACAGCACCCACTTAAAGAGATAGACTTGTCAACCCCTAGATTATTGAACAGTTTGATCCCAGGTTTCCCTTTTGGTTTGCACTTTCTCTTTCTCTCTACCTGCACCCTCCCTTCCCCAGGTGGGGGTTTTCTCCTATAGCCCAGATGCCACAGCATTCATCACATATTCAATATAATGCATTTGTATACCTCTGAACTGAAGCCCTGTACAAAGAGTGCAGAGTAAGCACTCTGCTGTTCTCTTATTATATGAAGCATTGCTGCTTAAAACACATGGATGATGTTAACTGTACATTTTTAAATAGTATTGTAATTGTATTTGTAAATCATCTGCATGTACCTTCCTATCACAAATTATCACAGTGAATTCCACAGGTATGTATTCTTTCAGCATTGACTTGGTATCTATCTGGATTGCTTCATATGATATCTTAGATTCACAAAGAAAGTCAATAATGGAGGACTTCCCACTATCAGACACTGTGATCTCAGGGCTGAACAAGTAATGCATCTGTCATTGAATATGCACTGATTAAGTTCTGAAAAGGGGAGTATACACTTAGGTAGGGCCGCTGATGGGGGGGGACCACCAGCCCTGTTGTACAGGGCCCGAGCACGCAGGGGGGCCCACAGGACAATTGTGTCTCTTCCTCCAGCAAATGAAAGCTGCTCTCCTCTCCCTGCTGACAGTTTTTATCTGGTGAGAAAGAGACAGTCATTCTTCACTAATCCCCCTCCCTGTGTGGCCCCCTCCTGTCAGTACTGGCTCTAAGGTTATTTCTGCTCCTGAGTTTATCTCTAATTTAGGCTCCATGTACACTGGCTTAAAATTTACTGCTTCTACAGGAGTTTTTTTTTTATGCCTGTAGAAGCAGCTCAATGTTATCCTATGTGTCCATGCACATTAGGACGATAACAGGCATATTTAGGACGATAACGATAACAGGCATATTTTGAGCTAAGCATTTATAGGCAGGAAAAAACCCTCTGGTTTGCGTCTCTTAAACGTAAAACTCTCCTAAACTCCTCTAAACTTTGTACAAAAAATGTTCTATATGAGCATTTTTTTCTACCAGGTGAACTGGAGTTTTTTTTAATCCCAGTGTGCATGGAGCCTAACTTTGTATCTCTCCCTCTGATCCTGGAGCCTGTTCATTTTTTTCATTTTTATTTATTAACTCAGTTTTATCTTTTAGATTTAGTAGGAATTCTGTGAGTTATGTTATATTTGTGTCTGCTAATAGTTGTATTGTATTTTTAGCAAAATATAGCTTTAAAATTTTCTTGGCGGGGCCCTGTCAGATAGTCTGTATGGGGCCCCAGGATTTCTATCAGCAGCCCTGCACTTAGGGCCACTAACCCAACATATATTATGTCTACTGGCCTGGGAGCCAATTTTCTCTAGCCTAGTCCTCCCCACTGTGGCTACTTCAATTGGTGCTGGAAACCAAACACATAAATCAAAAGGGTTCTCGTCAAAAAAACAATATCTCTATTTTATTACTTTGTGGCTATATAGCCTATTTTTTCAGAATAATCAGCTCTTTCAGCTGACACAAAAGGAGGCATTACTTTGATTGTTCCTCCACAGATGCCTGTCTACAGTGTTGAACAGAAGAATGAGGCAGCTACAAAATGTTAAAATGTAATTTGCCTTGCTACATAGAAAAAGGTATTTTTGTATGCTAACAGTATTGAATCATGTGGTAATACAAGGACAACAAATGGGTAACAAAACTTCAAACTCAAGTTGAAAAAAAATGTAAACTTTTTTTTAGTATGCCAAAATTAGGTAAAATTGGAGCTACCTTCTGAGACCCCTTTCACACTGAGGTGCTTTACAGGCGCTATTTAGCTAAAGTGCCTCAAAAGTCCCTTCCCACACAGGGGGGCCCACAGGACAATGTGAAAGCGGAAGTACTTTCACATTGGGGCGGTGCGCTTGCAGGACGTTACAAAAAGTCCTGCAAGCAGCATCTTTAGGGCGGTGTGGTGAGCGGTGATATACCGCTCCTCCACCGCCCCTGCCCATTGAAAACAATGGGCAGCACTTCCCATCCCCCCCAATGTGAAAGCGGGAGTACTTTCACATTGGGGCGGTGCGCTTGCAGGACGTTACAAAAGTCCTGCAAGCAGCATCTTTAGGGCGGTGTGGTGAGCGGTGATATACCGCTCCTCCACCGCCCCTGCCCATTGAAAACAATGGGCAGCACTTCCCATCTCCCCCAATGTGAAAGCGGGAGTACTTTCACATTGGGGCAGTGCGCTTGCAGGACGTTACAAAAAGTCCTGCAAGCAGCATCTTTAGGGCGGTGTGGTGAACGGTGATATACCGCTCCTCCACCGCCCCTGCCCATTGAAAACAATGGGCAGCGCTTCCGAAGCGGCTGCACACTGCCTCGGAAGAGCAGAGAGTGAGCACTTTTAACCCTGTTTTAACCCCTTGTGGGGGGTTAAAAGCGCACCGCTCCCACAGCCGTAGCACCGCTCCCACAGCCGTAGCACTGCTCCAACAGCGGTAAATCCCCGCTGTGACTAGCGGGGATTTACCGCTAACGCTTCACTGCCCCCAGTGTGAAAGGGGCCTTATTGCTGCAAGCTCGTCAATTGAAAAATCACAATTGCAGCAAGAGCTTTCTGTCAATCATTGTTTATAGGTTTTTATGGCAGCCATTTTTCAGGAGACCTTTATGCTTTAATCTGCACATTATTCAGTTTTGCTTTTTTTATTTCATCCTATTAAATATTTTACCATATGTTTATGGTTATGTTTAATTCATGCTCAATTTCATTCTGTGTGACCATTTGGCAGCGCATACAAATTAAGATGTAAATCATGCTTAGCGCAAGGGTTTCAGAGACATAAACAAAAGAAAAAAATCATTTGTTTACAAACTGCAAAATATTCAGCTTGTCACAGCAATATAGTACATGTCAAATATAAGCAGGGCTTGAAATGACCTTTCTCATTGACAGCAGCACAATGACCTTTATAAGCAGCACACATAGAAAGCTAACTGCTGTGTCAGAGGCTGTTAACATTTGGAAGCTGGCAAAAAGGCCTGGCTATGTGAAGTAATGCATAACCTAGAATGATGGCATCCGTGACTATTGGAAACCATATGTGACCATGCATTAGACTGAAAAGAAAAGAAAAGTATTGCTACATTGCTAGCTAGTAACCTAGAAACAATCAGGGAAATATACAGTACATGTTTAAATGAAATCTTTGATTGTTTAACCTACAGCACCTTCCAAATCTATTAAGGTTTTTTATTATTATTATTAAAGCTAAATTCCAGCTTTCTTCACCCCCGTAAAAAAGAAAATAAAAGAAAGAAAAAAAATACACTACACATGGGCTTTTACAGCATTTTTTAGGTTGATCAGGTGGCATCATGGGTCCGTCCTCTATTATTACTACTTGAGCCTTGTTTGCATGATGATGTGCTCTCTGGGAGTGGGTCTATGACAACCTGGGCTCAAAAGAAGTGGGTTGGATGATGCTACAGAAACTGTGCAGATACGTATGTGTCATCCGCCCGCTCTGCTCCGATCAGCAGGGGATCAGCTCACAGAACCCCTGCTGATCGCAATGGAATCTGCCTCATGTGAAAGTGGCCTTACTGTTAAAATCTGTTGCGGAAATTGGATTTTTTTTTGTTTTTTTATACAACACAAATTATTTTACTGTAATTATGTATTTTCTTTAAAAATCACAGAACTAGCTTCCCATCTTTTCTTTTCTTTGTTTATTTACCTATTTTTTAATAATGTTGGTTCAGAATTTTATTTATTCACATTAGTGTTTGTGATTTTTTTTTACAATAACATTTATTTTTTTATTTTTTTTTTCCAATAAAGAATTTTATTAGAAATTGCAGGTAACAGAGGTGATACAACGTTTATTATTTTTTCGGTCTATAAACTAAAAGTTATTATCTTTTGATTTTTTGTGCCATCCTTTGGATTATTCCCTATTAGGGAATAATGTTCAATACTACAGGGTGGGCCATTTATATGGATACACCTTAATAAAATGGGAATGGTTGGTGATATTAACTTCCTGTTTGTGGCACATTAGTATATGTGACCACTTATAAAATGTGTTCAATGTGCTGCCTATTGTGTTGGATTGTCAATGCAACCCTTTTCTCCCACTCTTCACACACTGATAGCAACACCGCAGGAGAAATGCTAGCACAGGCTTCCAGTATCTGTAGTTTCAGGTGCTGCACATCTCGTATCTTCACACCATATGGTTTGAAGATACGAGATGTACAGCACCTGAAACTACGGATACTGGAAGCCTGTGCTAGCATTTCTCCTGCGGTGTTGCTATCAGTGTGTGAAGAGTGGGAGAAGAGGGTTGCATTGACAAACCAACACAATGGGCAGCACATTGAACACATTTTATAAGTGGTCAGAAACTTGTAAATAACTCATGAAAGAATAAAGTTTCGTTAAAACCAAGCACACCACTGTTTTTCTTGTGAAATTCCCAATAAGTTTGATGTGTCACATGACCCCCTTCCTATTGAAAAAACAAAAGTTGAATTCAAAATGGCCGACTTCAAAATGGCCGCCATGGTCACCACCCATCTTGAAAAGTTTCCCCCCTCACATATACTAATGTGCCACAAACAGGAAGTTAATATCACCAACCATTCCCATTTTATTAAGGTGTATCCATATAAATGGCCCACCCTGTATTTTGTGTGAAGCTTTGATGTTCTGTCATTGCCAATTTTTTTGAGCTTTCTAACATATACAAACCCCAGTTCCACCACATAAAATTGTTGATGTCAGCTTTAAACCTTTAAAATTTCTTTCTATGTACCCCTCTCTACACTTACCGGCCACTTTATTAGGTACACCTGTTCAATTGCTTGGCAACACAAATTGCTAATCAGCCAATCACATGGCAACAATGCAATGTATTTAGGCATCTAGACGTGTTGAAGATGTCTTGCTGAAGTTTAAACCGAGCTTCGGAGTGGGGGAGAAAGGGGATTTAAGTGACTTTGAACGTGGCATGGTTATTGGTGCCAGACAGGCTGGTCAGTGTATTTAAAAAAATGCTGATCTACTGGGATTTTTCATGCACAGCTATCTCTAGGGTTTACAGAGAATGGTCAGAAAAAGAGAAAATATCCACTGAGCGGCAGTTGTGTGGACAAAAATGCCTTGTTGATGTCACAGGTGGGCAAACAGGTTCAGCATGATAGAAAAGCAACAGTAACTCAAATAACCACTCATTACAACCAAGGTATGCAGAATACCATCTCTGAATGCACAAGACATCGAACCTTGAAGCAGATGGGCTACAGCAGCAGAAGACCACACCGGGTGCCACTCCTGTCAGCTAGGAAAAGGAAATTGAGGCTACAATTTGCACAGGCTAGCCAAATTTGGAGAATATAAGATTGGAAAAGCATTGCATGGTCTGATGAGCCTCGATGTCATCTGCAACATTCAGATGGTAGGGTCAGAATTTGGTGTAAACAACATGAAAGCATGGATTCATCCTGCCTTGTAGCAGTGATGTAATGGTTCAGGTTGCTGGTGGTGGTGTAACAGTGTGGGGGATATTTTCTTGGCATACTTTGGGCACCTTAGTACCAATTGGGCATCGTTTAAACGCCACAGCCTAGCTGAGTATTGTTGCTGACCATGTCCATCCCTTTATGACTACAGTGTACCCATCTTCTGATGGCTACTTCCAGCAGGATAATGCACCGTGTCACAAAGCTTAAATTAGCTCAAGCAGGTATCTTGATCATGGCAATGAGTTCACTATACTCCAATGGCCTCCACAGTCACCAGATCTCAATGCGATAGAGCACCTTTGGGATGTGGTGAAACGAGAGATTTGCATCATGGGTGTGCAGCCAACAAATCTGCAGCAACCGCATTTTGCTATCATGTCAATATGGACCAAAATCTTTGAAGAATGTTTGCCACACCTACATTTTTTCTGTGATGAGGGTGGCACCGATTAAGCACAATGTACAGTATATAAGCAAACAACAAACCCTTGCCATAATCCAATTTACAAGGACCATAAATAATTGATATGCAGAATTAATTGGGTGAACCCAAGTTCATTTTATGTTTTTTTTTTTCAAATTTTTTATTTTACTTGGTAAAAGGAGCATATGGAACGGTACATTAAAACAAGTAGACGAACTAGATAAACTTGTATATATGTCAGCTGTCCATTTTATATGTTTTAACAAAAGCAAGAAATTAGAGGTTGGATAAAAGGTTTGGTGCAGTATGCCATTTCTGGTATTTACATAAAGATGTATACATCTAAGAAGAAGTAAAGGGCAGAGGGCACAATCCCTACAAATGAGGGACAGTTATAGCTTTGGCATGGTTTGCAAAATAGTTTTGTATTTCCTTCTTAGGGCAGTGAGGACCCACAAGGGGCATCCCCGTGGTCTGTGTAAGTGTATCACATTGTTTTTTTTAAATATTTTAACCAGTTGCTTGACCGCGGCAACTTGGCTCGTTATTGCAAACCGCCATCACCTGACGGCGGCTGCAAGAGCGCATGCTCACTGCGTTCTAGGGGGACCAGGGAATGGGTAGGGCGGACTACTGGTCCACGGGTTTTCCGCAATCACCCCTCCCAGAGTGACAGAAAGGGGGTCCGTGTATGTAAACACGGATCTCCGTTTTGACAGAGGGGGAAGGGATGTGATCACAGGCTCTCTGTGTATGGGAGCCGCAATCACTCCCCTCCCCCAGCCAGCCCAGCCCCCATACAGTTAGAACACACTGAGGTAACACAGTTAACCCCTTACAGCACCCCCTGCAGGTTAACCCCTTCACTGCCCAGTGACATTTACACAGTAATCAATGCATTTTCATAGCATTAATCTCTGTATAAAGGCCAATGGTCCCAAAAAAGTGTAAAATTGGTCCGACATGTCCGCTGCATTATTGTAGTCCCAATAAAAATCTCAGATCACCGCCATTGCTAGTAAAAATAAATAAAAACCCCACAAATTAATTCTCATGGTTCGTAAAAGTGGCAAATTTTGTGCAAACCAATCAATAAACGCAGATTGTGATTTTTTTTACCAAAAATATGAGGAAGAATATATATTGGCCAAAACTGATGAAATAGTTTTTTTATATATTTTTTTTTTGGTTATGTATTATAGCAAAAAGTAAGAAATTTAGTTTTTCTTGCAAAATTGCCGCTCTACTTTTGTTTATAGCGGCGATCAGAAATGATGCAGAGGTGATAAAATACCACCAAAAGAAAGCTCTATTTGTGGGAAAAAAGGACGCAAATTATGTTTGGGTACAACGTCGCATGACCGCGCAATTGTCCATTAAAGCAACGCAGTGCCGAATCGCAAAAAATGCTCTGGTCTTAAAGTGGGAAATCCTTCCGGGGCTGAAGTGGTTAATATTTTTTTTTTTGGTCTTTTGGGTTAAGCGTGTTGCATATGACTTTTGCACCTATATTTGAGAATAATATAGCATTTAGCAATCTTCATGCCAGTGACCTTTGGGTCTCATTTATGTTCCCTATTGCCCTCCTAGTTAGATTGCTAGGTAAATTTGTTTTTTGGCTTCCCTGTAGTGAATGGAGCAGTGATTAATTGTTTCTGTCTATTCAGGGTTTCCTAAGCTGGGTGCTTGATTTCTCCCACCTGTCTTTGGAAGAAGCTTCCAGAATATAGGGCAAAGAGATGCAGATGGCCAGTGTGAAGGTTTTTCATGCCCCAGCCAATCCCTGACAGTGATACATGTTTGGGAAGCTTGGGGTGAGTGTCTTTCCTCTTCAAGGGGAGTTACAGTCTCCTTGGGGGGGGGGGGGTTGGGAGGGTTTATGGCCCTAGGAGAGAGTTTCTGAAACAGAAGATTGCAATCTGGGTCTCAGCAGAAGCTGGGCTGAGGGCACAGGGAAGACTGCTAAAGGAGTATTTGCTGGAGGGTGCTGAGGTCCTGGATCTGGAGAAGAATCTTTTTTTCCCTCACTGAGGATCTACAGTGGAGGCTGGGTGACAAACAGTTCCAAAGATATTGTGAGTAAAGATCTTTCAGTAGACTTTGGGTGTGCTTGTGCTATCATCTAAGTGCCAGAGGTTGTTACATGGACTGGGGCTGCCCTGATAAAGTCCTGGATATACTGGCCATTTCCTGTTACCACCAGGAATGGCTTCTGTAAGAAGATTAGAGAGAAGTTTGTCCTCCCATTTTTTCTATTGTTCTTTTTGGAGTATTCTGTTAAACCCCTCTCCTGTTAAAGTTTCTTCAAGCAATAAATCTTAAAAAGAAATCCCCTAACTGTGTTATTGGAGCCAGTGTGAATAGACTGGTGCTTGAGGTGGTGGGCAGTCTCTGTAATTTAAAGGGAAGAACCCCTACAGGGGTAGCACTACAGTTTTATATGTTGATTTGCTTAATCAAGACTAAGAGCTGCAAGGCAAAGGACTGAAGTCGACGTTTGATTGCAATTAGAAGCTGGTAGCTTATAAGAGAAATACTATTCTTTGGTAGCTGAATGCTGCCACTAATTGTGAGCTAGCTTTTGATTTCTGACTTGTGGCAATGGATTTGTTGACATCAGATCCATAGTACTCTTTTACTAGCTCATTAAGTAGTGGGTTACCCATCAATTGGTCTCCACATCCTTCCTCATATCTCCCACATTTTGTTGTTTGTAGGTATGAAAATAGTATAAATAACCTGCATGGCCACATTACCACTCTCAGGTATCTTAAAAGCATTGTAGAGCACTGAGCAGCTATGTCACATTTGCTTAGCCAGTAGGATGAGTGGAGATGATTTATTTACAGTAGTTGAAGCAGAGAGATGCAAATTTCACCTTAGCCCCAAGTTTCACATTGTGAACTGATGAAATTAGTTAAAAAAGTCACATTACTTTTTTTTCTAACAGAGCCATGTGATCACCATATCAGCTCCATTTATAAACAAAGCCTTATTACTGACAGCTGCCACTGTATATAGCATCCAGCCTTTCACATCAATACGCACTCAGTCAGATGTGTGCATATCCTCAGGTAAAAGGTGACATCAAATGTTTCCCTGCTACTCTTAAGAGTCATCTTTAGGCTATTTTCACACTGATGCGGGGAGGGGGGGGGTAGCGGTAAAGCGCCGCTAGTTTTGCCGGTGCTTTACCACTACTATAGACGCTGCTAATGCAGTCGGGAGCGGGGCACTTTTAACCCCCAAGATTTGATTTCAATGGAGAGGGCGGTGTAGGAGTGGTGTATACACCGCTCAGCGCACCGCCCCAAAGATGCGGCTTGCAGGACTTTTTTCCTCATCCTGCAAGTGTACCGCCCCAGTGTGAAAGCACTTTGGCTTTCACACTGGGGAGAATGGGGGGAGTTTTTCAGGCGCTATTTTCAGCATTGCAGTGCCTGAAAAACGACCTAGTGTGAAAGCAGTCTAAGTGATTACATTTTTGCACCACTCCCACTCTGAGGGACTCCCATGACTGGGATAAAATGCATCAGCTGACACTGGAGGTTGCTTTACCAATACTGGAGAATGCAAAATCTAGTGCAGCTCTGCTGAGAAACAAATCACCTTCTAGGTTTTATTGTCAAAGCTTAACTGAACAAGCTGAAATTAGAAGCTGATTGGTTACTATACACAGCTGCACCAGATTCTGAGTGCTCCGTTTTTAGTAAATCTCCCCCTTGGTGGCATTTTCCCCCAGGCACCGATCAGACTTACCAGCAGCTCTTTCAGCAACATTGGTGAAGGGGCGCTTGCTTTATTTTAATGCAGAATACCTCACTGTATCAACATTGGCTTAATAATCCTGAAGTGCAGTAAGCCTGCTGAACAATGGCTTAACAGTTAGCCTTTTAGAGACTAAGATCCTGTGTATATACATATACGTAGGCTATGTTTGCTAGTTTTGGGGTCAGTGCACCACACTTTCATACTGTTGAATGCTTTTGTGCTACAAGAACGGATCACTCTTTTGAAGGGCTTATCTTTTATATGAAATTCAGTGCAAAGCAGGTATTATGCTATGGCAGATCTGAAGCTCCTAACAAATGGAAAGTTACAGAATTCTCTGTGGCTCTGGGAGTTTTTCATAAAAGAATGACCTAGAGGTACTGCTTGTGGACACATTTTAATATGAGTATAACTTTTGTTATTATATCAGTACAGCAGTACATTGATGTATACATTCTGTGTTTGTATTCACTATAGTTTGGCATTGGAGTCTTTGGTTTTGCTAATGGAAAAGTTTGTTGAAATCAATGTGTTCAGGCTTTGTGTGTGTGTTTGTATCTATGTATACATGTTCTTGAGCTGCTGATTATACAATATTAAGTGTTTTTAAAATTCCTGTCAATTTTTGTCTGGACATTTTATTTTCTCTGTTCATTTTTCTCCTTTCTTTGTCTATTTACTTTTTTGACGAAATGTCGTTTCTGAATTTGTTTGTTTTTTCTTTTTTAGATGTTCTTGTTTGTAAACCAATAGTTATTTGCTTTATTATCTTTTGGTTTTTGGTGTCATCCACTGGACTATCCTCAGTCAGGGTAAATGTATTCAGTAATATTTAGAAGCGTTGACATGTGGTCACCATATTTTGAGCTTTATGACATATGCAATCACCAGCCTAACACACAATGTTTGAAAACCAATTTAAAACGAAAAATATGGATATATCTAATTAACTATCTTTTTTTATCTGCTCATCTGCATTTACAATAGCGTTTTTTTTTTTATATGAGCAGTTCAGGTCCAGATAATGCATATTTTGTAGTACAAAACAGGTATAAAAAACCCATGCAATGCTAATAAAAGACTTCTGTCTTGAAGATGATTGAGTGCTGATGAGTTAAAAATGAATAATATAGCACAATCTAATTTACATTTTAATGAACATTTTTATTCATATACAGTGTTTGACAGCTGAACTAGAAAGATGTTGACCAAGTCATTGTGGCTATCTATTCAAGTGTCTTGTCAAACATGCAAATTCTATGAAGTCTACATCTAAAATCATCTTTTTGTCAAGTAATGTTCCAGTGATCTTTAAATAGGCTCACATGTTTTCATTTTTACAGAAAAAGAATTCACATTATAAGTAATGAAGGATTATTCCTTAAAGAGAATCTGTCGTGATTATCCCATTCCATTGATAAGAGCAGTAGTAAACTCTGTCACTTTTACCTACAGGTGAACTTATAATAAAGCTTACCTGTAGGTGAAATACATATCTCCCAAACATGCACCGTTTAGGAAATATTCTCATGTTTTGCAGCCAGTGTGCAGCTTTTTTATTAATTTGCACTGTTTAGGAGATAGTGGCATGTTTTGCAGTTGGTATGCAGCCTTTTTATTAATTTTGGTTACAATGGGGAGTGGTTAAAACCTCTGTCAGTTATCTTTACCTAATCTGTTGGCTGAATTTCAGTTACATAGTGAGCTCTCCAATTTTAAAATCAATCTACAAACAGCAGAGACAATGAACATTAAAGTGGATGTAAACCCGGGAAAACATTTTTTACTGACACGTCTACCTTGTACAGGAGAGGATTTCATGTCATCTGTGCCCAGTTTTGCCACGAAGAGTTAATCCAACTCTGAGTAATGCTCTTATCTTTTTTCAGTAGGAAAAAAAAACAACTGAGGGAGAAATATGAGATGTTTTATCCCGTGCTGTGCGGCTGACAGGTGATTTTCTAATCTCCTGCATGGAGCAAAAAGAGCCTCACACTCCCCCCTCCCATCTCCTTCCAGCTCTCAGTATAGAGCTGGGTGGGAAGTCTTGTGACATCACAACTCCACCCAGCTTCATCAAAGAGACACACCCACTTTTGCAATGCTGCTACAGCTGAAAAAAGGGTGACATTTGCAAGGTGGGGATACATGCAGGAGGCTTGCATGTACATATACATTAATACTGTGCCATTAGTTTATACTGGGTGAGTGGTGGGTTTATATCCACTTTAATGTCTCTAAGTTAACCGTGACCACCCTCCAGCACTACATTCCATTCAAATGGAACTCAGGCCACCTGAAATACCTAGTGGTATTACTCACACCTAAAGTGGGAGACTTGTTTCATGCCAACATTCAAAAGCAAAAAAAAAAATTAAAAAAAAAGTTTCCGAGCTCAACTTGCGGACCAGTCTGCCACCAAGCCGAATTCACCTGTCTAACAGTTCAGCGTTTAAAAGACAGGGGATTGGTTACACACATTTGCAAGTGTATGTGTAAGCTGCAGGCCACGACAAGGCTCCCTGTATACTGCAGAGCTAACTCTATATAAGAGGCTTCACAGTGGAAGCACATGCAATTGAATGGATAGATGAAGGACAGGTGACTGGAGGAGCCCAACCCTCCTTAAAGGTACATGACCAGACACCCAGCCGTGGCCCCATGGCGGCTGCGGTGCTGGTATGGTACCAAAAGTGGTAACTACACAAAAAACAAGGTCACTGTCCTCCATCTATAACTGGCCACTACACCACATTCCTGACCCAGACTAGAAGAGACCTTGTGGCATGGTCAGTTAACCTCTTAACGTCCGACCGCTGTCATTATACGGTGGTACTTTGCCATTGAATATCGCTGTTATGGCAGCAGATAGCTGCCATAACCCCAGTATTTTTTTTGAACAGCAGGTGGTCCTCTTTCAGATAAAAGTGGTCTCTGCAGCAGATTCACAGCAAGGTCCCTTTTATTGGGGGAGGGAGAGAGCCCCCCTCCCCCCGTTTTCCAGTCGTCTTCGGTAAGCGGCAGAGCCGATCGGGTCCTCTCCCCTCAGAGTGTAGATGCCGAATGAGGGAAAGATGGCCCCCACTCGGCTACATAACATTGGATGGTGGAAGCGACGTCAAACATCACTTCTGCTCAATGTTCTTAAAGGAGAATTTTTTTTTCTTTGAAATTACATTTATTTATTACATTTTAGTATAAATATGAGATCTGAGGTCTTTTTGACCCCAGATCTCACTTTTAAGAGATCCTGTCATGCTTTTTTTCTATTGCAAAGCAGTGTAAAAAAAAAAAAAAAAATAGTAAAATAAATAAGAAAAAAAAATGTAAAGCACCCTGTCCCGCCGAGGTCGCGTGCAGAAGCGAACGCATACGTAAGTCACGCCCGCATATGAAAACGGTGTTCAAACCGCACATGTGAGGTATAGCCGCGATTGTTAGAGCAAGAGCAATAATTCTAGCACTAAACCTCCTCTGTAACTCAAAACTGGTAACCTGTAGAAATGTTTAAACTTTGCAGATGGAGATTTTTACGTGCCAAAGTTTGTCGTCATTCCACGAGCGGGCGAAATTTTTAAGCATGACATGTTGGGTATCAATCAACTCGGAATAACATTATCTTTCACATTATAGAAAAAAATGGGCTAACTTTACTGTTGTCTTATTTTTTAATTCAAAAAAGTGGTTTTTTTCCCACAATTGCGCATGTAAGACTGCTGCGCAAATACGGTGTGACATAAAGTATTGCAACGACCACCATTTTATTCTCTAGGGTGTTTGAAAAAAATATATATAATGTTTGGGGGTTCTAAGTAACTTTTTAGCAAAAAAAAATAATTTTAACCTGTAAACACCAAATCTCAGAAAAAGGCTCAGTCCCTAAGTGGTTAAATCACAATCCTAGTTTGGTAGGAGTCGCGCACTTAAGATGACCACCCTCCTCGCCTACTCTATTTATTCCAAACACTTCTGATACACATTCCAACCTACTTTTTATAACAACTGTGCAGTGAATTTGCAAAATTCCTGTGGGCAGGCAAGGCCCATAGAATCCAGCAGCACCCCGACCAGCCCCAAAACTCAGGGTGGTAATAGTCTTTCAGATTTATTCAAGTAGCCCAAAGCAACACCAATGTCACAGATCCTGAGCTGGTGCATTCCAAATCTGACCAATTGGTGGGTCCAGTTTAAACAATCTTTGTCTGACTGCATCCTGGCTGCAGACAGAAACCCCTCACCAACTTCGTAACCACCCGAAGATTGGGGTAACACTAACATTAGTAAAAAGACCTTGGTTTTGTTGGATGTACATCCCTCTAGCTTATCTCCAGTCATTTCACACTCCAAATTTGTACTAGGACTTCATGATGGGTTCTTTTTATCCATCCTCAGAGACCATCAATACAGGGTGATGCATTTCTTCCAAGGCGGTAAATGGCTCTCTGGCGAGAATTTGCTCAGTGTTTGAACACTCTTTTCCAATACAGAAAGTGTCGCAATTGCAACATTTTATTTATCATAATTGAGGAAAGATGAAAATGCTCTCTAACTGCACTGAATTTGAAAAACTATGCCTAGGTGAGGAGGCGATCCCCCACAGCCTCTCCCAGTCATATCATATTTTTTCTTGCCCACCAAACTTAACACCCTTTACACAGCCTTTACTGACCAACAACTAGACTGAATCATACAAATGACCCATAAGATATCAGTTTCATACAGTGTTCAAGAAATAATAATGATCAAGAAGGATACAAAATCCTATCTAGATAGCATAGGGTTACCAAGACCCAACATACAGTTGTGTTCAAAATTATTCAACCCCCACTGAAATTGATTGTTTTGGTCGGTTTGACATTGATTATGATCATTCAGTCATCCTGCTTACAATTAAATCAAAACTTGTGTTGACATACAACCCAGAACCATTGGGATACGATAGATCTATCCTAAAACATAGGAAGAACTAGTAATAATAAAGAACTTGTGACATACTTTGACTATAGAATACCCAGTAAACATACTAAGTCAGATCAACAACCAGTCATTTCCGACACATTTCCCACAATTCAAACCACCCGTTCTTTTTTATACTATACTGACCCTCTCCGACACCCCCTAGCGGAGGAGTGGATCCGTATCAAAAAGTTTAAGTCACGTCAATCTCTCGTAAAAGTAGAAAGGAGTTAATACTATTTATTTTACAACGTTAACGCTGTGAAAGACAT
>BLSH010286803.1:1745541-1757134 GCA_018402905.1 Glandirana rugosa | reverse complement strand
TTCTCTTGACCTTACCATGTTTGTAACCACACCAGTAAATGTCTAGGAGGAGCTGAGTATCACAGTCATTTTAAAGCTGCCTAATTGGTGCTTATTAGGCTTTATTGCTGCTCCCTGATATCCACAGGTGTTTTCAATGCCTGATTGAAAACACTTCATTGAACCTCTGTTCTTCAGAGTGGTAGTCTTTAAGGGGTTGAATAATTATGTCAATGAAGAATTCACAAAATAAACATTTACTACTGTATTACAAAACTAATTGATGTCATTTTAGTTGCATATGGTTCTTTAAGAAGTCCTTGTAGGATTTCATTCAGAATACAATTACAAATGTACACTAAATTCCCTAAAACCATTTACAGCATTGGGGGTTGAATAATTTTGAACACAACTGTAACTATCAAACACTGGATCTCTAAATTTACACATATTCGTATACCAGATGACGTGGCTGCATTCCTCCTCCACCTAAACTCTGCTCCTAAAACGGTATAAATTCTCTTTATTAATACATCTACTCAACGTGACAAAGGCATATATCCCAGTCCGGTTAAAACAAATCTGTTGGAAAAAACATTGGCACTTTATTTGGCTTGCAGAAATTAGCAGAATTAAACTCATGGAGGAATTGATGGCCTTGACCAATCACAAAGAGGAATGCTTCTGGAAAGCATGATTCTATTAGACCTATTCTACCAGTTTTCCCCAATACAGTGACATTCTAGGTTCCCAAGCCTAAACCTGGGAGCTGCTCCAAAATAAAGTCCTGGGGGTCTTAATGTAATTTTGTAGAATGGCTAACTACCAGCTGTGCTTTTCTACCCCTACCCCTGCCCCAACCCTCTTTCCATTCCCCTCCAGCCCCCTTCTCCTTTCCTGCTTCTCTCTTTGTTTTTCCTTCTTGTCCCCTTGGCCACCCTAAGCCAGGCCAAATAGAAGCTCACCAGTGAGTACTAGATCCCTGGAAGACATATGTCCTTGTGTATTAACCTTTTAATATTATAGCTCATATTGTCTATTCAAAGTCTGACTGGGCAACCAACAGTTTTATTTGCTAACCATTGAGTGTAAATAGACCCTGCTTGGACTCACCTTGACTACTCTATCATAGAAGATTATTTTATTTCCTTACTCTCCAGCTTGAGTTTTTTTTTCAGTTGTAAAGAAAAATGATAAAACAAAAACTCTGTTGTTTTTTTATTTTTTCCATCTGTGTCCCATTGGGGAGATTTCCTATCACTTTCCATCCTATACAAACAACAACAAATGAGAGAAAATCTCTTCAAATTGAGGAAAACCTCTTCTCAGACAGTTGCATTTTAATTTCTCTACATTGGACACAGACAGATAAAACACCTCACCACTATAAAAACACAAAACAAAATTACACTTCTTCATCAAATTTATCAGACAGCATAATAATAGGATAACCACATACAAGTAACAACTTGGCCAAGGCACTAAAGCTGGCCATACAGTCATTAAAATTCAGCAAGTCTGGCAGGGACCAGCCAGATTTCAATCAGAGTGTGGCCTCCCCTGCTTAACAGAAGTCAATTATTTAATTTCTTTCTGTTGAAGGGGCATGTTGGAAACTGTGCTGTTGGTCAGTAGTGGCAGGTGCCACTCTCAGAATACAATGTACTAGTGGGGGGATTCCTCATTTCTGAGGATAAATAACTCTGTTTTTTAGATGTGTTGTCAGCTTTAGGCCTCATTCACAAGGGCATACTTAAATGCACACCCATTAGAACTGTCTGTGTTCGGGGACTTGTACCTGCACCCACACAAATGTGAATTTGGGAGCAGTGGTTGTGTCCGTGCAGCTGCTGCATTCCCATCTGACATGAATGGGACTGCCTGCATAAGGATGCATGCAACAACTGTGCATCACGTGAAGGCAAAACACAGCCCTCACAAAGCTTTAGTTAAAGTATTACTAAACCCACAAATGTAAAAGCAGTCTGTATTTGCAGTAAACAGTAAATCATGTTTGTTATGCTCACTGTGGAACCTAAGAGGTTAATCCTCTGCATTCTGTAAAAAGGCTTGTTGATCCTGTCTTCTCTGATCCTCCCCTTCTTCCATAGTCCCCAAACCATCTCTTGATAGAGCAGAGCCTTGGGGGCAAGCTGCTCATGCTCAGTTTGGTGTGTATTGCCAGAGAGTTTGTTTTTCTTTTCTTGGAAGTGTTCATGTGATCAGCACAGGGTCAATCAGAACTGTCCAGACAGAGGGTAAGGGGTCCTGTAGCTTCATATGACAATCAGGAGAGAATGAAAACTCCTCCTACAAGCTTTAACCAGACACTGATAAAAGTCATGAGACTGCTCTAACCACTGATGAGAAAAGGTATTTAGCAGTTTATATTTACTAAAATAATTGCACTTCCATGTTCTGTGTACTGTGAGAGACCAGATATAGTGAATGAAGGGTCTGGGTCTAGTAACACTTTAATGCTCTTAAACAGATTTAAATCTAGTGTACAGAACTCCAGGGTTGGGTCCTATAAGGATGCTATATTTCCCCTTTGTTTGGACTGTGCTCCCCTTAACCACTTAAGGACCAGAAGGATTTCCCACGTTAGGACCAGAGCACCTTTTGCGATTTGGCACTGCGTCCATTTAACTGACAATTGTGCGGTCATGCAACGTTGTACCCAAATGAAATTTGCGTAATTTTTTTCCCCACAAATAGAGCTTTCTTTTGGTGGTATTTGATCACCTCTGAGTCATTTCTGATCATTGCTCTGAACAAAAAAAGAGCGACAATTTTGCAAAAAGAAACAATATTTATTACTTTTTGTTAAAATACATATCCAAAAAAAATAAAAAAACAAATGTATTCATCGGTTTTGGCCGATTTTATATTCTTCCTCATATTTTTGTTAAAAAAAAAAAAGCAATTGTCATTTATGGATTGGTGTGATCAAAAGTTTTCACGTTTACAAACCATGAGAATTCATTTCTGGAGTTTTTAAAATATTTTTTTTCTAGCAATGGCGGCGATCTGCGATTTTTATCGGGACTGTGATATTGCAGTGGACATGTCTGATATTTTTGACACTTTTTTGGGACCAATGACATTTATACAGTGATAAGAAATTTAAATATCCATTGATTACTGTATAAATGTCACTAACAGTGAAGAGGTTAACCTGCAGGGGGCAATCTAGGAGTTAACAGTGTTCCCTAGGCGTGTTCTAACTGTGAAAGGGCTTGGCTGCCAGGGGCATAAGAGATCTAACTGATCCCAGTGACAGGGATCAGTGGATCTCTTACATGCTGTCTGACAGAGCGGGGAACCACCGTGTATACATTGGCGGTTCCCCATTTTCCTTCTCTGCTAGGCAATCGTGGCTCGCTGGCGGAGATCAAGTCCACCCGAGCCGCAGCCACACTCCTGCAGAATGCGGCGGGCATGAGAGTGTGCCGCGCTTCCGCCCGATATAGCACACACGCGAGCCACCATTTATAGACGGCGATTCGCGGGACACTGCCACTCAGCAGCAGTAAATGTACGCGAGCTGGTGGCGAACTGGTTACGGGAAAAACAGGGTTAACCCACTGGGGGGCGCGATGATCGGGGATGAGGCGTGGGACACGCCTCATCCCTGATCAAGGAAAAGAGCCAATGAAAATGTCTCTTTACCATGTGGCCAGCTGTGTCCAATCACAGCCAGTCACAAGTGTTGCCCTCGTTCTCACCACTCGACCGCGCACCCAGGGGAGCACAGTGCAGAGATCGGGGATGAGGTGTGTCTTTTGGGCACAGCCCATCCCAAATCAGGGTAAAGAGCCAATGAAATGGGCTCTTTACCACATGACCAGCTGTGTCCAATCACAGACGGTTACAAATGTCAGCAAACGACATAACTCGCCATTACTGGGTTCTCCTTCTCATACACTGATCCAGTGTGTGGAGGAGATCTGGTAACAGTAAGCTACCAATCACAGTGCAAAACACAGTCCCCAGATTGCCCCCAAAATATAGAGAACCTGTCTCCAGTGCAGAGTACCCAAATACCTATCTGCAGACCAGAGTAGCCATCTACAACCCAGAGTACCCGAGTACCTATCTGCAGCCAAGAGTACCCAAGTACCTATCTGCAGCCCAGAGTACCTATCTGCAGCTCAGAGTACCTGAGTACATATCTGTAGCCCAGAGTAATTGAGTACCTATCTGCAGCCCAGAGTACCCATCTGCAGCCCAGAGTACCCGAGTACCTATTGTCAGCCCAGAGTACCCAAGTACCTATCTGAAGTCCAGGGTACCCAAGTACCTATCTGCAGTCCAGAGTACCCGAGTACCTGTTTACAACCCAGAGTAATCGAGTACCTATCTGCAGCCCAGAGTACCTGAATACCTGTCTCCAGCCAATCAGAGTACCAGAGTACCTGTCTCAAGCCCATCAGAGTACCTATCTGCAGCCCATCAGAGTCCCTATCTGCAGCCCATCAGAGTACCCGAGTACCTATCTGCATCCCATCAGAGTACCCAAGTACCTGTCTCCAGCCCATCAGAGTACCTGAGTGCCTGTCTATAGCCAATCAGAGTAACCGAGTACCTATCCACAGCCCATCAGAGTACCCGAGTACCTATGTTCAGCTCGTCAGATTACCCAAGTACCTGTTTTCAGCCCCATCAGAGTACCCAAGTAACTGTCTCATGGGGTCATTTTGTGGGCGTTTTACATTGTACTGGTGCTCCAGGGTCTTCACATATGTAATAGGTAGTCAGGAAATTATATGTGTAATTTATGCTTTTTAAACTTTGTGTAAAAAAAAAATAAGTTTTAATTTTCTTTCCACATTTTCCAAAAACTTGTGCAAAAAATTACATATTCAAAAGACTCATTATGCCTCTTTGAATATATGTTGGGGTGTTTTCTTTCCAAAATGGAGTCATTTTGTGGGTGTTTTCACTGTCCTGGTGCTCCAGGGCCTTCAAAGGTGTTATAGGTATTCAGGAAATGATATGTGTCATTTATGCTCCTAGAACGCCTGACGGTGCTTCCTGCATGATGGGCCTTTGTATGTGGCCAGGCTGCATAAAAGTCTTACGCGTGTAGTATTGCAATACTCAGGACAAGTAGCAGAATGTATTTTGGGCTTTCATTGGAAGTATGCACATGCAGTGTGTGAGAAATAACTTGTTAATATGACAATTTTGTGTAAAAAAAATAATAATTTCTTCATTTTCCTAAGAATTGTGGGAAAAAATTACCAATACTAATACTAATTACTAATAACTTAAAAAAAACTCACCATGACTCTTTCTAAATACCTTGGACTCTCTACTTTTTTTTTTAATACAGGATTTATATAGCGCCGACAGTTTGCGCAGCGCTTTCCACAAAGGGGTCATTTGGGGGGTATTTGTACTGTCCTGACATTTCAGGGCCTCAAGAAATGAGATAGGCCGTCAGTACATCAGGTGTGATCAGGTGTGATCAATTTTCAATGATTGGTACCATAGCTTGTAGATGCTATGGCCTCTTTCAGACGGATTGTCAGTTTTTTTAGGCGGACTTGAATGGACACTCCATGCAGCCCTATGGAGCTACCGATGTCAACGTAGACATGTCAGCTGACACTCCGATTAGCTCCGGAGGACAACCCTATTTTTCCATACATCTACAGATCGGATTGGATGACAACAGACAACAGACAGTCCGTTGTCCTCCGATTTGCCATAGGGGAGAGCTGAGCTCTGACAGATCTGTCATCCGTCGGCTCAGCGGGGATCAGGGAAGCGATCCCTGCTGAGCATAACAGAGCACACTTACAGAGACGGCCACGTGAAACCAGCATATAACTTTCACACAGACTAAATAATATACACTAATTTGGGTTATTTTTACCAAAAATATGTAGCAGCATAAATTCCGGTCCAAATTCATGAACAAAAATGACTTCTTTGAAAAATTTTATAATATAAACTAAAAAAAGTGGGTTTTTAAAAAAAAAAAAATCTCTGGTTTTTCACTTACATCGCAAAAAATAAAAAAACCCAGTGGTGATTAAATACCACCGAAATAAACTTTTATTTGTGTGAAAAAATGATAAAAATTTGGTTTGGGTGCAGTGTAGCATGACTGAGTAATTGTTATGCAAAGTGTGAGAGCACTGAAAGCTGAAAATTGGTCTGGGCAGGAAGTGCACTGTATTGAAGTGGTTAAGGGGAACTCCACGCAAAAACGTTAAAAAAAATGGTGTGGGGTCCCCCCAAAAAACATACCAGGCCCTTATCTGAGCTTGCAGCCTGGCAGGCCAAGAAAGGGGGGGCGAGCAAGTGCCCCCCCGAAGCATACAAGGCCACATACCCTTAACATGGGGGTTGATTTGGGGCTCAGCCCCCCCAAAGCAATTTGTCCCCATGTTGATGGAGACAAGGGCCTCTTTCCCACAACCCTGGCCAGTGGTTGTGGGGGTCTGCAGATGGGGGGCTTATCGAAATCTGGAAGCCCCCTTTAACAAGGGTTCCCCCAGGTCCCAGCACCCCCATATGAATGATTATGGGTACATAGTACCCCCACATATTGCAACAAATGGCTGCTTGTTGCTACAACTTAATGTTTCTTACCCAAGTAATATCACGGTTGTCCATTTGCTGTCCATGTATTGTAAAGAAGGACTGCCATTCTTTGCCTATGAATATTAAGGTTTGCACTTTTTAGAGAACCATATTTTTATAACTTTACCCACTGCAGGATTGTCAAAACCATAACCCTAACAACTATTTTTTCCCTCCATCCAATTCACTGCAGAACACAAAGTGGCTGCTCTTAGCCTTCTTTCTCCAATTCCCCAATGTACCTAATTCAAGGTCGGTGATTACCACCCCCAGCTAAGAAGCCTCGCCTACAACCATATTGGGGTAGATTGCAAAATCTGGTGCAGCTCTGCATAGAAACCAATCTAACGTTAGAAGTTGATTGGCTACCATGAACAGTTGCACCAGATTCTGTATGCTGCATTTTTCGTAAATCTCCCCACTATGTTTTTAACAGCCAGGGCTTCCTTTCAACTCAATGTGTCCTTAGACACATATAGACAATATAAATCAGGTATTTGGGACATCATTAAAGCTATCTATGCATGTTGGGGTGTGTGGAGGGGAAAGGTGATCCGAGTTACACATGAATAGCAGTGCTTAGATGCTTGTTTCAAGCAAGAAAATTGATTGCTCAGAGATGGCAGCAAGTACTACCTCCAACTTGTAGGGAATGGATTCAAACTATGAATGAAACAATATGGAAGGAAAGGTCAGTATACATCAAACAGGGCTGTATGGAGAAATATGAAAAGACCTGGAAACCTTGGCTGGTAGTAAGAGGATACCCCCTTCAGAGTAATGGGACACAACCACGATAGGCAATAAGCTGGAAATAGGGATACCTAATACTAAAGGAAATAGAGGAGTGGGTAAGGAAGGGGAAAGGGAGAATAAAGGGTGCACTAAAATGATGAATTGATAGACACTTTCTGGAGAAAATAGTTGGAAGATGTGTGATGCACAATAAAGAAATGGTTGATGACCCAGGGGCTGTGGGAAGGGGGGGGGGTTAGTAAAAGTAGGGTGAGTGGGGTGTGTATGAATGAGTAGAAACTTTAAGTTAACAAACAACCTCAATGAAATATGTTTGGCTTAGAATGGTGTAATGAGTGTTGCAGAGTGGTAGGGAGTAAGCATAAATAGGTTATCGAAGAATAGAACAAATAGAAGGTTTTACACTTGTACTCCCTGCCTCTGCCCTTTTAGAAATGTTGTTTTTTCTCTATTCCCTTTTGTATGTAATTAGGGGCAAGGGAATGGATAACAGGGGAATGACTATTTGTTATAATGGAAAAATGTAATAATAATTATTTAAACTAAAAAAAGAAGGTAGTTTGCCTTACACATAGAAACAAATGATAAATGTTAGCTTCTAGTGAAGTCAAACATTCTAAAATAAATGTGTTACAGAAAAGCAAGGGGCATATTGTGCCATGGCAAACCTTTAATTTTTATACAATGATCCCAAAAGATCTAAAAAAAAGCCATGCATGTTATTTCTATATCTTTGGGAGCTGTAGCTGAGCAGAGCAGCTCTGAATGATTTTTGAATTCTAGCAGTAGCTTCTGGAGCAGTTCTGGAACAAAGGTGTATTTGGAGAAGCTCTGAAATTGAAGTTCTGGTTTCTCCATCAAGCCTGGAGCCGAAGCTTAACTACGAGGACCAATCCAGAGCTGGAACTAGTAAACACAGAGCACCACCATCCCTATATCAATGTCATTGGAAAGGAGCACATACTTCCACGTAAAACATGGCCGTCGACCTTGGATCCCGATGGAGGCATTGGGGCCCGAGTATTTCTTCCCATTTTTCTTTTTTTGTCACACATTACATCCCTTTTCTTATCTCCTAGAACTTGAGAGGCACACCTCATACTCTTTGATATGTTCTCGCTTTAAAAAGCCTTAGTTTATTTGTGCTTTGAATGTGCACTGCTTTACCATACTGTCTTTCAATGGCATACTGTATTTGCCCATATAAGCATAGAGATCTTTTTTTTTCTTTTTGAAATGTCATGGTTGTCACTCTTTGAATGCTTAAGAAAATAAATAAACATTTATTAAAAATCGTATGCTCTAAAACAATGTTGGTTCAAGCATAAGCAGTGCTATCAACACTGCATATTTGACAATTCCTATTAAGGATAGCTCATATATATTCAACCCTTGTGTATGAGTATACAATTGGAAACATCTAGATGTGTATGGTCCTTGGAATCATGCTGAAAGGTCCTATGGCAATATACATCGTCACCACACCTCATGGATTCCACTCCCTACTTATATTGTAAGGGTGTCTCAGATGAAGTAGTGATGACGAAACGCATCAGTATAGGACCATGCGGCTATCCAGTGTAGTAATATGCTATACTTATTCATTTTCCATTTTGATTTACAGCAGCTATTTCAAACTAGTTAAATTCTGTATAGATGTTCTCACACACATTTCCCACCAGCTAAGCAAGTTTTGAGTTTCGATTTCCGTTAAAACGTGATTTCCCCGAAATGACGATTATGCATCTGCTAGCCAAGTACCATTTTCATCACAATGTTTTGTCTAATATTTTTGTTATGTACTCTGTTCCATTTTGTTTTGTATTCCTGGTTAGCACAAAATAACTATATAAACTGTAGAGAATAAAACATGAATCAGATCATTCTGAGCAACAGCATTGCATGTCTGTGTCTGTTCAATCGGATCAATCTCCAAGTCTTTCATCCAGAGTGACATCATCACGTTGCAGGATCTGGGAATAACCTTGATCATGGGGATATGAGTGGGTGGTGAGAAACAGCGGTCAGACGCACCAGTACTGTGACATTTATCAATGCTGTTTTTTATACTATGCTTGTAAGTGTGATTTTAAGGGGGAGGTTTGGTAAAATAAATGCCATACAGGATTACACTATGGTGTTTGTTTTTGTCTTTGTGTGAGACGAGCTGCACTGGGAGAAGGATGCGGCTGTGTGTGTGACATATCGAGGATGCAGTGTCTAATGATATAAGGCTTGTTTTATTGGAGTTCTGGGGAGTGCAATATATGTAGGGAGTGGGATCCACGAGGTGTGGGGACCTTGTATAGTGCCACAGGACCTTCCAACATGATTCCAAGGACCATACATGTCTAGATGTTTCCAATTGTATACTCACACACAATGGTGGAATACACAGTTGTGCTCATAAGTTTACATACCCTGGCCTTTCCTGTTTTATACAGTTCAACTACCTTTTCCCACAGATCATTTGACAATTATTTTGCTTTCCCCATGACTCAGAATCCAGAAACGTTAGTGCAGCACTGGATGAAAGATGCAAGGGTCTGTCAGGAGTCCAGAAACTCATTGACCTTTTATAAACACACACACTAATTACATGCAAACAGATCACAGATGAGGGTGGTTACCTTTAATAGCCATTCAAACCCCTTTGTGTCAACTTGTGTGCATGTTATCACTCCAAAATTACCAGGGTGTGTAAACTTTTAATCAGGGTCATTTGGGTAGTTTCTGTTGTCATTATGATTTAAAAAGAGTAAGGACAATTTACTGATAATAAATGGCTTCAGTCAAACACTAACCATGAGTGAAAGAAAAGTTTTTGTGTTCTCATTCCTATTCTCTGAATAATGGTCAAGAAATCATAAATTCTGCCAGGGTTTGTAAACTTATGAGCACAACTGTATATGAACTATCCTTAATAGGAACTGTCAAATACACATTGTTTATAGCGCTGGAGGAGCGCTGCTAATGCTTGAATTAACATTAATTTTAGGGCATAAGATTTATAATGTTTAAATTAGATAATCCCCACGCTGAACTGTGTAATGTGATTTGTTTGTGATTAAATTTAAATGACTGCTGCTGAGTAAAAAAGGTTTGTGTTCCTTTAAAAAATGATAGTATGTGTAACCAACGCTGTCTCAACATTAATTTATACACAACTTTATATGCTACTTTATATGCAACTCTATATATTATCACATATTATCAGATCTTATTCTGCATGCAAAGTTCTTATAGCTTTCCATAAATAAAAGTGCAATCCGTGCTTTGTGCAAAAAAATCCTTAATGTGAAAAATAAGTTCTTTAGAATGTGATTGATAACAATCTTCCAATATCGGTGTTACCAATAAGGTTTTTCCTCTCTTAAAATTCCAGCAGGTAGGTTAAAGCTTCTGGTATAGGTATAGGTATAGGGAAATAGAACCAGAAAGATTCCATAGCATAATTCCATTTTTATTGGTAAAACAAGTATTAAAAAGCAAATTGCACACTTACCAGGTTCTCCTCTTGCATGGGGCATGTAAAATCACCCCTCTGGAACTTAACACTGCAATCTGTGTTCCAAAGAGCAGAAGTGTCGTCACCAGAAGTATCCACCCACTTAATGAATTTTGCTCCACCAAGCAGGAACAAGTTGAGGTCCCCACATAAGTATCAAGTATAAGTATAAAGTTTAATATAGATAAAAAAACCAAAAGAGCCCTATTCCTAAAAAAAATATATATATTACGAACATGGAAATAAAGGTAGTAAATACTTAGCAAGAGCCCTGAAAGACACTAAAATTGCAAATAACATACGTTGTATACATGATAAAAAAGGTACAGAATTTATGGACACAACAAAAATAGCAAAGATCTTCCATGATTACTATTCCGAACTGTATAACATACCCCCACAAAAAAATACAGAAGATAATCTAGACCCAAAAGAAAAAATAAAACACAGGTATTTAAGACATGGAAAAAATAGTACATATGTTGCATACAATAAACGTTAAAATCACAGAAAGTCCCGAGAACGATTCATAAATGATGGAAATAAAGGTACAAGCATTATATATATAAAAAAAATCCTTATCCCGAGAAAACCAAAAAAATAGATATAATTTGAAATATGAATATGAACTATGAATACACCCCTGGAGTTGAACAAGGACGAACCACCTCGTTTTAAGTAATTCACCCACCTATGAAGACCACTGCTGTGAAGACGAGAAACCTTGTGTCTAACGTCACAATTCAAGGTCTC
>BLSH010286803.1:1731935-1744810 GCA_018402905.1 Glandirana rugosa | reverse complement strand
GACATACATCCAAGTCTATGACTTCATCCAGAACAACAAACATAAAAATCAAATAACAAGACCCCTCACAACACTAGAAAAAATATGCTTAGACCAAACACCAATAAGAGGGGCTACCTCCATGGCATATAAATGGATCTCCGGACTCAACCCCGACTCCACTGACAAGTATAAACACCTATGGGAAAAAGACTTAAATATACAAATCACAGAAAAACAATGGGAGAAGGCATGCATATTTAACCATAAATGTTCACTAAGCTCCCGTATGCAAGAAACCGCGTATAAGATCTATTCCCAATGGTACATTACGCCAGTAAAGTCTAAGAAATGGTTTCCTAATGAGTCGGACAGGTGCTGGAGATGCCATAAAGATACAGGGACATTTATCCACATATGGTGGTCTTGTAACAAAATTCAAAAGTTCTGGAATGAAGTTACGAGTTGGATTAAACACATCACAGACACAAAACTAGAGCTAAATGCACCACTATGCTTAATAAACATCACTAACCTCTCCTTTAGCAGGAACAAAAGGTCACTATCGAGACACATGATCAATGCAGCTAAAACACGAATCCCCCTTAACTGGAGATCCACAAGAATCCCCTCCATTAAAGAATGGCTAATCAAGATAAACGAAATATACGAAATGGAAGAACTGGTAGCGATCAAAAGAGAAAACTCCACTCATTTCAATAAAATTTGGAACCCTTGGATAACATTTAAACTCATAGACGAATACAAAACATCAATAAACACAAACTGAAAACTTTACATCTACAGTCCAATGAAATCACAAACTCCGATGACCCCTTGAATTGTCTGATTATCTCATGGTATTTGCACATTTTATGCAAGAATTCCCCAGGTTTCTCTTACCTATTAATCTAAACAGGTAAACACTAGGTTAATAATAACCAACAGCCCTGATAGGATTGATTTGTCCACAGTGAAATTCTGTATATTTACGAATTGTTAATATGATATACTCTATATATTGATTTGTTGTGATTTGTAAACACCGTCAACAACGCCTGATAACTATAATGCTGAATAATACTTTATTCTTGTTTTTGTTATCATCTTTTTCATGAATAAACACTATTGAAACAAAAAAAAAAAAGTTTAATGAACTTTTTATTTTACTTTTAACCTTTCTTAACTGTTATTTTGCATGTGCGCTTGGATAAGTGATACTCCCATTTTTTATGTTTTGTAAAATAAACATTTATTGAATGAAACATGGGTGGCAAAATTATAAGCAGCACAGCACTGGACTCCTACAAACAAAACTACCACACCTCAGCAGGGAACAGTTTACAGCATGACAGGGAAATATAAGGATATGGTTTAATTATAATTTAAAGCATAAAGAAAGTAGAAATGTAATTACAAATGATAACTAAGTTAAATTTGGTGGGCTTGCATGGGTTAACGACACATTTAGCATCTAAGCAGAAAAAAAACCTACAATGCTGTCACTGGCACCTGGGAAGAGGGAAGCACAGCAAAGAGATTGAAACTGAAACAATACTTGACACCAGTTGCTATGTTATCGGCTGTGACAGGGTGTGATTATTATTTGCTACAGGGAGCAACAGATGCTAAGCAGGAAGCCTCTTGGTTGAATTCTGTGTAAGTTAGAAGAGAGAAGACCAAAATATAAAAGAAGTAATTAACCACTTCCCGCAGGGCCTATAGACAAATGACAGCTGGGCGGTGGTTCAGTTATGCTGACTGGATGTCATATGACGTCCGGCCGGATAACCCGCGATCGCGCACCCACAGTCTGACACACTGCATTACCGATCTCGGTAAAGAGCCTCTCTGTTGGAAGCTCTTTACCACGTGATCAGTCGTGACCAATCACGGCTGATCACAGTGTAAACAGGAAGAGCAGTATATCGGCTTTTCCTCTACTTGCATCTGCAGACGTGAGTAGAGGAGAGCTGATTGGCGGCTCTCCTGACAGGATGGGTCTGCACCGATTGTTTATCAGTGCAGACCCCCTGAGGATCGCCACCAGGAAGCCCACCCAGGACCACCAGTGATGCCACCCATGGGTGCCCACACAGGACCACAGGGGGATGCCCACCCAGGACCACTAGGAATACCGCCCAGGACCACCAGGTATGACATACTCTGTACTAAAGGGATGGCACTCAGTGTCATCTCTGATGCCTGCCAGTGCCTCATTATCAGTGCTTCCTGCCAGTGCCATCTATCAGTGCTGCATATCAGTGCTCACTAGTGCCCACCAGTGCCACCAATCAGTACCTGCCAGTGCCACCTATCAGTGCCCATCAGTGCCACCTATCAGTGACCAGTGCCACCTATCAGTGCCCATCAGTGCTGCCTATCAGTGCCTCATCATCAGTGCCCATCAGTGCCGCATATAAGTGCCTCATCATCAGTGCCACCTTATCAGTGCCACCTCATCAGTGCCAATTAGTACTGCCTCATCAGTGCCCATCAGTGCAGCCTCATCAGTGCCCATCCGTGAAGGAGAAAATATACTTATTTACAAAGTTTTGTGACAGAAACAAAGAAAAACTTTTTTTTTCTAAATTTTTGGTCTTTTTTATTAGTAGCGCAAAAAATAAAAAAACGCAGAGGTGATTAAATTCCACCAAAAGCTGTATTTGTGTGAAAAAAATGATAAAAATTTTGTTTGGGTACATCTTTGCATGACCGCGCAATTGTCATTCAAAATGCGACAACACTGAAAGATGAAAATTGGTCTGGGTGGGAAGGGGGGAAAGTGCCCGGTATTGAAGTGGTTTTAATAGATAGTAATTCACTGATGTCACTTTTCAATTAAAAAGATAAAGCTAATGCATTCATTTTCTTTATGTAAGTTTGTTTAAGAGTTGCCTATTTCAGCAGTCAGTTTAGTCATTAATGTTAACTGATTACTGGCAATAAAAGTCCACATTGAGGGTTTATGCATCAATCAGCTGGCTTTAAAAATTCCATAATTTATTCAATGTTATAAAACTACCTATACATTCAAAAGTCTCAAACAGATGCTCCAAATTAAATTTTGCATAAAACTATTGCTGTGCATTGCTACATGATTTACTATAGTAAATCTGTACTTGTTCTATTTACAAACACTGACTTTATGTTTTAACCACTTCAATACTGGGCACTTTCATCCCCTTTCTGCCCACGCCAATGTTCAGCTTTCACCACTTTCATACTTTAAATGACAATTGCTCAGTCATGCAACACTGTACCCATATGAAATTTAAATCATTTTTTTCACAAATAGAGCTTTCGTTTAGCGGTATTTAATTACCACTGGATTTTTAATTTTTTGCTAAATAAATGAAAAAAGACCAAAAATTTGGGGGGAAAATGCATTTTCTTTGTTTCTGTTATAACATTTTGCAAATAAATAATCTTACTTCATAAATTTAGGCCAAAATATATACAGCTACATTTCTTTGGTGAAAATAGCCCAAATCAGTGTGCATTATTTAGTCTGTAGGGAAGTTATAGAGACCACAAACTATGGTATATATATCTGAATATCGATTAGGGATGGGCCGAACACCTCCTGGTTCGGTTCGCACCAGAACATGTGAATAGGCAAAAAATTTGTGCGAACATTCGAACACCGTTAAAGTCTATGGGAACTGCACATGAAAAAATCAAAAGTGTTCATTTTAAAGGTTTATATGCAAGTTATTGTCATAAAAAAAAAAGTTTTTAAATCAATCTTTTTTCAGGAGCAGTGATTTTAATAAGACTTAAAGTGAAACAATAAAAATGAAATATTCCTTTAAATAATGTGCCTGGGAGGGGTCCCTTAGTCTGCATCTAAAATGGCGCACCTCTGTGATGTTTAGAACATAGCCAGAGCAAAATTACATTTGTGAAGGAAAAATTGTAATTTATTATTGCGGCTGTAATATATATTGCCGACGCCCGGCAATATACAAAAAAATCACTGAAAACATTTGCGTAGGGTCCCCCGCAGTCGAAACCAGGCCCTTAGGGTCTGGTGTGGATTTTAAGGGGAACTGCATGCCAAAATTTTAAAAAAATTTGATATGGGGTTCCCCCTAAAATCCAAACCAGACACTTATACGATCATGCAACCTGGCCGACTAGGATGGGGGGGACAAGCGAGCGTCCCCTCCTGGGACCAGGATACATGCCCTCAACATGGGGAGTATGGGTGCTTTGGGGCAGGGGGGACTCTGCCCCCCTACCCCAAAGCACCTTGTCCCCATGTTGATGGGGACAAAAGCCTCTTCCCCACAACCCTGGGCTGTAGTTGTGGGGGTCTACGGGCGGGGGGCTTAGCGGAATCTGGAAGCCCCCTTTAATAAGGGGGCCCCCAGATCCTGACCACCCCATGTGAATTAGTATCGGGTACATCGTACCCCTACTAATTCCCCAAAAAGTGTCAAAAAAAGAAAAAAAACACAGGAGACGATTAGGGACAAGTCCTTCATTAAAAAATAAAAATAAGTATCCCCAGTTGTAGTCAATCAGGTGCGAGACGGACCCGGGAAAAAAAGAGCTGCAACAGCTCCTCCTCTATGGGGACTGAGCTCGGTTTGTTATGACAGTTCATTTATATGACAGGGCGGGGCCACTCAGTGACGTACGTGCGTGACCCGCCCCCTCTGAAGTCCCATGACGTCAGCACAGGCGGGGTCGCTTGCTTACGTCGCCGGGTGGCCCCGCCCTGCCATATAAATAAACCGTCAGAGCAAAAAGCACCCTGACGGCGGGAGCCCTCCCAACAGGGAGGAGCTGTGCGTACTGTCTGCGTGCAATGCATTATGGGGTTATGGGTGCGAACGCCTCATAATGTTCTAGATTCGCCGAACGGGCGAACGCCTGATGTTCGAGTCGACCGGCGCATACCTAATATCGATCAATCCTGATATACTGATGGCACATCTCATTTCTTAAGGCCCAAAAATGCCAGGACAGTACATATATACCCCAAATTTGGAAAGTAGGCAGTCCAAGGTATTAAGTAAGAGGCATGACAAGTTTTTTGAAGTGGTAACTTTTTGCTACCATTTTTTGGAAAATGAAGAAACTAAAAAAAAAAAAAAAAATCACAATGTTTTAATAATTGCTTAAATACTGTCACCAATGCAGTACAGTATTATCATATAACTGGTGTAGCAGTGATCAGGGACATTGACTGGCGACAGTGTGTAAAAAAAAAAAAGAATGATTTGTTTTTAATGTTTACTTTTTTATTATTTTTTATTTTTTTACAATATTTTTTTACAAGACTGTAATACTCTGGGGAGGTGATTTGGATTTTTTTTTACACACTATGATTGCTTAGAGATGTGAATTTTACAGTTCAAAGCAACCGTTTTCAATTAGTGTTTACTATTGTAATTAGCTGTAATTGGCCATGGCTAATCACATGGTACAGATGGGCTGTGATTAGCCCTGTGTGTACCATGTGATCACTGTGACCAATCAGAGAACTCATCACAATAGTACACAATGAAAGGCATGAATCAAAGCCTTTCATTGTGTACAACTGCCATGTGATCTGCTGTGATTGGCCACAGCAATCACATGGTTCTGGCAGTGGGCCTGTACAGTCATCTGTCACCCGCCATGTCCGGTGGATGTGGTGAGTGACAGATCGTACCAAAGCGTGGCCCTGGGGTGTGCATTAGGTGCGATCATATGATAATAGGGCTCCCACCCAGCCGTCAAATTACAATAGGCTGGGTGGGAAGGGGTTAACACATTATGTTATTGCAGACACTCAGAAGTGTTGTACATGTAGCCAAGTATTGGGCTACACAAGTATGGAAGAGAGAAGGCACTACTGTACCCAGTGACTTTCACTTTCACTTTGCTGTAATACTATAGTAACAATTTGTGGGGAAAGTACCCACCAAAGTAGTTTAGACAAGGGCAAACTGCAGTCTCACCTTAGAAAAAAACTTTATTAGGTACAAAAATGAAGTAATTTAGTAATACACATACAAAAAAGAGCCAGCATGGCTTCCACAGTGAAATTTAAATTTCAATTGTGATGCATACTAACACATTATGCCTTTGCCTTGCAGGTAAGAAAAAAAACAAAAAGTCCAGCGGTTTACAATTACTTTAAGTAACTCTTATATAATACATCTATTTGTATACTTATATATGTCAACTGTAGTTGAGCAAGGAACAGTGTCCCAACACTGTTTTGTATCATTCTTTTGAAGGCAGGTGATGGTTCTTGTGTCCCAAAAGAGGTCTAAGAACTTTTATTCACTGGCCTCCATATTCCAGTGACAGATCTCCAAGTGGCTATGCCCTGCATAAGGCTTTTCCAAGGGTTCAGCTTCCATGGGTCACTGGTGCACATCATTAATGTACCTGGTAAACTTAGGAGACATGCAGGTTTAAAGAGGAGTTCCACCCCTATGAAAAAATTAAAAGTTGGCAGCTACAAATACTGTAGCTGCTGACTTTTAATATTGAGACACTTACCTGTCCAGGGTACCCGCGATGTCGGCACCCCAGCCGATTTTCGGATTGGCTCTCAGGTGCTCCAGGTGGGATTCATGGTAAGGGAAACCAACAGTGAATCCCTTTGGCTTCACAGCTGGTCCCCTACTGTGCATGCGTGAAGCGCACTGCGCTTTCTAACTGGCCCAGTGGCGGAGGAAGGAGGGGGGGGCGAACTTCCGAGGGCACGGCACTGTCTCCCAGAACTGGGGAAGGGTACCTGTCAAAAACAGGTACCCATTCCACCCTCCCCCTGAAAGGTGCCAAATGTAGCACCAGAAGGGGGGAGGAAACAGATAAGTGGTGGTTCCACTTTTGGGTGAAACTCCACTTTAAGGATCCTTTCCCAGTCTTCCAGCAGTTAAAGCAAGTCTCCAAAGACCTCAGGAGATGCTATTAGACTAGAATCTCAAGGCTGCACTAGTAAGAGTGCAACAGTGAGGTAGCCTAGACCCCAAGGGGCTCTGCGTCCTGTGTTCTGTGTCTCTATGGAGAGCACAGACAGGGAAGTGGAAAGTGATATAGCGAGGACCGGAAGTAGCTGGTGCAACGCAATACACCCGGACTTCTGGCCACGTTTTTGATGGCGTGCGTCCCACAGGGATCTCTGTGATGTGGGCATCGCCATCCACATGCCGTCTCCACAGAGCGATATGAGGTGCCGAAAAGGTTGGGACTAGAGCAAGTTAAAAGAAGACTGAAGAGTGACATATGGGAGAATCATCACATTTTACCACCAAGAAAGGTTAGTCCCTTGACCACAGATGTTGCTTTGTAGTGTATATAGGCTGGAATACAAGGATAGGTTTTTGGTGTATACTGTGGAATGATGCACTATTACTACCTTTATGTAATGCAAGTCAAACGCTATATGTGTATTATTATTATTATATTTATTATATGCATTATGCTGTGGTTATTACCACTGTATGTATGAGGTGACACATGTTTCTTTTAATGTATATACTTGCAATATGTACCTTTTATACATGCAAGCATTGACACAGTTAAGCACTCCCCCTCTACCCCAGCCTTGTGGGGAGTGGTTTTGGTTGAGAAGTGGGTGTGTCTTGCTGTGGGCGTATACCTGGGAGTGCACACTTTGGAAGAATGCTTATAAGAAAATGTTTGAACCTCCTTGTGGAGACTGGACATATGTGGCTTTGGCTCTGAGGAAGAGGGTCCTCCCTCAAAACACGTCTAATATTAAAAGTCAGCATCTACAATTTTTTTATGAGGGGCAGAATTCCTCTTTAAACCGGCATGTCTCCTAAGTTTACCAGGTACATTAATGATGTGCACCAGTGACCCATGGAAGCTGAACCCTTGGAAAAGCTTTATGCAGGGCATAGCCACTTGGAGATCAGTCACTGGAATATGGAGACCTGTGAATAAAAGTGCTTAGACCTCTTTTGGGACACAAGAACCACCACCTGCCTTCAAAAGAATGATACAGAACACTGTTGGGGCACTGTTCCTTGCTCAACTACAGTTAGCATGTATAAGTATACAAATAGATGTATTATATAAGTATTACTTAAAGTGGTTGTAAACCGCTGGACGTTTTTTTTTTTTTCTTACCTGCAAGGCAAAGGCATAATGTGTTAGTATGCATCTCAATTGAAACCTAAATTTCACTGTGGAAGCCATGCTGGCTCTTTTTTGTATATGTATTACTAAATTACTTCATTTTTGTACGCAGGCAGCACGCTTTACCATCCAGTCTACTGGTCATCCCGGGTCCCGCCTTGGAGTTGTCTGGTGTTGTGGAGTTCCTTACATGCCTATATTGCATGGTTGTATGTGAGTATAGCCATTGTTGTTTTTAAACATTCATTAAAATATCTTTGGTAATGCACAAGGTCGGTGCGCCTTCCTTTTCCTTTTGTATCAGTTCTAAGAGCACCCATTGTTCTGAAGAAGGCTGCAAGACATTTGGCACTCCATAGATAGCAGCTTGTACCACACGCCAAAAGGCTGAGCACCCGAGCGCAGGAGAATTTTTGTTTTAAGTAGCAGAAAACTACAGTCTGCACTTCTCCCAGCACATCCTTCCTTATTGGCAAGAGTGGTATCGAGTGACATTGGTATATACAAACAATTGGTGTCCAAACAGGCCTAGGTTGAATTCATAAGCTGTTTTTGCTCAAAATTCTAAATATGCAAACTTTGTGGTGAACCCCATTGAGACCTTTGGGGAGCTAATCTTGTTATTCAATGTGGGCATGTGTAGGGATAATAAGCAGATTCATTTCACACAAAATGATAACTGGGCACTGCCATGGGGACATTACCAATGTTAAATATATTAAAACTTAATAAGAATTTTAGTGAGTAGAGGGTCCTTTCATGTGGCTTTAGAAACAACACTAAAAATACAAACATTTCAATTACAGGCTTGCCTTAAAACTGTATGTGGTTACAGAAAAGGAAACCAAAGGATATGTACCCCACTACTACAATGCACAGTATAACACATAAAGGGCCTCTGTTGACAGACGTTTTTTCTGGTCTGAATGTTAAAAATATAAAGCCTGCATTATGGTTGTAGCTTCTCAGAGCTAATGAGGGAACAAAGCAGAAAAACATGTCCTGGGGCCCAGGGAGTTGTAGGAAAAGAAATTATAGGAGCTAGTGCCTGGATTCAAGCATAATCTATAAATAACACTCTGCAATAGCAATGTACAGTATATCATTTGAGATTCTAATAAGATGGAATTTTGATTTTGATAATAATGAAATAGTATTGAGTGGGAAGAAGGAACAGCCATTTTAGGTATAAATCAAGTATATATTTGATATAAAGTACATTAGTGATAAAGCAGATGATGTGACATTTTGTATTTCCTTCCTATGTGAAAATGCCAGTTTAACTCTAGTTCTACACCCCGTAATTTACAAGATTGCTATCTCAGCATGACAACCTGTTCAACAAAAAAGCCTGGAAGTGACAAGACTATGCGAATGGCCATCTACATATCAAAAGAAGTCATCAGATTCTCAAATGGACTTCAAAGAGTTTAGTTAGTTGGGTTCCGCCCCTTTCAGAATGTATAAATTGTATTGCAATTGTAGCCAAAGCAGAACAATTCTTTTGAACCCATCACTATGTTCTTCATTGTTCTCCCTGTCTGTGGCTAGCTACAGCCTTGTATAATAAATATGTTTATTTTTCAATATGGCTTCAGCAGTCAAAATGTTACTGAAACCTAAGAGTATGAGGTTTCCCCTACAATTGGTCCTTCGAGCCGGAAAGACAAACTCTTCAGACACCGCTAAGAAATGGAACAGCACAACCTGGGAATTCACTTCTGCCAGCAAAGGTAAGCAAAGTTTCTGCTTACTGTGATTTTCACTTGTGCTGTGCTTATTTCTGTAAGTTGGTGTCATGGAGCGCTCTTTCCAAGAACCTTGACTGTTGAATTTTTTCTTTTTTTTTTCTTTTCTCCTTTTTAGTTTTACTTTCCATACTATCTGTTACTTATTACTGTCCTTTGCATGAGTGTGGTCTGCTTAATGACTTGCCCCAGTTCAGACGCAATGTGTCCTTAGGTAGGATTGAGTCTTCGGACTCAAGGCATCATTCATAAAGTGTGGCTGATAAGGTACTATGTGTGGTGGGGCCCAAGGATGATGGGCGGCTTAAAAAAAAAAAAAAAAACAGCACCGCTTAAATCCTTAGTACCAGTTTCAAATGATAAACCTGTCTTCTTTTTCTCTTCTGCTTAGTTCTCAATAAAACTACACAATAAGCAGGAGAACTGTCTCGTCTATTCTGCAAACAGTGTAGATAAACTGTTGTGGAAGACTTTTTAGGGAAGCAGAACTGTCAGATTCTATACCCTGTTACAGATTCTATAATCTTCTTCTGTTGAAATGTGATTACTGTATTGCATTGATCTTTTTATGTGCTGCCATTTGTCTTGCATATAAGTGGACTGCTTGTATTCAGAAAGGAGTGTTTTTTTTTTTACAATTCAAATCCTGAGTATCATTTTTTTAGCCTGTGTGACTAAGGTGTTCAGTTGGTGTGTCTGCATCAGCCTGTGTGGCAGAGCTGTCAGTTTCTGCTATTATTAAGTAAATGCTGTCTGTGTGACCATTGTGCCTTAATAATAGATTAATTCTTGAGGAAGTCTCACCACCGTGTGAGATGGGGAATGTACCACCGAGTACACCCCAGATTGTGATCTGTGTGATCCCACCGGAAGCTTCTCCTCGATTGCCAAAGATTATATGATATATAGCTTTGGAACAGGAATGGCTGAGTCCCTCAAGAAATGGAACTAAGACACACAGGGGTTTTTTACCCCTAGAAGGGAAATTTGACCTTAAGCTGTGGAATTAAATGTAAAAAAAGTACTATCCTAGCACTTTTTAAACAGGAAAAGACAGGCAGCCATTAGATAAATGGATAAATGCAAATGATCAGTGTGAACAGAAAAAAAAAAAAAAGAGAGAGGAAAAATGATAGACCTATATTGAACTAGATACAGCCCAGGAAAAGAGAACGTGCAGCGTTATTAATGTGCTAAACTTTTCTGTCTACAGGTTTCAGCTAGCTAATTGTGAGAGTGTGTTAGTGGTGTAGAGGTGTGTGGGATCCATAGGTTGGGATGTCCTATATGTTGTATAAATGTGCCTTTCAAAGTGCTGTATCAGGAAAACAGTTGATAACACTGATTGAATATTGATTGCATAATGATTTGTTTTGTGTTTGTTATTTATGTTTTGAAAGTGATGTGACGTTGCCACAAGTACAAGTAAAGGTAAAAAGTCAGTGGCATGACAACTTTAAAAGCAAGAAAATATTTGGTGTATAGAGTATGACCTTAAAAAGACTAAAAAATTTTACTTTTGACTTAAAATCCTGAACAATTTGATCGATATAATTAGGGTAACTATTGATTTAAAATTGTAAAATTGTGTGCAATGTGTAGTCATTTTGCACTGTGGTAAATTTAATATGGAAAAAAAAGTGAAATATTATATTACTTATTCTAAAAAAAAATATAAATCTGAGAGAAATGTGAGCTATAATTCGTTAATTTGAACACTTGCTGGGGTGGCTAATCATGTGGTCATTGGAGCCACACCCTATGCAGTTGATAAAATTGCTAAAAAGTAAAATTTCTAAAAAAGTGAAATGTTAAAAGTTTTAGTGACATGTATAAAAATGGTTAAAGTTTAAAAAGAGCAGGAATGCTGTTTCACAGTTTAAGCAGCAATGAGCCCCTCCCTTCCTTGACCCAGGTTAATTGCATGGCTTGTGAGTATGAACAGCTGTATTGTCATGCAAATTAAATGAGTTGAGTTAACCTTAGCAAAAGTAAAATACTTCTTAATATTGTACATGTGTGTATTAACTGCAATCTTTATTTTTGTAGAAGACAGTTTTTGAAGAGTTTTCCAATGTGTTCAGTATGGTGAAGTATAACTTTTTGTTGTAGACAAATGGGAACTTATCAAATGTTTATTTTTGAGCTGCTCATTTTTAACCATGGTGAATAATATTTTTATTTTTAATGGTATACCATAAATAAAATCCACGTGGTAGTAATAATTAATTTGACGTCAACAATTTTTGGTATTACAAAAAGTGCACTGTTAAAACATCTAAGAAAGAAACGGTTCTAAATACTTACTGTATGCCTCTAACATTTGTTTTATTTTTAGGGGGAACATATAATGTTTTGTTACTAAATTGTTGATGCTTATTCTTCAGATTAGGTCAATGCCTTTGGTTGATTTCTTTAAAACTTGCAGAACTGAAGGACACTACAGCCTTCAAAGACAATTCACCAATGGAAGTATTGTTCCAAATTGTTTTCCTTTGGTTTAATAGTCTGTTGTCATATGTAAATATTTATGGGTTTCACCCCTTGTTAGTTAATATTGATGCAGTCATTTGTATTGCTTTTAGCAGTTGCTAGACCTTCTTTGTTGTGCACTGATATGACATGTATCTGGCATTTTTAAAGAGTTTCTATGCCCCAGATAATTAAGCATCTCCTATCTTATATAGTTTTTATATTATTGTGAGATTAAAGTTTGATTAAGATTGAATTTTAAAGATTCGTATGATATTCAAAATTCTACCTCGTTGTTAATAGTTTAAGTTAGAATTAGTTTGAAATTAGAGTGTTATTATATTTTTGATATATTCTATCCTCTACGAATTAATAGACCCCGTATCTTTGAGAAATTTTTACGGTCTATGTACAGTATAGTCACGTGTTGTTTCTTCCAGATCGTTGACGATTTTCGTTATGTTTACTGACGTAGTTATAATTGATTGTTCCCCACTTTGGGTATTTATAAATGTATACTGTTGTCTGATAATTTGGTTTCCTTTTGTTAAACCTTGTTATGAA
>BLSH010286803.1:1720673-1731869 GCA_018402905.1 Glandirana rugosa | reverse complement strand
AAAAACACCAACTACAGTATTTCACATCCTTACTCCCTCCTATCCTCCTATAAAAGCTTCTACCGCAGTGAGTCTAACAATCAGGTTGTAAGCTAGTAATTGTTTTTACGGGTATTTCGGTAACTCAATAAAATAAGACGACTTCATTTAGATACAAGATCTCCATTATTCAGGATCTTCTTTTCTTTTTGTAGAATGATGTTCCTCTTTGGTAAGAGTAAATCATATTACACAATAAGTTGACAGTAGGTTTAATTTGATAGATGTGTTAAGAATTAAGTTCTCTGTAAGACCAGAACCCCAGTGCTGCCCTATACTATTCTGTGTTTTCCAAATCTCTTGTCTCTGTACTTACATGTTCACGGTCAACTGTAGGTGATAGACCCCTTTGAGACAGCCTATTGTTCATGATAAAGGTTTTCTTGAATTAAGAATTGTGTAGATAGTTTAATTTGGATGACAGTTGAATAACACATTATACTAAATGAGAATGGTTTCTCCTTGTAGTAAGATGTTTTTCTTTTCTTCTAGGACTTATTACCTCTAGAACATAGATTTACTTCAGCAGAATAAAATAACTCAATGGCTTTATGGGCATTTTTGTTAATGATCGAATGTTGGACTAACAATCTGAGTGACGCCATCTTCGAAAATATCCTCCTATCCTCCCTCATTCCTACACTTTATGACATCAACCACAAAAAGCATTGATGGAGAAAAGTACTTCTGAAGAACTTTGTTACTTGTCATGTCAGCTGTCTGAAAAAGTCAAAGCTCAGTTTGCTATGATTGCAAAAAAAATCTGCACACCTAGCGGAAGTTTCTTTACATGTGGACTGCGATGGTCCTGAAGAAGAGAATATTATGCATGAACATTGTAGGTGTTCTTAGGTGTTGCAGTGGAATCTGGAGTATGAGGGACTCGCTGTCAAAAGTTACATTGGAGGAATCAACTAAAAACTTGGCGTTCATACACTGTTAGACCAACTCATCGTTTTAGATATTTTTGTTGCATTTATTTGTATTTTTTTTAATATTTTGTATTTTTTAGCCTTGACAAAGCAAAATAAGATTTTTCTGCAGAAGTAAATTGGGTACATAAATCAGGAGAAATAAGAAGTAGAAAAATAAATATTTAGACTGAGATGAGGTAGTTAGAGGGAGATGTCAGGGAATTTAGAAGGGATTGAGAAGAATTGTAATTTTATCTACCTTTCTTCAAAATGCCATTTATGTTAGGTTTTGTATGTGTTATGAGACTTGGTGTGCTTCACTTTCCCAATATTACTACCTCTAATATCCACATATAGTTAGGCCTTACACAGTTTAACTGTCCCCAAAGGAATCTCTACACTGAATAGTCAAGAGCACCTAAGTGTTCACAACTGATGTATGAGTTGCTTGTTATAGCGTTGTTAATATCAATTAACAAGATATATATTATACTGTTAATTGGACTTGTATGAATGGGCCCACCAACGTATAGATGGAAAATGGTAATGTCAAAATCTCTGAATATGCATTACTAAACTTTTTAGATTGGCTAGGAAACCTGCTTCTAAGCCAAGGTTTGTTCCTTCCTCCTCATATCAGCACCTCCAGGATCCACATCTGGGTAGGCCATATGTGGTTTTAACTGTTATCAAAAGTAACTGTGATGTATAACTACCACAGGGACAGCGGAGTGGAAACCGCTACATTGTGAATGGCAACCGACCCAAGGGTTCATTACAACTAGTGGGTGGATTACTTGAAATAGCAGTGATACGTTTCCGTAACTCCAATATAGGAAGGGACAGTTTTTGTTTTTTTTTTGTTTGCTTTTTTGTTGTTTTTTTGTGTGGCAAAAGATTATTGCCAATAGGAGGGAATTGAGTGGGAAGAAGGAACAGCCATTTTAGGTATAAATCAAGTATATATTTGATATAAAGTACATTAGTGATAAAGCAGATGATGTGACATTTTGTATTTCCTTCCTATGTGAAAATGCCAGTTTAACTCTAGTTCTACACCCCGTAATTTGCAAGATTGCTATCTCAGCATGACAACCTGTTCAACCAAAAAGCCTGGAAGTGACAAGACTATGCGAATGGCCATCTACATATCAAAAGAAGTCATCAGATTCTCAAATGGACTTCAAAGAGTTTAGTTAGTTGGGTTCCGCCCCTTTCAGAATGTATAAATTGTATTGCAATTGTAGCCAAAGCAGAACAATTCTTTTGAACCCATCACTATGTTCTTCATTGTTCTCCCTGTCTGTGGCTAGCTACAGCCTTGTATAATAAATATGTTTATTTTTCAATATGGCTTCAGCAGTCAAAATGTTACTGAAACCTAAGAGAATGAGGTTTCCCCTACAGTATGCTTTACTGAAATATTAAGCTTTGCAGAGCAAAAGCTGACAGTGACAACTTTATTGTTACTAGATGCCCATGAAAGGGGTGTTTTTTGTAAGAGGCAAATATTGAATTATAATTCATTTTTTGTCACTCTTTTTAACATGTGTATATTTAATTAGTCACACCCATTTTTCACTATGACATACTCTACTCCATTATATGCTGTATTAGCCAGGTTGTCATGTGCAGTACAGCCATTTCTGCTACATAATTTCCTAGCTTTTTGTTGTATATACTGTATTTGAAGCTATGGAGAAAATTCACTTACAAAGTGAACAGCCGATTTGCCTTTAGTAAATGAACCCCACAGTGTTTTCCAGAAGACTGCAGAAAAAACCCTGAGCATATATTTTCAGGTAACATAGCATTACAATTTAACAACACAACCCTATGACTAAAGCCCTTGTTACAGGTGTTAACTGTTGAGAATAGCATTCTATTTTAGAATACTATTTTTAGCAACCCTTTTTGCTTACTCTGCTTACATTCATTTTTAAAGGTATAAATACCAATCATTTTGTTCCATTTCCCTTGGGTATTCAGAGTGAACATAGCCTGCCATTTTCTTTATTATTAAACAAATTGAACTTTCAATTTAGCAGTCTCTACGAACGAATTAACCCCAAAGCATATATTTAATAGATGTTTACCAAAGGCTACTGTTATTTCAGGTTGAAAACAATGATATTTCACAGTACTGCTAATAATATAAAACATTGTTAATTTAAATGGATGTAAAATAAAAACTAATACAAAGGCAGTCAATTAACTATGTCATTAGCTTAATAAGAAACAGCTGTATAAAAATAAATCAAAAGGAACATTTTCATTGTTGGGTTGCTTGGAACGTAAAGCAGCTCGAGTGATTGCTGTATATTTTAATATACAACAATGGCAACATTATGCTTATAAAAGATCAAAGGTTCCAAATTAGATAGTAGAATTGGAAGTAGCAGGGCTCACGTGACCAGATGAAACAGGTGCCTCAATGACAGTCCAAAGTTATAAAGAAAATAATTCCTAGCATTTTGGAATGCCTAAATATGCATAACCTTGGGGCAGATTATGTAATAGAATTGAAATTAATAAGGGATTAAAACATAATCAGGATAAAGCAATATGATTATTTTATACTTTAAATGGATTTAAAACCTCTAATTCCTGACCCTGCATTTGGCTTTCTTTGAAGTTTAAACTCTCTGTGAGGATGCAGCTGTGCTTGCAATGTAGTTTGAGATAATCATTAACATTATAATTTTTTGCAACTTCTGCATTATATGTTGGTTTCCCTCAGGTATTATTGTTTGACCTCTCTTATTTCTTAAAATTTTGGTAGCATAATTATTGTCATACCATCAAGCCTCCACAGTCTCCTAAGGTTTCAAATTTTGACTTACAAAAGTTAATCGCATCACCAAGTCTGCAATTGTTTCACTCCTGGCTGATAGCTTCCTAGGAGTAAAAGTTTATAACGATAATAGAAGTTTTAACTCTAATATTCAGGTATTTCTAGATTCTCACATCCAGGAAGAAATGAAAAAAACTAAGTACAATAGTATATATAATATGCACATGTTGGCACATAAACAAAAATTATGAAATGACTTTAAAAGAATTTCGCAGAATAAAAAAGTGGAACACTACTGTAACGGCTGGTGATCCTGACCTGGGGCAATGAGGGGATGAAGGCTGCTTCTGTGAAATTCCTTCTGATCAGAAATTTGTAACACTTACAAATACAGCTCCAAGGATGCTGGAATATTATAAGCTACTTTGGCTTTTTGGCAAAACACATCTGAAAAACTTTAAAATGCAAGGAGAGATCCACCACAACAACAGCAAAATGCATTTTAGAATGCATTGCTAAAGATGTAAAAAAATATTTTTTTTAAGCATGGGTCCACAAAAAAAGCAATTATTTTGTTTTATCTAGATTAAATGTGTCAACTAGACAGTTTTACCTAGCAATTGCCCTTGCAGGTAGATTTTTTTCTTGGCAGAACCTTGCTCTGCCTCTGCCACTACCAACATTTGATCATAAGTTTAAGGCACAAGGAGGCAGCCAGGTTCCCTTTTTTGAAGTCCCCCTGGAAATGACCACAAACTTCAAAGAGTATCATAATCTTTTCAGATCCCTTTCCTTTCAGAAAATGTATTTTTACAATAAAAATCATAAAATGAAATACAGATGCAGCCCCTTCACAATAAAAGTTGTCATACACCTCTCATAAAAACAACTTTTGCATCTCATAATATATATATATTACAAATTTAATTTAATCATAAAAAGCCTCTAGCATTCAAAAACCATATGGACCATGGAAAGAAGCTATTTTGCAGCCTGATGGTATGAGAAGATATACTCATAAATTGCCTGCCAGAAGGTAATACTGAAAACAAATAGCTTCTGCTATAGAGGCTCTCAAAAATGTATAGAGTTACGATTGCAGATAATAATGGGGTTCCTTGCCGTGGCCTCCGCAGCTTACACATGTATTTACAAATGTGCGCTACCTAAACCCTTGTTTTTATGTTTTACATGCATTTCCCTTCCATGTGCTCCTTCCTATAAAGGCCAGTTATAGGTGGGGGCAGTGGCCATTTGTTTGCACTGTTGGAATACTGGTGAGGGGCGCACTGGACACCTTTGCTGCCATAATGTGCTGGGTGTCCAGTGCACCCTTGTGCCTTTAAGGTGGGCTGCCTCCAAGCTCACCTACCCTCTGCCTGTCCATTATAATGCATGTGCTTCTACTATGGAGGCTCTCAAAAATGTATAGAGTTAGGACTGCGGATAATAATGGGATGCCTTGTTGTGGCCTCTGCGGCTTATGCATGTATTTGAAAATGTGTGCAAACTAAACCCCTGTTTTTAATGCAAACTGTTAGACAGGTTAATTTGGTTGGTAGCAGGCTGGCTGGTGAATTGAGCTGGGAATTGTCTTTGTTTTTTTACATGAGTTGCCCTTCCATGTGCTCCTTGCTGCAAAGGCCAGCTATAGGTGGGGGCAGTGGCTATTTGTTTGTACTGAAAACAAAGCATTTGCAGAATGGGAGCTATCCTTCAGGATATTGATACCTCTCTGAAAGAACCTTCCTTTCCCCAGTTTTTCAATACATGGTAAATCTAACCCTTTAAAAAATGTCTGTGCTGTTTTATTACCGTCTGTAAGGCATTTCTGTCAAGGACTGTGCATGTCCCCTGCCACAGAGAGATGTGATAAGTCAGCGCACTCACAATGGCAGCATTATAGAAGCTGATGAGGGCCTGCTCCAAAATGCCTGCCCTCCACAGTTTCCACAAGAACTACAGTCTCTTGCCCATCAGATGGAATATGTGCCCTGTCCATGACAGATCCTCCCTAATTGCTGTTCCCAAAAAAAAACATAACTCCTGTACCCTCTTAAGCTCCGCTCCATCTGGCTCATAGCTATTCTCTCTACATCTCCTAAAATATAACAATTCTTTGTCTTATCCACATTTAGCTTTAAATTATTCTCTCTGCACCAGCTAGGCTTTCTAAATCCTAATGATATACAGCCCCATCGCCATCCCTTATTCTCCCAACTAACGTGGTGTCGTCTGCAAATCTCCATCTTCAAGTGGGAGACGCAATCATAAGTATATAAAGTAAACAAAATTGGCTTAGCACACCTATACATACTTTCAGCCATTTGTTAACTGTAGGGAGGCAGAGCTGAGAGACCAGATGGAATTAGAATTGCAACCATTTTTCTTTGCCTTAAAGCTGAACTTCAGCTTTTGTTACAATTTACATAGTTCATTTGGCCCAAGCTGGGACAAGCTGTCCCTCACTAACATGTGAGGCTGCTGGATATGTGGTATAAATTCTATGTAGCTGAGGCTACTAGAAGGCAAAAAAAAAATTAACTTAATCAAAATTATCATTATATAAAAAATTGCATTGTTACTTGTTTGGCTTGCATTAGGCCTACAAGACATTTATTGCATAGATGCAAGTGGTTGTAAACCTCAGACATAAAAATGAACAAAGCACATTCCATGACAGTGTGTAAAAGACTCAATCCAAAGCACCTAGTGTGGCTCCTCTCTAATATCTCCTCTTTCTGTTATTTCCCTGAGTCATTTCTGACAGATTTGCCAATACAACAGCCTAGGGAGATGGTCTGCCACCCTTCAGCTCACAGCAGATGACTCATAGCCTTATTTTTATGTATTTTCTATGAGCCTGTAAGCCTGTGTAGATAGGGTGTGTTTCTTTCCTCCAATCAGCTATCATATACTGTACTAGGGCGCTCTGTGCTAAATGGTCCACAGTGCTTGTGATGTCAGATCCCCGCCCCATAATGTTAGAAGTGAGAAAAAAGCCTTTGATCTGTGTACTTTGAACAGATCTGGACAAGAGATGACTGCAGATAAATAGTTACTACTTTTGTAGGAGAATTTGTTCTCCTCTATGTATCACCTTAGGCTAGTCACTTCGATGGGTATATGTGATGGTTAACAACCACTTTATAAAGGCTGTTTAAATGGAATTGAAAGTCAGTCCTAATGTGAAATTAAAATAAATGTGACCAAATTTATTTAACAATTATTTCCAAGCAAAGAATATTTTAAAACACTCAAATCTATGGTTGATTTATTGTTAAAAAATTGCATGTTTAGCCCTATAGCTTAAAAATTAATTGAGTTTGATGGTTAACAAGTTGCTGACCACCCACCATGAATCGACTGCGACAACTTGGCTCAATATCGTGAACCGCTGTCATCTGATGGCAGCTGCGAGATTGCGGATTGTGAGTGTGCGTGCCGCCGGAGGTGTGCTCGCGCACTCACTGTGTTCTGGGGGGATCCAAGGAGCTGGTAGGGCGGACTCGATGTCCACTGGCTACCCGCGGTTGCTTCCCCGCAGTGGCAGAATGCGGATCGCTAATGTAAACAAGCTGATCCCCGTTCTGTCAAGGGGGAAGGAATGTGATCGTAGGCTCCCTGTGTATAGGAGCCACGCTTACTCTCCTCCCCCAGTCAGCCCAGCCCCCACGCAGTAGCACATCCCAGGGAACACAATTAAACCCTACAGCGCCCCCTAATGTTAACCCCTTCCCTGCCAGTGACATTTATACAGTAATCAGTGCATTTTCATAGCACTAATCACTGTATAAATGCCAATGGTCCCAAAAAAGAGTCAAAATTGTCTGACATGTCCGCCGCAATGTCGCAGTCCCACTAAAAATCACAGATCACTGCCATTACTAGTAAAAAATAAAAAATAAATAAATAAATAGAAATCCCATAAATGAATTCTCATCATTCATAAACGCGGCTACTTTTGCGCAAACCATTCAATATACACCGATTGTGATTTTTTTTTTACCAAAAATATGATGAAGAATATATATCGGCCAAAACCGATGAATACATTTGTTTTTTTATATATATTTTTTTTTGGATATGTATTTTAGCAAAAAGTAAGAAATATTTTTTTTTTGCAAAATTGTCACTTGTTTTTGTTTATAGCAGTGATCAGAAATGATGCAGAGGTGATCAAATACCACCAAAAAAAAGCTCTATTTGTGGGAAAAAAATTTTGTTTAGATACAACGTTGCATGACCGCACAATTGTCAGTTAAAGCGATGCAGTGCCGAATCGCAAAAAGTGCTCTGGTCCTGAAGTAGGTAATCCTTCCGGGGCTGAAGTGGTTAAAAAATGGATCTATGGCTTACAGCGTAAGACTGCATTGTATGAATTTACAGCATCTGTAAAACTCAGACTATCATTTACCCCAAGAAAATACAGCGATTCCTTGGTTCACGGACACTTCTGCTCACGAACAACTCGGTCCGCAAACAGAAAAGTTCACAAAAATTTGCTTCGGAATGCGAACTCTGCTTTGGTTCACAAATATGAGCCATGTCCATCTTCCCTGCTCTGACACGTGATTGCGACTTCCTGTAGGTGGATCGCGATCACAGAGAGACACTGAAAGTGTACTGTGAGTGTACTCTGAAGACACTTACAGTATTGTGAAGCGTTTTGGTGTGATTTTGAGCACATACTGTACAGTACTGTATTTTACATCCCTGTGCACACTTGCTGTACAGCTTTTTTGTGTGCTTTTTATCACATACTGTACTGTACCCAATGTCCAGTATGGCTCCAAAGAAAACTAAGAGCAAGCATGGTGGTAAGAAGAAAGTGTGGAGCAATAATGGTGACAAGAATGTGCAGAGCGGTAATGAAGGTGACTGGATAGTGCAGAGCGGTAATGAAGGTAACAAGAAAGTGCAGAGTGGTAATGAAGGTGACAAGAAAGTGCAGAGCAGTAATGCAAGTGACAAGAAAGTGCAGAGTGGGGGGCGTGGCTTGGCGCATCGGAGATGGAGGCACACTAAAGGAGCTCCGGAGCACCCGCAGCCTACAGTAGCCTTTTAACCATCCTTCAGTACTCAGATGCCAGGCAAAAGACTCCACAACACTCCCCACTCTCATCCTTGCCGCGGCTCCGTGGTCTCATCTGCAAGAAACATCTCGGACTTATTCTGGCCACAGTCGGCGGCCCGCGGCAGTGCAGGGACTTCCAAGATGGCGGCGGCCCACCTGGATGAGGACTTCAGCGAGGACTCACAATCAGCACCTGAGGACACAGGTAGGGGAAGATCACAAGCAGATTACCCACTGACCTGTGCTGACAAGTCTGGATTCGATGCGGACATTAAGTCCACATTCTCAGCAGCGATCACGGACCAGAAGTCCAACCTAATGGCGCTCACTGAGAAAATGGCGACGGCGGGAGTCGCGGTCCGACAGAGAGACAGATCCCTGGGCAGACTGGAGAGGATAACAGAGACCCATTCCCAACACTTTATTGAAATGACACGACACATCGAGGACCTCGATAACAGGGGGAGTCGGTGGAGCCCGATCAGATCGTTCCGGCTCTACAATGTGTCTTCAACAGCCCCTTGGAGAGATAAGAAGACACAGAAATAGAGTTTGTGCGAGCTCTCAGGCCACGTGGTCCAGACACTGCATCCCCTAGAGCCATAATCTGCTGCTTACAAAGCTTTGCTCTTAATGAGAACATTAAAGCCAGAAGGAACGACCAAATAATCTTTAATGGGGAGTTCCAGGACCTCTCCCAAATCACTTTTAAAAATTGGAGAGCCTTGCGCCCCCTGCTGGAGAAGCTGCGGGAGAAGAACATGAAATATACATGGCGCTTCCCATTCGCATTACTTGTCACCCATAACGGCCAGCAGCATGCCTTACACACTCTCAGTGACCTACCAGAGTTTTGTGCTTCATTAAACCTGGGCCAAGTAGATGCACCGGACTGGTATTCGGAATTCTCCCTGAAACCCCTAGTGAGGAGACCTCCATGGTCACCAGTCTCCGCACCAGAGAAAAGACAATCTAAAAAAATAAAACAAAGCAGGAGCAGAGGATCCAAAACTGGAACCCCCAAATCATATGCGTCCAACCCGAGAGACCAAGATGATGGATAAATTGCTCTCATACTATGTTCCGATGTTACACACTGGGCAGTCTACCAGTTAGTTATTTGTTTGTTACTAGTTTTTCTACTGAGGGCCTTAGCGGCCACCTTGTAAAACTCATTTTTGTTTTTGTGAAGCAGGCAGAACCCCCCTCAGGCTGGAAACCTGACCACAGATCCCTAAGTCAGACTGCAACATTATGCACCTTGTATGTACCCCCCACCCTAGCTGGGCTGCATAGAGCAGGGACATACAGCCAAAGGACCAGCAGACACATATGGCCAGCATGCCAGGACTTGAACTGCCCACATGACATTTTGAGGAACTGAACGGCAACACTTGATCCACAAGACCTCAGGGCTGCGGATACAATTGCAAAACAGACTCGAGTGGACAGTAGTAACAACCACACTAGTGACTGCCTTACCCCTGTCTCTACTGGCCCAAGTACCTCAGTATAAAGTTATCAATAGCTGGATGGTTGTTTTAATCAAACCTTAAATTACATTGTAAACAAAAGTTAGGCTGCGTGTGCAGCTCTGTAGTAGCTGTAGTTACTTTACTAATTATTTAACATCATTTAGGTGCTCGTCAAGAGTGTTTCCACCCAGTGTTGATGCCTCCCGCTTTCTTTTCCCCACAAAGTGGACCTGAAGGCGGAGGCCTCCATCTCAATCTACACTAGTTACACACTTCTTGGGTGGATTATATCATCCAAGAGGAGGCACAGTTTCTACTATCTCTTTTCCTAAATCTCTTCTTTCCTGTTCCTACTCCACAAATTTTTCTGCTGCTCAACTAGCAACCATATATATACATAAAGAGGATAACTTAGAACTAACTTGTGCATAAGTGTTTTTTTTCTCTTCCTAGATTACCTTCTGCAGTGTCTTCTCCTGAGTCTACACCATCGCATATTCCTCTCTGGGGCGATTTTAGAACACTAATATGGCTCCCCGGCCTGCAATAGGCTTTTCCCATACACTTTGAAGATGATTTTAGAACACTAATATGGCTCCCCGCGCCTGCAATAGGCTTTTCCTAGCGGGGTCTCTCCTTATACGCTACCACATCTGAGTCCTCTTCTGTGACGTCTTCCATTAGATCCTTCTCTTTTTTTTGTGAATACGTGTTCAATCAAGATTCAATAGGAGAAATACATATATATACCAACGATCAACTCGTCGTCTTTTTAAACACCTCATCCTTGTCCTTTCTTCTCTAAATCCTTTTCTCTATCATCTTTGACACGGAGGAGAACCTACTATATTAGGTGGGTTCTTCACACATTGATCACATCTAACTCTACCTCCGGAG
>BLSH010286803.1:1688626-1720663 GCA_018402905.1 Glandirana rugosa | reverse complement strand
AACATGTCCCTTTCCAAGGTCGACAACGAAATTCCCTTTCTAATAAGAAGATAATCTTTCCCTTAAAGCAAGAGCTGGAACCTTTCCCTGTACAACTTGAGGATGATTTTAGAAGAATAATCTTTCCCTTAAAGCAACAGCTGGAACCTTTCCCTGTACAACTTGATGATGATTTTAGAAGAATAATCTTTCCCTTAAAGCAACAGCTGGATCCTTTCCCTGTACAACTGGATGATGATTTTAGAAGAATAATCTTTCCCTTAAAGCAACAGACTCTACCTAGTCCAGTCAGATCGTTCTGTGCAGCAGGATGAGGTGTGCAATCTGTCTCTCAAAGCACCAGTACTAGTATCTCTCCTTCCCTCAAAGCACCAGTACTAGTATCTCTCCCTCCCTCAAAGCACCAGTACTAGTATCTCTCCCTGCTAGTATCTCTCCCTAGTCCACAATCAGATCGTTCTGTGCAGCAGGATGAGGTGTGCAATCTGTCTCTCAAAGCACCAGTACTAGTATCTCTCCCTCCCTCAAAGCAGCTGTACTAGTATCTCTCCCTAGTCCACAATCAGATCGTTCAGTAATGCAGATGAGATGTTCTATAATATCTGCAATCTGTCCCTCACAGAGCCAGCAGCATCCTCTCCCTAAACTATCCTGAGAGCATATGACATGCAGCACGGTGACTCCAGTCCCACATAGAGGCTGGGTCACATGGTGCACTGGCCAATCACAGCCATGCCATTAGTAGGCATGGCTGTGATGGCTGTGATGGCTTCTAGGGAAAACCAGTGAAACACTTGTCCCTTGGCCCTTGGCAGCTTTTCAACATGTGGAATAAAATACCAGAACCCCGGACTCGAACCCGGACTTTTTTTGAAAAGTCCGGGTTCGGGTCCGGGTCCCGGACACCCAAAAGTTCGGTACGGACCCGAACTTTACAGTTCGGGTTCACTCAACTCTAGTCTCAATTTTGATCAGTAGGGAGGCCCCCTTTGAACTGTCGGAAACTCTGATAGACCCCGAATGGCGCTTTCTTTTATTAAAAAGCACATATAGCAGCAACACTATAACACTGGCAAATGTCTATTTTCCAAACAGGGCGCACATAACCTTCTGCATACAGATAGTGCAGGAACTATGGGGATTTACAAAAGGCAGTCTCATATTGGGAGGTGATTTTAATATCCCGTTAAACCCATTGGTTGACGCCTCCAGCGGGAAAACCTGTATATCATATAAAATCCTCAAACGCTTTAAAACACTTCTACAATCTCTTCATATAGTAGACACCTGAAGCACACATTGGCATCCTAACAATCTCTGATCACACACCAATTTTAGTCTCCTTGGACCTGACTTGCAACCCGACCAAAACACAAATGTGGAGGCTTAATGCGTCCCTTCTAACCGACCCCTCCCTCCTGCCACATATCACCAGGTCGATCAAAGATTACTTCCTCCTTAACAACTGGCTCGAAGTAGACCCTCTAGTGATTTTGGAGGCACATAAATGCCCTATCAGGGGGGACCTGATTAGACTGGCCTCACAGCGCAAAAAGGAGAAAACCATTAACCAACTGATGGCCTTCTCCTGTCCACAGACGCGGAGAATGGCACCCTGTCGGAGAAGGTCCACATAAAAAATGCAACCAGGCAGGGATGCCCGCTATCCCCAGTCTTATTTACCTTATCATTGGAACCCTTTATCAGAGCAGTAAACAAGAATAAGGATATCTCAGGTTTTTCTTTAAGGATAGGGGGTTTAAAGCTGCGGCATATGCCGATGACTTACTGTTCTTCCTAACAAACCCAGTAATCTCCATATCCAATCTACTAAAAGAGTTCAGATACTATGGATATTTGTCAAACCTAAAGATCAATTATTTGAAATCAGAAGCACTAAATATTTCTGCCACACTTTTAAAGACAGTCAAGGAAAACTCCTCTTTTAAATGGGACACACAAGCTTTAAAATATTTGGGATTCTGGCTGACTCCAAATTTAGCCGAGATTTTCGACCAGAATTTCCCATCACTTTTAAAGGCAATTGATAAAGACCTAAAGAGATGGCATTACAGCTTCTTCTCGTGGTTTGGCAGAGCGGCCTTAGTGAAAATGGTCACCCTACCTAGACTCCTACACCTAATGCGTGTGCTCCCGATTAAAATACCCCAGGCCTACTTTAGAAAATGAAACGCTATCACATTGCGGTTCCTATGGGGATATCGCAAGCCCAGAATCAAAATTGATACATTAACAACAGCTAAGGACCAAGGGGGGATGGGTTTCCCCAATTTCAAAGCCTACTACCAGGCCCCCCATATCACCAGAATAATCGACTGGCACTGCCGTAAACACCTCAAGGACTGGGTTTCCCTAGAGGCAGATCTAAACTACTTATCGTTACAATTCACACCATGGATTATGTTGGGCGAGTTACCCACGTAGCATAAAAAGGAATCCAATAATGGGTACTACATTGAAGATTTTTCACTCGTTAGTCAAGCACACAGAAATTTCATCAGTCCATAGCCCATTGACCCCACTTAGTGAGAACCCAGACTTCCCACCAGGTATTGACAATCCTTCACTACATGCAGCGCAATCACCTACACCTTTACTTGCGGGGGAGTGTTTTGCCAAAGGGAAAATTAAAGACTGGTTCACTTTAAAAGCTGACAATAATCTGCCCAATATGAAACAGTGGACCTATCTGCAGATACGTAGTTATTTCCACCATAAACCCAGCAATAGGGACTTTTTCAGGCCTCTCACGGAGTTAGAAAATATATGCCATAAAGGAGAACAATACGAGAGAGCAACCTCACAGACATATGGATGGATACAAGCCACCAGACAGAGTGCTATGGAGGGGCTCAGGAGAAGATGGTCGAAGGACCTGCAACTGGAGATCACGGATAAACAATGGAGGTATGCCTGCATTTTCATCCATAGATGCTCTATCAACACAAAATTGCATGAAACTGCATTCAAGTTTCTAACGCAGTGGTACATGACTCCCACAAAAATTCATAAGTGGAACCCGCAGGTGTCCCCCAATTGTTGGAGGTGTTAAAAAGAGAGAGGCACACTTGTACATATCTGGTGGCATTGCCAGATTCTGAGGCCTTTCTGGAGCAAAGTCAAAGACATAACTAAGCAAATTACAGAAACCACACTGAGGCTAGACATAGCATGCTGCCTTTTGCATATCACTGACTATTCTTTCAAAAATATAAAAATTCTCTGACAATACATCTACTCAATGCTGCCAAATCCTTGATCCCTATCCATTGGAACCCCCCCCCCAGGTTCCCACAATACAAGACTGGCTCAGAAAGGTTTCAGAAATACATGACATGGAGGAAACTTTGGCTCAATCCGCAGACAGAGTTGATCGATTCCATAAAACATGGCGACCATGGTTTATCTTTAAATACTCAGGAGAATTTGAAAACGCAATGAAAGGGTAGCTCAACCGATATCTCTATGACATAGGTTGGTTAGCAAAGAGGCTACTACACAAAGTTTTGTTACCAATGGGATTACTCACCCAGCTATATCCTTCTCTTTTAGCAATCTCATTCTACTTTTTCCACCTTTACTTATTTTCTTTCTTGACTCTATCGCTATTATGAGGCAACAGTCATAGGGAATAGTACCTCTCTAGAATGGTTTTAGGAGATTAGTCTTTTCCAGATACAGATTGGGTACTTCCAGTGATGAACACGAGAAGGACCAGCTACTATGTGTTTAGTATGTGTTATCTTTATCATCACTGATTCCTTCGACCAACCATTAACTACTATGACTGTATATGTGACTTTGTTCTATATATATGATCGCTTCTTGTTTTGCCCTTTTTTCAATAAAAGCATAATGTTTTTAAAAAAAAAGAAAGTGCAGGGTGGTAATGAAGGTGACAAAGTGCAAAGCGGTAATGAAGGTGACAAGAATGTGCAGAGCAGTAATGAGGGTGACAAGAAAGTGCAGAGCGGTAATGAAGGTGACAAGAATGTGCAGAGTGGTAATGAAGGTAGCAAGAATGTGCAAGTACAAGATGGCGAAGTCGACAATCTCGACTACTTTGAAGAACAAAGCTGCCATCAAAGGAGCTAATGTGGCAAAAGGATTAATGATGTTAACCAAGCAGAGGACGCTAGTGTTGTAAGAGGTGGAAAAACGTTTGCTAGTGTAGTTGAATGAGAAACAGCTGACAGGTGATAGCGTTAGTGAAGCTATGATCCGTGAAAAGGCCAGGAAATAGCACAGTGATTTACTGCAAAAATTCCACAAGAGAAGTGGTATCCACAGTGTAACAAGACATGGTGAGACTTCCAGTTCTGACAAGGCTGCTGCATTGCGGATAAATTGCTCAACAAGTGTTCAATCAACTGTGATGAAACAGGGCTCTTCTGGGAAAAGATGCCGAACAGAACCTATATCACGCTAGAGGAAAAGGCACTGCTGGGGCACAAGCCCATGAAGGACGGATTGATCCTTTTGCTGTGTGCGAATGCAAGCACCTATCTGAAGATTATGCCAATACTTGTTTAACATTCCCATATCCCTCGTGCATTCAGGGAACAGAATGTGAACAAGGCCAGACTGCCTGTCATGTGGAGGGCCAATGCGAAAGTTTGGGTCACAAGACATTTGTTCATGGAATGGCTGCATGAGGTGTTTACCCCCACCGTAAGAAAATATCTTTCTGACAACCAACTGCCTGAAAGGTGCCTTCTTCTGATGGACAATGCCCCGGCACACCCTCCAGCCTTGGTGGATGATATGGACGCTGAGTGTGACTTCATAAAGGTCAAGTTCCTCCCCCCAACACAACACTTCTTCTGCAGCCCATAGACCAGCAAGTGATCTGCAACTTCAAGAAGCTGTACACAAAGGCGCTCTTCACTAGGTGTTTTTATGTCACTGAAGAGACGTCCTTGAGTCTGAAAGAATTCTGGAAGAAACATTTCAATGTTCTCCACTGCATTGACCTCATTGACAAAGCCTGGGAAGATGTCACTCACCGAACCTTAAACTCGGCCTGGAGAAAACTGTGGCCAGAATGTGTCACTGAACGTGACTTTGAAGGGTCTAATGCAGAGGTAGTGGAGGAGATTGTGTCCATGAGCAAGAGTATGAGTCTGGACATCGATGATGCAGACGTAGAGGAGCTTGTTGAGGAACATAAGGAGGAGCTGACCACGGAAGAACTTTCTGAACTCCACAGTGAGCAGCAGAAGGCATTTATTGAGGAGCATTCCACTGAGGAAGAGGAAGACAGGGAGGAGGTTAGCAGTAATGCCATAAAATCCATTATGGAAAAATTGAATGAGTGCCATTTTTTTTTTAGAAGCACCACCCCAACATAACTGTAAAGAACAGACTGTTAAATATGATGAACGATAACATGGTCTCTCATTTCCGGAGGGTTGCGCAGCACAAGAAAAGACAAGTGACATTGGACAGATTATTCAGTGAAACCCCTGAAGGAGATCCCCCAATGTCCTTATGGAGGGGTACTCTACATCCGAACAATAACCGCCTCCCATTCACCTTCCTCCACGCCAGAAGTCATCTCAAGCAAGGTTAGTGTTCTCTCTCTTCATACTGTACCTTACTGTACTTTGTTTCATATTTTTGTGGTTCAAAAACAAAAGAAAAAGTTCAGAATGGATTAACCTGATTTATATTGAATCCTATAGGAACATTTGCCTCAGTTCAGAACCAATTTGGTTCACGACCAGAGTCGTGGAACAAATTAAGCTTGTGAACCGAGGTATCACTGTATATGGATTTCAAATCCATAAATCTATTATTTTCACAAATCCCTTAAGGGAGTCCCTTGTGAAACTACCTAGTTTAGTTTTAATCATTACAATAAACTGTATGGAACAAATATATATGTAAGTAATTATTCTTATGGAAATAGAATATTTATTATAAGTTAATGAGGTAAAGGAGACTTAATTTAATCCCCTTAAATATTCAGTTAGCTAACAAAGTATGGTTGGATGTACCACGTGAGATCCCTCCATCCCCATACAATATATAAAGAAACACGAATAGCCCGTGGGACTTTAGATGAGGCGCAACACACTCAGTAATAAAATCAATGAAGTAAAGATTTATTGGTAAATACAATTTCCAACAGATCAACAGTGACATATTTGCCATATAGTCAAGCAAATTGGTCAATATATACATATTCTTCCATAGCCAGGTACAACGTTTCAAAAATCAATCCATAATCGGTGTGAACTTGCATCTATGTAACCCGATGCATTTCGTGACTTAGGGGTCAATGCACACACAATTGTCTATAAAGTAGAAATAGTTTAGGAATATATGACACACATAAAACAATGTATTCTGTTATTGCAAACATTGGGTTTCACACAAAAAGGGGGTCCATAATTACAAGACACCACATGCTCATGAGCTAATGTTAGTCGCCCGGAAATGTCTGAATGCATTTGGGATTCAAACAGCCCAGCAGTGAAATTAGGACAAGATTGAATGGTGGGCATGGAGAGCAGTCCAACAAGTCCTCCACCATGGTGGCCGATAACACATTTTTCACAGCCATCACAGTGGAGGACTTGTTGGACTGCTCTCTATGCCCGTCATTCCATCTTGCCCTGTTTGCACTTCTGGGCCCTTCAAATCCCTTACCCACAGTTCCCGGGTCAGACATTTCCAGGTGACTACTATTAGGCCATGAGCATGTGATGTTTTGCAGATTTGTAGGTATGGGTCCCCTTTTGGTTGATACCCAATGTTTGCAATAACAAAATACATTGTATTATGTGTTATATATTCCTAAACTATTTATACACAATTGTGTGTGAATCAACCTCTGAGGAAGTGACGCTATGTCACGAAACTTGTTGGATTACATAGATGCAAGTTCACACTGATTATGAATTGGTCTTTGAAACACTGTACCTGGCTATGGAATAATATGTATATATTGACCAATCTGCTCAACTAAATGGCACTTATGTCACTGTTGATCTGTTGGGAATTGTATTTACCATTAAATCTTTGCTTCATTGATTTTATTACTGAGTGTGTTGCGCCTCATTTTTTTTTTATATATTCACTTAGGGCCAGTTAACACCACAAAAAAAGTCCTCCAGATCCGTTCCAAATGCTTTTCTGCATGTTTTTATAACATGTTTTTGATGTGTTTCTGGATACAATCCAGATGCTTTTTTTTCTTTTTTTCCTGTTGTTTTTTTCTTTACTTTTTTGATGCTTTTTACCGCATTTCATTACAGTTCTGTGCAATAAAAAATCAGCATGTTGTACTTTTCTTTTCTGGAACTGAAAAGCCATTGGAACCCATATAACCCACTTTAAATGCTTATTTGATGCAGAAAAGGCACTACACTGCATATGTGTGAACGGACCCTTAGCAAACATTAGAGGGAACATTTTTAAATGGACAGCAATGATTTAGTTCACAAAATTAACACTCAAGGATAAGGATTCTTACTTTCAAAAATATGACAGTTGTATTGAGATTTGAAAATTAAAGGCATTAACTAAAATTATGGTCCTTATCCTTGTGTTAAAGGTTTGTAAGCTGAACTGAAGATTAAAAAAAAACAATAATCCCTGCTTAGGGTTTGAACTGGATATTACAAGAGGCCCAGTGCTGAAAAAAATTTAGGGTCCCCCCAAATGTTTATACCAGACTATAATCCAGGCAGGGGAGGGATGTTTATACCAGACTATAATCCAGGCCATGTCCCCATGTTGAAGGAGATGCTCTTCCCTGCATCACTGGCCCAGTGGGTGTGGGGGTCTGTGAGCGCTTATAAGACTCTTGACCTCCCCCAAATCCATCATCAATTACACTGTCTAGTGATGTAAATCCATTGTCAATCACAATGAACGATGCCTGTTGATCCACCTAAACACAGACCTATCCACTCCATGTACTACTGGCAGCAACTGACAAATCCCAGGGTAGCTTGATAGTGATCAAAGGGTCAGGGATGCTGGCTGATGTCAGCCAACATCCCCACCCTTTTGTTTAAATTCAGATGCTGACTGTGAGTCTTCTGGCTGACAAATCTCTTGGGTTTCTTAGCAAACAGGATGTTTTTTAAATTCTATTTTCCTAACCATTTATATTTAAACTTTTTGTATAGATTTTCTTCTGTTTGTTAATTTTTTTTTGTGTTATAATAAAAAAAATCCAAAATTGAAAAAGTATTGTTTAAAATGAGTACATTTACATTTTATTAGTGATTTTAAACAGGGCAAATTATAGAATGATTAAAGTGGGCATGAAGCTTTGGGAGGGACTACTTGCAGCCACCCCAGCCCAGTTATTATGGTTATTTAGCATGATTATTTAAATGTGTGTTAAGGAATTCTGATGTAATGTCCCCTTTAAATATGTAAACAGAGGATCTAAATTGGACCAATAGGGTTTCATGGAAAACCCCTGGGACAGTATATAAGGAGGGCTGGAATGGTGTGCAGCATTGTGGCCATTGGCAGCAAAAGAGCTTCCTCCCGCCCGTCGTGTAGTACTTTATGTGGTGGTGTCACTCTGGGATTCTGGGGGGGGATGTTTATTAATATATGTTGGTTAAAGTGTTTGTAAACTCACATAATAAAGACTTTGCCAGCCCCTCTATTAGAGCCTGGCATAGCACACTGTGTTAGTTTTTTAAAATTGTAAATACCTATTTAGAGCTGTCTTCAGGCCGGTCACATGACCCGCTGCCGCTTTTCAGCTCTGATACATGGATACTGCAGGAGGGACTGAGATTTCCCTCTGACATTAGTCGGGTAGATCATATGGCTGCTTAGCCCTTTCTGCAGTAGCCCTGGAACCCGGCCAAGAGTCATGTGACCGACCTGAAGATCGGGCTAAACAAGTATTTACAACACTCGTTTTTTAAAACAACTAACACAGTGTGCTATGCCAGTCTCTAATAGAGGGGATGGCAGAGACTTTTTTATTTTTACATCCCACTAATAGCGGCGATAGCGGCTGGGGGGGAAGGGGGGACAATTACAGAGACACAGGCAGGGAGGAGGGGGAGAGATGAGAGCTGAGAGCAGGGCTGCAGACGTCACAGACAATGGTGACCAGGGCTCAAAAGCCCTAGTTTTAGTTGTCTGTGCAGAGAGGGGATACAGGAAGTGTCAGGTTCAGGGTTTTTTGTACAGTTTAGAGGGGGGCAGATTACATAGCACAAGCACTGTGTTGTTTAATCGGCTTGCTTTAAGGGACCAGGATCAGTATTTTTTTTTTTTTTGGGCTAACAAACACTTTAAGGCTACTTTCACACTGGGGGTGGTGGAGCATTAGTGGTAAAGCGTTAGCGGTAAATCCCCGCTAGTCACAGCGGGGATTTACCGCTGTTAGAGCGGTGCTACGGCTGCGGGAGCAGTGCGCTTTTAACCCCCCCACAAGGGGTTAAAACGGGGGTTAAAAGTGCCCGCTCTCTGCACTTCCGAGGGCAGGGCCGATGGAGGAGTGGTATATTATGCTATATATATGCTGCTTGCAGGACTTTTTGTAACGTCCTGCACGCGCACCGCCCCAGTGTGAAAGCACTCCGGCTTTCACATTGGAGTGGATTGGGGTGGATTTTTGAGGCACTTTACAGATGCTATTTTTAGCTAAATAGCATCTGTAAAGTGCCTCAGTTTGAAAGGAGCCTAAGCCTGTTTGAGTTCTAAATAACTGAGTCAAGAGGTAATCTGTTATTTGAATGGTTGAAAGAGTGTGATAGATTTATTGCTATGTATGAACGTATTTGTTAAAACACCAATAAAATGCAGTGGCCACTTATTGCCACATTTTGTCTGTTGATCTCTTATTATTTGGTTGTTTTTGGGGGAAAATGCTATGGTTTGGGTGAGTGTGGCCTGCTGTCCCATAGAACTGATACCTTTTTTTTACAGATACGCTATTTTTTAAAAATGAACACTAATCATATGACCTTAAATGCTAGTACATCTCAGTACAGTGTTCAGCCACATTTTTTTCAGACCATGAAAATGAACTGCTAAATGTAGTGGAGCAGTGCCATGTCAAGCTGACCAAGATTTTCCATATATGTCAATGTTAAATGTTACTTGAGCCGTGCCATGTCAAGCTGACCAAGATTTTCCATAGATGGCAATGTTAAATGTTATGGGAGCAGTGCCATGTCAAGCTGACCAAGATCTCCCAGGATCCAATGCAAAGCCGAAAATGAGGTACGGCGCCGCTGCCCCTAAAGGAGGAAGTGAAATTAGATATAAGCATAACTCAGGTAAGTGAACAGAAAAAATAAATAATAAATTGCCAATTCATTTCAAGGATGCACATTAGTGCTGCATGGTGAGGAATGAAAATGTCGGTGGAACTCCGCTTTAAATATTAGTACCTCTCAGTACAGTGTTCAACCACATTATTTCAGACAAAATGTACACTACTAAATGTACCCTATCACATTGTAAATCTTCAGTTTTTGAGTTTAGTTTCTCTTCAAAATAATGTAAATATAAACTGTAACGTATTAATATATGCAAGTTAAGCTGGCTTGAGTTCTAAATAACTAAGTCAAGAGGTAATCTGTTATTTGAATGGTTGAAACAGTGCTATGGATTTATTGCTATGTATGAATTTATTTGTTAAAACATCTATAAAATGCCACGGCCATTTCTTGTCACATTTTGTCTGTTGATCTCTTATAAATTGGTTGTATTTGGAGAAAAAATGTTATGATTTGGGGGGTGTGGCCTGCAGTCCCATAGAATTTATACCATTTTTTTTAAAGATGTGTTATTTAAAAAAAAAAATTAACACTAATCATATTGCCTTAAATGCTAGTACCTCTCAATACAGCATTCAGCCACATTTTTTCTGATAAAATGAACACTACTAAATGTACCCTTTCACATTGTATATCTTCAGTTTTTGAGTTTAGTTTCTCTTTAAAATATAATGTAAAGATAAACTGTAACTTAGCAATGTAATACTATTATTTCATATTAATTATTGTCATTCATTGTATACATTTCAACCCTTTTCCCCTTGACTATCAAATGTGAAATATGTTTGTTATATTTTCATTTTTTAACATTTTGAAACATTTTTCCCACTATCTTAACCATTATTCTTCCTTTTATGGTTTACTGTACTCTATAAACTCCCATTTTACTCCTCTTCATTTATCATCCCAGATGTTTCTGAAAATGTACGCTTGTATAATTTATTGACACAGAATGCCATACTGCTCAGAGAAATCTTTTTATTTTTCTAACAATTTGTGCTTTTACAAGCCTGTGTTTAAAGCTGAACTCCAGGCAATCCGTTTTATACACAGATGAAATATGGTTTTGAGAGCAGTTTTACAGTACATGCAAAAAAGCTCTGCTTTACAACACAGCCCTCTCGGACATGGCAGAAGCTGATTTTCTTCTCTGATGCAGTATCACATACAGTTTTGGTCATTCCTTTAACCTGTCAATGGACAGTGAAAGGAGACGAAACACACTGATGAGTTCATCTGTCTGGCACTCTGCTCTCTGCTCCTAGTAAAATGTTCCTTCTTAGCACATGAGCCCTGAGTACTGCAAGAAGCTAATACCAAGTCAAATTAAGGTACTTGTAGCTGTAAGCTCTAACCAAACTGCATGTAGTCTGCAAAAGTGCAGTGTACCATAAACATCTAGCATTTTTAATTAAAATACTTGTTTTTACATTTTTATCTTTAGTTGAAACTCAGTCCTGTTTATCTCCTACAATGTCTTTTCAGCCACGTCCTATCTACATAAAACTACTCCAGTGACACAAAGGGATTTATTTACTAAATCTGGTGCAGCTGTGCATGGCAGCCAATCAGCTTCTAACTTCAATTTGTTCAATTGGGGGGGGGGCAGGTCCTTCCACGCTGTGCATCGCGGCCACGTCACCCAGGCCTTTACGCTGCACCTCCTTGGAATGCTGGGTACACATGCTAGCGGGCGCAATTGGGGATGGACCGCTGCTCCCCGGGCTGACCACCTGTCTGGGGTTGGGCATCTCCCCCCTCTTCGTTGCTCTCGCGTGCATGACGCAGGCGGGCAGATTTACGGTGGTAATAGACACCTCCGGCATGTCACATTCATTCACTCCATGCTCGACATGGCCCTTGGCATTTACAACATCACAGGTAATACATCGGTCTATGCACCATCTCCCATCCACTTTATCTTCCCTACTCCCTCCCCAGGGAGGTGTTGGATCTCTTCACTATTTCTCCCTTCTCTGTTTCCATCCCTATCCTCCATCCACCTCCCCTCCCCTCATCCTTTCCTTCTCTATTCCCCCCCTTTTCATTCCTATCCCTCTCTATCCCTATCCAGTTTAACCTTTTTCACCTTTATACAACCCATCCCTCACTAACATTCACATACACACACCCATTTTCCACTCATACACTTACATACACATCCTCCACTGTTTACCACTTTCACAGGCTCACAATGCTGGAGTTGTTCCCTTTCTGTGCTGGTCGTCACCACTTCTCCCGCCTCAGCTCCCAGCCTGGTTGGTTTCAGGCGTCTCATGTACCCCGCAGGTGTTCCGCCGGTACGCGGACAGAGTAAGCTTTACATGTGGGTCTCCACATCTGGGGGGGTGGGCTATCCACCCTTATTTGGCTCCCACAATATATACCAGATAATACCTAATTCTCTCCAACATCTATTTCAGATGAAGTATAAGCATGCTCCTGATGAGTGATGTCAAATCACGAAACGCGTAGAGCTACTAACCGCTTACTATGTCCTACTCTAGTACCCTCTTTGCCTAATATTGAGGTAATTCCCTAATGGGGAATCATCAAGCCATGGAGTACACAGACCACTGCCTGTGCATTATAAACTTTATACATAAACAAATTTAGATGGTTTGGGGAATTGTGATAAACTTATGAAATTCATTGTTAAATTTATTGTTATATATAGCTTTACGATTACACTGTTCAAACATGTCGGTATTTGATTATGAAACTGTTTCAATCATGCTATTGTCCTCTATCATGAATATCTGTATATGCAATTCATTATCCTTTGATTAAAAATCTGTTTATCATGATCCATCTTCTACCTTACTCCCACCACATGTCATTCAAAGTTCCAACCTACCTCTAACTTTACATTTGACAAAAAAAAAAACCTGGAAGCTGGTCGGTTTTTATTCAGAGCTGCTCCGGATTTTGCATTCTCCGGTTTTAGTAAATCAATACCATAATGCGTGCTGAAATGGCCATTTGTAGCCCCCATCAATGTGCTGTGACAGGGTGAAAACATAGTACAACTGTGTGCCTGAATGTGCCCAAACAAGGACATTCATGCAGGGGCAGCTCCGGACATTTTTTGGGGGTGCTGTACTGGTGCTAGTAGTGTATTTGGGGGAGATAATGTGGCACACTGTGTGCTGCACACTTGTGGGCCTGGCCAATAAAGGGCATAGTCACTATAATGAGTGCTTCACTTTGTATGGCTTGTAGTGTCACCTTTCTCCCTTTATTTAGACAAAACAGGACCTGCAGCTAGAGTAAATTAAATTTGCTTATTCAATAAACAGTGCATTCTATGAGGTGCAAAATACACTGCTTCTCAACTTTCTTCTTTGAAGTTTTCACAGAAAAAAAAAGAATCATGCACAACAAGTACAGTAAGGTATGCTTAGCATTGGAAGTACATTTGGTTATTACATAGATCATATATAGGAGTTTTAAACCAAGGGTTGTGTTAGACTAGTACCATGGGTTTATCTTTGTCGGGGAAGGGGATCTGACTGCCTGAGCACCCCTACTGACAACAAGCTGTGCTTCGGGGCCAGGCGCCCACTCTCCTCCATTTCTAATAGTCCTTCAAATGCATTTCTTTGTTTGACATTTAGTTTGGCATTTTAAGTATTTATAACAGTTGCATACCCTTAGTGTATGGAAAGGATTTTAAGAAAATGTAAACATTAAAACATAAAAATAAAAATAACTAAGAACTAGTACCAGAGCGATGAGAAATATTCTGCATAGATTAGTGCTTAGACATTTTTAAATACCATTTAATCGTCAGTAGGATAACATGTAACCCAAAGATTCCAACATAGGTTGAAATTATGCAGGTTTTGAGATCTTACAGCAAAATGTTTTTCATATATGTTGTGACGTTATGAGAGGCGAGGTAATCAATGGACGATATGTGTCGCCTCACGTGCGTTCATTTGCAGTGAACTAAGGTGAAATCTGATTTTGCGGTCCACTGGTGTCCACCAACAGGTGGTATAAATAATCAGGAAGTGAGCAGAGGTTTGCTCTGGGCTGGGACTCAGAAGCCATTAAGCTTGAGAGAGTTGCTTACTGAAGTCTGCTTTATGACTGAAACAAAAAGGCAACCTTTTAAAAATAAAACTGGCTACAAGAAAGGTTTTAAGAAAACCTGCAGTTGGACTACCTTTTTCCTAGGGAAGGTGATCCCCATTGAGCTAACCCCCCACACATGGTGGATTCGGCAGACATCTTCCTAAACCAGTGTAAATATGGAGGACGTGCTAAAAGCCCTGCTGCAGGCTACTGCAACCCAGCAGGAGAACAATCGCCAGCAGCAGGAAACCAATTGCCAGGTCGCACAGGCCATTGCAGCGCAGCAAGAGACGAATCGCCAGGCCATTGCATCCCAGCAGGAGACAAATCGCCAGGCCATTGCAGCCCATCAGGAGGCGAATCGCCAGGCCATTGCAGCTCAGGAGGAGGTGAATCGCCAGTTTGCGGAGGCTCTGGGGGAGTTAAAGAAGAAGTCCCCAAGTCCTTTACTGGTGGAACAGAAAATGGTGCGTGCCAGCTATTTCCTGTGGAAGATGACACCAGCAGATGATGTGGAAGTTTGTCTAACAACTTTTGAAAGAGTTGCTGCTTAAGAAGGATGGCAAAAAGAGCAATGGGCAGGACTGCTAGCATCCTTTCTGACAGGAGAACCCCAAAAGGCCTATTATGACCTGGAACCAGAGGCTTCCCGGGTTTATGAGACACTGAAAGCTGGGATGCTTGCACACATGGGTGTCACCATTGCAGTCTGGGCTCAACGGGTGCATCGGTGGTCATACAGTATTAACAAGCCACTCTGTTCCCAAATGTTTAACTTGATACACACCTCACCAAGAAATTGCTGCAGCCAGAGACTTTGCCGGGCCCTAAGATTGTGGAGCGTGTGGTGATGGACCATTATTTATGGGCACTCCCTGCCACTTTGAGGAAGGGGGTCAGCCATGGGGACCCTAAGACTGCAAACCAGCTGGTGGACCTGGTGGAGAGATATACTGCTGCTGAGGACTTGCTTCACCCATCTGTGCCCCACTCCAATGTCTCTAGGGGGGAAAAATCACCCGGAGGATCCAGTAAGACTGTCCCAGGGTCCAAGGGCGTGGGGGAAAAATGACAAGACTGTTGCCACAGATAATGAGACTATGAGCTCAGGACCTAGAGACTGGTCAAATAGGTCAGAAAGGTCTCTGAGGTTTAAATGACTGGGTACAGAACATATAAAATGTTATCGCTGCCATGCGTTTGGTCATATTGCTGCTAACTTTTCCCTAAATGATGAACCAATGCAATGTGATAATGCATGTCTCTTTTTGCACATGTGGCATGTGCTTCAACATGTCTGGAAAGCATGGAAAAGCAAATGTGTGTAATTTCACTTGATTGAAAGCCAGTCACAGCTCTGCTAAATTCTGGTAGTGTGGTGACATTGGTCAAAGGTGATTGTGTGGACCCCGCAAGGTTGCACCCTAGCAGTATTGGGGTTGTTTGCATACATGGTGACATATGTGACTACCAGATTGCTGTGGCTGAGATTGATACTCCTTGGGGCATGGTGATACATTCAGTGGGGGTGGTACCCCTCACTGCTTCATGAAACCCTAGTGGGGAGAGATTTTCCACACTTTTGGAGTTTATGGGAAAACAAAATGAGTCGGGGGAACAGGAGCTACCCCTGCTGAGGAAACACTGGAACTCACTCCAGACCCTTTTGATTGCAAAATTAAAAGGGAAACTATTGGTGTGTCCAATGGAGGGGTAGATCCTTTTCCTTTTTCAGTAATGGCTGGGGAGCAGGAGGAGTTGGATTCCAGCCCCCAGCTGGTGATTAATGAACAAGAATTTATCTCTGATTCTAATAGTGAGAGTTGACAGAATGTGGTGCCTGATTTAGAGGTCAGGAAAGATGATTTTTGTATGAAACAACTAAAAGATGCCACATTCAATAGAGCAAGAGAAAACATTAAAATGATAGATGGGGAACCAGTTGAACATAATATAGGGGTGTCTTTTCCCTACATGGCTTTTAAAAATAACTTGCTGTATCAGGTGGTAAAGCAAGGGGAGGAGGAGATAGAGCAGTGGTTCCCAAACCATGTCATGTCCAGAGTGTCAGTATTCTGCACCATCTCCCCATTTTCGTAGTCCACTGGTACCATTACCAATAATTGAAGTGCCTTGTGAAAGAATTGGCGTGGATCTGGTGGGACCAGTAGTAAAGTCTGCCTGGGGCCATCAGCGCATACTGGTAATACTGGACTATGCCACGCGATATCCTGAAGTCATTCCCTTATGTAAAACCTCCGCTAAAACTATTGCCAAAGAGCTGGTCCAGGTATTTAGTCATGTGGGTATTCCAAAAGAAATATTAACATACCTCTATTTACCACCCACAAACTGATGGTCTTGTGGAGAGATTTATCAAAACGCTCAAAAGCATGTTAAAAAAGATGGTGGACAAAGATGGGAGAAATTGGGATTTCTTACTGCCATGCCTCATGTTTGCCATACGAGAGGTACCTCAGGCATCTACGGGTTACTCCCCTTTTGAACTACTGTATGGTAGATATCCCAGGGGATTGCTAGATGTTGCAAAAGAAACGTGGGAGGGAGCGGCCACACCTTTTAGAAGCATCATCGAGCATATCTCACTGATGCAAGATCGAATCGCTGCAGTTACATCGCTTGTACGGGAGCATATGGAGCAAGCCCAGGAGGTCCAATGAGTGCCAAGAGCCGGGTCTACAGCTCTGGTGATAGAATGCTGGTACTAGTCCCCACAGTTGAGAGTAAATGCCTAGCAAAATGGCAAGGTCCCTTTGAAATTATGGAAAGAGTAGGGGAAGTAAACTACAAAGTTTACCAGCCAGGGAAAAGGAAACCAGAACAAATATATCACGTTAATCTCTTGAAACCTTGGAAGGACAGAGAGACTTTACTGGCAATGCCAACCCCCAAAAGGGCATATCCCCTGTGACCTTGTCAGTGGCCCAACAGAAGGATGTTAAAGAGTTTGTGAGTAAGAATAGAGACTTTTTCTCTCACCTGCCCGGACTGACCACAGTTATACAGCATGACATAATTACGGAACCAGGTGTCCACGTAAATGTAAAACCCTATAGAATACCCGAGGCCAGGTGCAAAGCAGTTGCAAATGAAATAAAGAACATGTTAGAGCTGGATGTGATAGAGGAGTTCCACAGTGACTGGTCAAGTCCCATAGTATTGGTCCCAAAACCAGATGGAACGATAAGGATTTGTAATTATTTCACAACGTTGAACAGTGTGTCCAAATTCGATGCATGCCCAATGCCTCGGGTCGACAGCTTGTTGACAGATTGGATAGTGCCCGGTATATAACTACACTAGATCTGATTAAAGGTTATTGGCAGATACCCCTAACTGAGTCTGCGAAAGAGAAAACTACGTTTTCTACCCCCGAGGGTTCCTTCCAGTATAAATGGATGCCTATTGGCTTGCATGGTGCTCCTGCCTCATTCCAGAGAATGATGGATAAGACCTTAAGACCACATCGCCAATACGCAGCTGCCTATTTGGACGATGTAGTCACCCACTGCCCAGATTGGGAATCCCATTTGCCTCAGGTGCAAGCAGTAGTATATTCTCTTAGGAAAGCAGGACTCTCTACCAACCCCAGAAAGTGTGCCATAGGCTTGGAGGAGGCCAAATACCTTGGCTACATTATTGGTCGGGGGCTGATCAAACCTCAATAAAATTGTGTCAGTTCAAAAGTGGCCCAACCTATAAATAAAAGGCAAGTTTGTGCATTTCTTAGGTCCACAGGGTACTACAGGTGGTTTATACCCATTTTTGCCACCATTGCAGCCCCACTGACAGACCTGATGAAGGGTAGAGGTTCGGTCATGATCAAGTGGAATCCGGAGGCAGAGAAGGCATTTCAAATTTTGAAGCAAGCCCTTTGTGCACAACCTGTGCTCGTGACCCCAGATTTCACAAAGGAGTTTGTGGTACAGATGGACGCCTCTAATGTAGGACTCGGCGCTGTACTGTCCCAGATCCGAGACGGGGAGGAGCACCCAGTGGTCTACCTTAGCAGAAAGCTCAACAGACATGTCATTGTTGAGAAGGAATGTTTAGCTATCAAATGGGCTTTAGATGCTATGAAATATTACCTATTGGGATGACCATTCAAATTAGTCACTGATCATGACCTTCTTAAATGGATGTGTGATAACAAGGAGAAAAACATTCGGGTGACAAGATGGTTCCTGGCTCTGCAAGAATTCAAATTCAAAGTGGAGCATAGAGCCGGGAAACTCCAGAATAATGCAGATATCCACTGTCTTGTTGGGACAGTTGCTCAGCCGCAGGGGCTTGAGGGGGGGTGATATGTGAAGTTGGGAGGCAAGGTAATCAATGGACAATATGTGTCGCCTTGCGTGCATTCATTTGCAGTGAACTAAGGTGAAATCTGGTCCGGGTTTTACCAGATACCTTGGCAGGGTTGGATCTGGACCATATTTTGTGGTCCACTGGTGTCCACCAACAGGTGGTATAAATAATCAGGTAGTGAGCAGAGGTTTTATCTGGCCAGGGACCCAGGAGCCATTAAGCCTGAGAGAGCTGCTGTACTGAAGCCTGCTTTATGACTGAAACAAAAAGGCAACCTTTAAAAAAAAAAACTGGCTACAAGTCAGCTTTTAAGAAAACCTGCAGTTGGACTACCCTTTTCCCAGGGAAGGTGATCCCCATTGAGCTAACCCCCCACAATGTGTTGTGATCTGACTCTATATATTACCTCAGAGGTTTTGGAAGCGTTAGTTGTTTTCTATTTTGAAGTGATGGTCAGTTTAGCTGCAATAAGGATATGTGTTATTATTGCTTTAAACTGTGTGGGTATGTTATGTATACCAATATTAAATAGATCTATTTTGGGAGATGGAGATATGATAAGATCCGTTATTTTTGTACCAAAGGAGAAAACTGACTTCCAAAAGCTCCTTACACCTTTACAGTCCCAAAGTATGTGTAGGATACCGCCTTTCTCTCAACATTGTCCCCAGCAATTAGGAGAAGATGCTGGATACATTTGTGTGAGTCTAACAGGTGTTAAGTAGTTCCTATTGAGGATCTTTAGCATACCGTATATACTCGAGTATAAGCCGTCTCGAATATAAGCCGAGACACCTAATTTTACCACAAAAAAATGGGAAAAGTTATTGACCCGAGTATAAGCCTAGGGTGGGAAATGCAGCAGCCAGAACACAGGGACAGAGAGACAGAACACAGGGATTGTAGCCACAACACAGGGACTCAGCCATTACACAGGGATTGTAGCCAGAACACAGGGATTATAGCCAGGACACAGGGATTTTAGCCAGAACACAGGGACTCAGCCATTACACAGGGATTGTAGCCAGAACACAGAAGAGATAAGTAAGGTAGATTCACAATCTAAAGAGCGTGCTGCTTCTAAGAGCCGTTCTGTGCATGAAACTGTGACCTAATTACATTGGAATGCAGAGAATGCTGAGAGAGAGCTGCAGATCTTCACTGAGATCAGGAGGTGGGCGGGACTGAACAGCTAACACCAGGGCCCGCCCACCTCCTCGACATCAAGTTGAAAATATGACACCTCTCTCAGCATTCTCTGAATTCCAATGTAATTATGTCACAGTTTCATGCACAAAACGGTTCTTAGAAGCAGAGCGCTCTGTGTAATGTGAATCTACTCATCTCCTCAGACCACCCACAGACACTGACTCGAGTATAAGCCGAAGGGGGTCTTATTCAGCACAAAAAATGTGCTGAAAAACTTGGCTTATACTCGAGTATATACGGTAAGTTCCCAATGGTTTACGCAATGGGAGTGGTGATAATATGATTGTATGGCTTTTTGCCATTCTAACTGTTTGAATGTGGAGTCCAGTTCCCTTGCCCAGTGTACCTTATGCAGTTGGTGGTCATTTTGAATGGCCTGGGTATAATACAGGGGTGTTGCTAGAACTATAGAAGATTTGCACCTTTGAGCATCCCAATTGAAACAGGAATTAGGCTTGTACAGCACGCCACAGCGAACACCGGATGTGTCCGAATTGAGGTGAATAGTGAATGGGGTAAACGGGTATGGTTAAATAAAATTAAATTTAAAAAATCAAAAAACTTCATGAACTCATTGATTGCTGTGTTTTGAGTCTCACAGATATGCATACACATCAGCAATATTGTTTTTTTTTTACATTGAATTTTTATTGAATATTATATTTTATTGAACATTATATAGCACTATAATTTTTAAAAATGAAATGCTATCATTACATATGATTTTTTGGATTAATCATCAGATAATAGTGATGGTATAGTGCTACCCTTACTGGATCATAAAAGTGAAAAAATATTCTCAATCCTCTATTGTGAATAATAACTCAGTAAATAATAAAGATGAACAATGATCAAAAAAGGGCAATCCAACAGTGTCCCTTTAAACAAATAAACATAATAGCGATAAACAAATGCAATACGCCACCGCTGTGAAATCAGTGTCCATAGGTAAAAAACATCTTACTTGTAGATCAGTAGCAAAAAGATATATAAACAAATATCTGTGGTATAACAAAATATAGTCCAATAGGATCAATGGAAATCAGTGGGTAATGTGCTAGCATGCAACCACCTTCAGTGTCCCTCCACCTTCAATCGTATGTACTCACCTCCACATTGGACCTCATACATGTCACCTTGCACCTTCCCCTTTAATCACTTGCCGACATATTGAGGCAAGGTGGCTCGACAGAGCAAATCGCCGTTCTGGTACGGCAATTCATGCACTAGCTTTTGTGGGTAAGCGCCCCCATTGGCCAGCAAGGAAGCCAATCAGCGGGTCTGGCGGACTCCATGTCCGCCGGCGGTCAGTAATCATTCCCCACAGAGACAGAACGGGGATCTGCCTGTGTCAATAAGGCAGATCTCCGTTCTGACAGGGGATGACACACAGATCCTGTCTTTCTGCTATGCATGTCGCTTAGTCATAATCTGTCAGACACTGGGCACTGGTGTGGATGCGATAATGGGCACTGGTGTGGCTGCATTAATGGACACTGGTGTGGCTGCACTGATGGGCACTGATGTGGATGCACTGATAGGCACTGATCACGCTGCATTAATTGGCACTGGTGAGGCTGCCTTCATGGGCACTGGTGTGGCTGCACTGATGGCCACTGGTGTGGCTGCATTAATGGGCACTGGTGTAGCTGCATTAATGGGCACTGGTGTGGCTGCATAAATGGGCACTGGTGTGGCTGCACCAATGGGCACTGACCAGGCTGCATTAATGGGCACTGGTGAAGCTGTATTTATGGGCACTGGTGTGGCTGTACTGATGGACACTGGTGTGGCTGCATTAATGGGCACTGGTGTGGCTGCACTGATGGACACTGATCAGGCTGCATCAATGGGCACTGGTGAGGCTGCATTAACTGTCCTATGCCCAATAGTGGAATGTTTTACTTATGTTTTTTTGCGCAGTTGTATAGTTTATATACTGTTTTTGTGCGTTTTGCAAAATTAAAGTGGGCTGATCTGGATGAAGTCCAGGGCCAAATTTTTGTCCCAGTCCAGCCCTGTATGGACCTGACGGTACATACAGTCATGGCCAAAAATATTGGGACCCCTGCATTTCTGTCAGAAAATTCACCACTTCACCCAGAAAGTTGTTGCAATTACAAATGTTTAGGCATTCTAATGTTTATTTCTTTTGTTTGTATTGGTATGACACAAAAAAGTGGAGAAACAAAAAGCCAAATCTGACACATTAAAACATCTGTAAATGTATTCATATGCACATGAGTATACAAACACTGTATGGAGATAACATGCAGAAATATTGTGCATCATGAATGTCCATGTTGCTGTCATGAGATACAAGCTGTGAAAGGCATGTGAGTGTGATTTACTTCCTCTAATTAGGGATCAGCAGATAAAGATAAGTCAACCCTATTATTACATTCTTTATTGAACAACACTTAATGATACCACTGGAGATAATCACGGTTTATAAATGTATAAGTTCCATTAGATTAATCCTTTCTCCAACGACTCCGGATGTAACAGCAGAAGAATGATTAATTATGTAGGCATAGTAGATAAATCTCTTTGATCCATTCTGTTAATGCACCTGTAGATTATAAAAATGGTATGTAAAGTGCACAATCTATGGTGTAGGATAAAAGTCATTAAGAAAATTATTTTCACATAGGGTTCTGAAACGTGGAAGTACGCATATCATCATATGCAAAAAAACAGCCTTCAGTTAGTTCTGTAAATTTTTTTGAGTCATTAATAAACTCAGGTTTAGTTTTAATCTTTTGACTAAGAAATATGTTTATCTACGACTTTAGGAGTGATACAAAACAAAGTCATCAAGGATTAGTCCTAGATAGAGTTGATCAAACCTCTGGAAGTCCGGGTTCGGCAGGTTCGGCCGAATTTACGGACAAAGTCCGGGTTCGGGTCCGGACTTGACCCAAACTTTGACCCAGACCCCGAACCCCATTGAAATCAATGGGGACCCAAACTTTTAGGCACAAAAATGGCTGTAGCAAAGTCCTGGAAAGTCCTAGAGGTCTGCAAAGGGAAGGAAAATGGGTGTAAGGGTTGGACAAGTGCACTAAAAAGAAATGGGGATAGGGAAATAACTTTAAATAATTTTTAGCTAAAATCACATAAAAAAAATCAAAAATGGAGGTGGATGTGGAGTTGGAGGTTGAGGAGGCGGTGAAAGTGGCGGTGGAGGAGGAGGAGGTAGCCAACACTGTTTTTTTTACTTTTGGAATTGTTTTGGTTTTTTTTAAACCAGCAATGTAGATGCACTTTTTAATTTTGTGCAAGAAACAATAATCTGTCCCTTTAAGCAACAGTAGGAACCTCTCCCTATAGAACTAGGAGATGATTTTAGATTCTAAAATCATCTCCAAGTTGTACAGGGAAAGCCTCCAGCTGTTGCTTTAAGGGAAAGATTATTGTTCTAAAATCATCTTCAAAGTGTGTTGGAAAAGCCTATTGCAGGGGCATAGAGCCATATTACTGTTCTAAAATCATTTTCAAAGTGTGTGGGAAAAGCCTATTGCAGGGGCATAGAGCCATATTAGTGTTCTAAAATCATCTTCCAAGTGTGTGGGAAAAGCCTATTGCAGGCGCATGGAGCCATATTAGTGTTCTTCCAGCCGCATAGAGAGCCATATTATTGTTCTAAATTTTAGAACACTAATATGGCTCTATGCACCTACAATAGGCTTTTCCCACACACTGTGAAGATGATTTTAGAACACTAATATGGCTCTATGCGGCTGAAACAGGCTTTTCCCACACACTTGGAAGATGATTTTAGAACACTAATATATCCACCAAGTCATTTACTGTGTGTGCTATATCGCTGATTGCGTTTTCCACAGTATGGATTCTTTCAGGGAGGTTAGTTCCGAGGAGATTTTGTGTGTCAGAATGGAGATGTCAGCGTGAAGGGATTGCTGAAGTGACACAAGCATCTCCTTTAGGAGAGTGTCCATCACTGGTTGGTTACTTGTAGGGAAGGCAGCTATTGAATTGCTCACTGAGCTGGTGTGCGTGGCTGGGGAAACCCCCGTACTCACCTGCTAGTTCGTTGCATCGTCACGATCATTCGTTGTATCGTCACGATCGTTTGTAGCACGATCCATGCGCATCCGCGCCTTCGCCGGACTGGCACTTTCTGGGCTGGGTGGACGTGAAGAACCCCGCGAGGGTGAGGCGTCCGGCGATCGGTGTTCTGGGCTGTCGTCAGGGAGGTTTCTGTAGTAGGTTGTTTTGCTGCTTCCCTCTTCTCCTTCTCCCTGGGCTGACGAGCGGGCACCATCTTGATTGCGGCCTCTTATCCCAGAGAAGAAGAACTTGGTCAGTTTTTGAGGTTGTCTGACCTCTTTTCTTTTCCTGGACATCTTTTTCTTTGAAGAGGGTGAGTTATCTGACTTTATGGCTGTTTTTTGCTTGTGGATCGGGTCTTGTAGCTGGTTATTCCTCCACGTTCAGCAGGAGCTCTAGGGACCCACTGCCATCTGCAGTGCTTGCAAACCATGCCCCCTTGGTATGGATTTTGGAGGGGACCACATGCCATTTTTTTTTGTTAAATTTGGTGTGGAGTTCCCCTTAAAATCTATGCCAGACCCTTATCCGAGCACACACTGTATATAGCCTACATTGAATGCAGTATATATATATATATATATATATATATATATATATATATACAGTATCTCACAAAAGTAAGTACACCCCTCACATTTTTGTAAATATTTTATTATATCTTTTCATGTGACAACACTGAAGAAATTACACTTTGGTACAATGTAAAGTAGTGAGTGTACAGCTTGTATAACAGTGTAAATTTGTTGTCCCCTCAAAATAACTCAACACACAGCCATTAATGTCTAAACCGCTGGCAACAAAAGTGAGTACAACCCTAAGCGAAAATGTCCAGATTGGGCCCAATTAGCCATTTTCCCTCCCGGGTGTCATGTGACTCGCTAGTGTTACAAGATCTCAGTTGTGAATGAGGAGCATGTGTGTTAAAGTTGGTGTTATCACTCATACTCTCTCATACTGGTCACTGGAAGTTCAACATGGCACCTCATGGCAAACAACTCTCTGAGGATCTGAAAAAATGAATTTTTGCTCTACATAAAGATGACCTAGGCTATAAGGAGATTGCCAAGACCCTAAAACTGAGCTGCAGCATGGTGACCAAGACCATACAGTGGTTTAACAGGACAGGTTCCACTCAGAACAGGCCTCGCCATGGTTGACCCAAAGAAGTTGAGTGCACGTCCTCAGTGTCATATCCAGAGGTTGTCTTTGGGAAATAGACATATGAGTGCTGCTAGCATTGCTGCAGAGGTTGAAGGGGTGGGGTGTCAGCCTGTCAGTGCTCATACCATACACCGCACACTGCATCAAATTGGTCTGCATGGCTGTTGTCCCAGAAGGAAGCCTATTCTAAAAATGATTCCCCAAGAAAGCCCACAAACAGTTTGCTGAAGACAAGCAGACTAAGGACATGGATTACTGGAGCCATGTCCTGTGGTCTAATGAGACCAAGATAAATGTATTTGGTTCAGATGGTGTCAAGCGTGTGTGGAGGCAACCGGTTGAGGAGTTCAAAGACAAGTGTGTCTTGCCTACAGTCAACTCCCCAAATACACCTCCAAGATGACCGCTGCCTTGCTAAAGAAGCTGAAGGTAAAGGTGATGGACTGGCCAAGCATGTGTCCAGACCTAAACCCTATTGAGCATCTGTGGGGCATCTTCAAATGGAAGGTGGAGGAGCGCAATGTCTCTAACATCCACCAGCTCTGTGATGTCATCATGGAGGAGTGGAAGAGGACTCCAGTGGCAACCTGTGAAGCTCTGGTGAACTCCATGCCCAAGAGTAGAGTTGATCAAACCTCTGGAAGTTTGGGTTCTGCAGGTTCGGCCGAACTTCCTGACAAAGTCCGGGTTCGGGACCGGACTTGACCCGAACTTTGTCCCGGACTTCGAACCCCATTGAAATCAATGAGGACCCAAACTTGTAGGCACAAAAATGGCTGTAACAAAGTCCTGGCAAGTCCTAGAGGTCTGCAAAAGGAAGGAAAATGGGGGTAAGAGTCGGACAAGTGCCCTACAAAGAAATGGGGATAGGGAAATAACTTCAAATAATTTTTAAGCTAAAATCACATAAAAAAATCAAAAATGGAGGTGGATGTGGAGTTGGAGGTTGAGGAGGCGGTGAAAGTGGCGGTGGAGGAGGTAGCCAACACTATTTTTTTATTTTTGTGTAAGAAATGATGATTTAAAATCATCTCCAAGTTCTATAGGGAAAGTTTCATCCAGCCGCATAGAGAGCCATATTATTGTTCTAAAATCATCTCCAAGTTCTATAAGGTAAGTTTCTTCCAGCCGCATAGAGAGATTCATATTATTGTTCTAAAATCATTGATTTTAGAACAATAATATGGCTCTCTATGCGGCTGGAAGAAACTTTCCTTATAGAACTTGGAGATGATTTTAGAACAATAATATGGCTCTCAGTCTCTATGCGGCTGGATGAAACTTTCCCTATAGAACTTGGAGATGATTTTACAACAATAATATGGCTCTCTATGCGGCTGGATGAAACTTTCCCTATAGAACTTGAAGATGATTTTAGAACAATAATCTGTCCCTCTAAGCAACAGCTGGAACCTTTCCCTATAGAACTTGGAGATGATTTTACAACAATAATCTTTCCCTTAAAGCAACAGACTCTACCTAGTCCAGTCAGATGGTTCTGTGCAGCAGGATGAGGTCTGCAATCTGTCCCTCAAAGCAGCAGTACTAGTATCTCTACCTAGTCCTCAATCAGATCGTACAGTAATGCAGGATGAGATGTTCTATAATATCTGCAATCTGTCCCTCACAGAGCCAGCAGCATCCTCTCCCTAAACTATCCTGAGAGCATATGACATGCAGCAAGGTGACTCCAGCCCCATATAGAGGCTGTGTCACATGAAGCACTGGCCAATCACAGCCATGCCATTAGTAGGCATGGCTGTGATGGCTTCTAAGGGCAAACCAGTGAAACACTTGTTGATTGGCTGCCCTTGGCAGCTATTCAACACATGGAATCAAATACCAGAACCCCGAACTCGAACCCAGACTTTTTTTTAAATGTCCGGGTTCGGGTCCGGGTCCCGGACACCCCAAAGTTCGGTATGGACCCAAACTTTACAACTCTACCCAAGAGGGTTAAGGCAGTATGGGCCCAATTTGGACAATTTCACTTAGGGGTGTACCCACTTTTGTTGCCAGTGGTTTAGACACTAATGGCTGCGCGTTGAGTTATTTTGAGGGGACAGCAAATGTTCACTGTTATACACGCTGTACACTCACTACTTTACATTGTAGCATTGTGTCATTTCTTCAGTGTTGTCACATGAAAAGATAGAATAAAATATTTACAAAAATGAGTGGGTGTACTCACTTTTGTGAGATACTGTGTATATATATATATATATATATATATATATATATATTATACCATACTGTAAATATATATTCTTACAATGCCTGCACTTACTGTATATAGTCTACACTGAATGAGCTGTATATATAGTTTACACTGAATGCAGCTTATATATATATATATATATATTATACTATATATTTATATTCTTACACTGCCTGCAATGACTGTATATACTCTATCTACACTGTATACTGTAAACTACACTGCCTACATGCCACTAACTAAACTGCCTAACCTCTCTCCATCTCCGTTATTATACAATATATACAGCCACTGTGTAAGCGGCCTTATATAGTGTGGGGCATGGACTTAGCCCCCTGAGCCATGATTGGCCAAAGGCACCCTGCCTTTGGCCAATTATGTCTCTCACAACAGAGCATGCTGTAATTGGCCAAAGCTTGCAGGTCATGTGCATTCTTTGCCCAATCAGCAGGCGGCATTTCCCCGCATTTGCCCAGTGCATTATGAGGCGCTCCGCGAGCACACCATAAAATCCGCTGTTCGGCAAATGGACGAACACTTACGTTCAACTCAAACATCAGCCCTATCCTTACCTGTAATGAATAAATAAGAATGCCAAATAAGAGGATTGAACAGAGTTAAGATGAGTCTCCCACCAAATGTGGAGGCCCCACAAAATCCAATTGCGCCCCTCCCCTTGCAGAATCCTTTCCACTCACCAATATTTTTACGCAGTTTGCATTACAAACCTTTGTGATAGATTTTTTGCAGCATTATGAGAGTATTTCTCAACAACTCATCAGATACAAAAAAAGAAAATCACATACACTGTTAGAAATTAGTTCATTTGAGAAAACATTTCCATCCTGGTCCTTTGAATTTTCTCATCACAGCAGTCAAAAATGAACATCGGTTTGACCCACTAATGACTAGAAAAACTAACCAAAATACTCTTCCAAAGGACATGTGACTGAAATATTCCTTGACCCTCTCACTGCAAGAGCCGTTTTGCATTTTTTGCATGCATGTTAAAATGCACATTTAGGTAACACCCCCAAACATTATATATTTTCTAAAAGCAGGTACCCTGAAGAATATAACAGTAGTAGTTGCATTTTTTTTTTATGTTACATGGTATTCAATAGTTTCCCTTTGGGATTAATAAAGTACTCGGATTAGCGCAACTGTTTATCAAACTTATATTTTCAGTAAAAAATACACTAAAGTTTATTTTACGAATAGAAAACAATGTATTATCAAATTTTGGGTAACATATAAAAGTTGAGGTTGTGCTGAGTAAATAGATACCCAACATGTCAAGCCTTTAAGATGCACATGCCTGTGAAACTGACTTACTTTGGCTCCCATTCAAAATTGCCCATAGACAACCCTTTACAAGTCTATACAGGTCTTCAGTTTGGAGTTAACTATTAAGGATGGTGCTCATCATCAGTTTTGTGCTTAGCAGCACCTACATTTTCACAGAATTTTGTTGGTGACAGATGCTCTTTAAGGAGACATCAGGGGTATATTAGACCCCTAATTTCACCCGTGCAGCCCATTAAAGCAGGTCAAGTGCAGATTGTGCTTCATCAACTTCATCCCCAGCCACAGCAGCCAGGGTATAACAGCTCTGAACCAGAATAGGAATAATACACAACACTCCTGGTTTGTACACTGCAGGGAGAATCAGCAAACAGATGTTTTGTGATCTCCCTCCACTCTACCAAGTGACACTGACTATGCCATTCTGGAGTCACAGGTGAGCTGCAGAGCCCGGAATAGATGGTGGGGGAGGGTTACGAGGGGGGCGGCTATAGCATTCAGAAATGTAAATACTTCTGATGCTGCTGCTGACATATGACGTATACTGGAGGCAACAAAAGAGTTAAAACCTTGCTTCTTCTGAAATACAATGTACAGCTTTAAGTACATCCCTCAAACCTGCTATTTAAAAGCCCACACTTAAAGTCTTCAGGACCCTGTTAGGACTCCTTATATGAAAGTGCCCATGTCACCAGGCAGTGACACAGGCACTGGATGTAGGACCCTCCCACAACATAGACCAGATGATTACCAGGCACCCAGTCTGTCCCGTGACTGCAATTTCAAGTACAAATTTGGGGCATTTAAAAGAAAGTATGGGGGGCGTGTCTGGCCAGCAACCTAGATGGCCGCTCTTCTCTGAGGCTCCTGAGATCCCAGCTATAAACCAACTACTAAAGCGACAATACTGACAGCATCCACCCTACAGTGTGCTCCTACAACCACCCTTCATCTAATACGATGTCTCGCCGAAAAAAGAACGCAGATCGGCTGCAGAAACTCACAGATTTCTTCTCAGCATCAGGCCCTGATCCCATCTAAGATGGCACCGGCCCGGGATGAAGAGCACCACAAGACTCACAAAATACAGGTGAGACGAGCATCGACCGTAGACTGACCTTCCCCCTGTACGAGGGAGACCCAGGCGACTCCTCCCCACCCATATCACCCACAACTAGAAGCCCGCTAAAGTCCAGGCCTCGTATGGAAGACACGGAGCACAATACGAACGCTGAACAAACTGAAGATCCGTTTGCGGAAACGCTCGTTCCACCCCTCGTTCCCTCTCACATAGAGAAAATACCAGCTTCAGAACAACCTATTACAGAGATTTCTTTAAAGGCTATGTTGATATCTCTCCGAAAATCTCTTCATTCAGATATGTGCACAACTCTCGCACCTATCAAAAAATCCATTCAGAAACATGAAACCAGAATTTTACATGTAGAAACAAAGGTCAGTGAAATGTGTACAGCCCACAATAACATAGTGGACGCCCTCACGGACCAAGATTCAGAATTGCAACAAATTTGCCTCAAACTAGCCGAACTGGAGGATCGCTCCAGGCGGAATAATCTCAAACTTCGAGGAATACCCGAGGCAATAACTCCTGACGCACTTGTACCCTATGTACAACAACTAATGAAAATACTAAGCCCATCACTTTCCGATTTAGAACTGGCTATCGACAGAGCCCACAGGATTCCAAAACCGGACTTTTTACCAGCCTCAGTCCCGAGGGACGCCCTGGCAAGAGTTCATTTCTATCATGCAAAAGAAAAAGTCATTCAAGCCGCAAAAAACACCTCGTCACTTCCAGAACCCTATATTGGGATCAAAATCTACGCTGACCTCTCGAAAATGACCCTACAAAATAGAAGAAACCTCTCAACTATAACGAAAGTGCTTCAAAACCATAACATCCCCTACCAATGGGGATTTCCCACAAAAATAACAATCAAACGACAAGGGAAATCCCACACAATCAGAAGCTTGGACTCTGGATTGAAACTACTCAAAGAATGGGGAATAATACCAGTTTTGGAACCCTCCTCCTCCTCAAAACGCCCACAACATATGGGCACATAATGATCCTAAAGAAAAACCAAACACTATCGGATGCTCCAGTTCAACCCATCTTAGCTGGGACCTCACCCATGTTAAGCCTCATTGGCTAACTATGTTCAGTTCTGTTCTATTCCCGATCATTATGTTAATGACTCGGATTCTTCTACCCCCCATCTACCGCAGTAGCAAAGGATGCTACCCATGTTGCTTGCGTTTCTGGCAAGCCTTTCTTACCCTTCCCCCTCTACCCTCCTATCTTCCCCCAAGACATATCATCCCACCTTCAATACCCACAGGATCTTACAAAGAAATACCCATCTGAAAACTTTGCACACATAGAGCAACAACATCTGGAAAAGCAGAAAATCTTATCCATTTGGCCCTACTCAACACTTCGACTAAGGAAACTCTCTTTCTTCAGAGCTGACCTTAGACCTCCTAACCACATAGAACAACCATATCTACTTCCATATCAAATCCTACACACCCATGATGCCGCTTAAAATTACAACCCTCAATGTACGAGGTCTGAACTCACCATTCAAACGCACATCATTGATTAGAGAAGCCAACCTACTTAAACGGGACATTTTTCTAATTCAAGAAACTCATTTTGCTATGGGAAAATCCCCAACCCTGCATATGCGACAATACCCACACACCTTTTTTGCTTCCAACCCTAGAAAGAAGAATGGAGTCCTAAAAGCAATTAAAAATACTACCATTTTTCACCTCCACTCGGAAACAGTAGACCCCCTCGGCAGATACCACATCCTCATATGTGACATCGATGGAACCAGATATACTATCGCAAATGTATACGCCCCAAACACCAAGCAACTTAGATTCTGTAGACGATTACTCAAAAAAATCCTGGACCTTAACCACTTGACAACTGGGCACTTAAACCCCCTTCCTAACCAGACCAATTTTCAGCTTTCAGTGCTCTCACATTTTGAATGACAATTACTCAGTCATACTACACTATCCTTCCCCCAAATTCACGGGTCAACAGTTCACCAATTCCAGGTCCTAAAAAAACTCATTAGCAGATGTCTTAGATTCAACGAACCACAAACCCCGCATATGTAAACGCTATCATATAGACCAAGGTAGCTACAGTGTATACTCCTACACCATAGACGGCTCCCCCAGATGACAAAGGCTCACCTCCACTTTTTACCATCATAAAAATTAACGAAAATCCTGAGGTAAGAAGAAAGATCCCAACCTTCGTTTTTTCCACACACCCATAACAGCGTATACGTCCCAACCCCTAAAAGGGTATCGTTTTACTCA
>BLSH010286803.1:1669463-1686039 GCA_018402905.1 Glandirana rugosa | reverse complement strand
GCCCACAGCACCGCTGCATCTCCTCTCTCCCCCCTCTCCCCCCTCCCCTGTCACACTGCACCGATCGGTGCGGAGAGGGGGGAGACAAGCCGGCACTTCCGCCGGCTTGTTTACATGTGATGCTCCGTCATTTGACGGAGCGATCACATGGTAAACGGCCGCTCCAAGCGGCCATTTACCGGGATCCGTGATGCGCCGGGTCTCCTAGACCCGGCGGTCACGGATGCTCCCAGGTGCGCGCCCCAGGGGGCGCGCGGGAGCGCGATTGTGGGAGGACGTGTTATAACGTCCTCCCACAACAATGGGTGCCACTTGCCGACGTGTAACTACGTTACACGGTCGGCAAGTGGTTAAACAAGGCAAACTTATCATCGGAGGCGACTTCAACATCATCAACAATAGAGACTTAGACACTTCAAGCAACAAAAGAGCTCCCCATCAAACCCTAAACCAAGTACTACACTCCATGGACTTATATGACATCTGGAGATGCCAGCACAGCACCGAAAGAGACTATTCATATTACTCCCCACCACATCTCTCATATTTCCGAATTGACTTTTTTATCACGGATAAATGGACACTACAAACAGTAACTTCCTCAAGCATTGGGACAATTACATGGTCAGACCATGCTCCAGTTTCGATACAACTAGGTGATCCCCGCAAAGCCAGCTCCACCAGACTCTGGAGACTTAACTCGTCCTTATTAATATGACAATAGGTGTATTGCGCTTAGGATAGGGGTTGCTCAACTGCTGCCCTCCTGAATTCCCTCCCGTGGGTGGGATTAATGCAATGTTAGTAATGTTTGGATATGGCGCTGTCTGAGCTTTGGGTATAGGGGAAAATGTGTATATCAGTGCAAAATATACTAGTAAAGTGCAGTGGTTTCAGTATAGATTTCCGTGTTGGTCCATAAAGTGCAAACGTGCTTCAGTAATAATATATATGTTGTGCTTGTAGTGTTTTAGATTGACATATATATATTGCAAAACAACCCTTACTCATAACAAAATAAATATAGATAAACCATAAACCTTAAATGGTAAAAAACATAAACCTTAAATGGTAAAAAACATTTCAGAAAAAAGAAACATATCTTTGCAAAGTCCAAATCATGTGCTAGTATGTGTGTGCTGCTTTCCTCAGAAAACAACAACGGATGTGTCCATAAACCAATTAGAAAATCCTTTTGTTGTATGTGATAGAAATGGTTAATCTGCTTTTTCCAGTCCTTATCCAGATCTTTGGTAAGTATCAATTTGTAACCAGTTCTATTTATAGTTAAAGTGCAATGTGCTCAGAAGTGACAGTTCAATAGTTTTCCATATTCAGAACTTTTGATGTGGATAAAATAGATGTGATTCACACCGTGCTCCCCCAATGTTCCCCTCCTTACCAGAGGGCACTACCCCTGCAGGGGTTAAGTGCTTATCTTTGTCTTTAATCCTCGGTTGCTCCTGATAGTACCAGCTCCATCCATGCGTCTGTTGTTCAATCAGTTCAGATATCTGGCTGTCAGTCCATATGGAGATCTGATGCGTGTTCAAAGAGGATGCCTCTCTTCAATTCTGCTGCATCCTCTGGCTCTTTCCCTACAGAGTTCTTACAATCAATAATTACTACAATACCAAACCTGGCAAGAATCCCCAGGAGGTTCAAAACTACAGACCCATATCCCTTATTAATACGGATATTAAAATCTATGCCAAAACATTAACCAGAAGACTTATACCCCTGATCCCTACACTAATACACCCCGACCAAGTGGGCTTTGTGCCCAGACGACAAGCCCCAGACGCCAAAAGAAAACTACTATCCCTCCTACATGAGCTGCAATACAAAAAAACACCTTCTCTGTTCCTTTCCCTGGATGCAGAGAAGGCGATTGACAGAATTCACTGGGGATTCTTGCAGGAAACCTTACAAAAATTTGGATTTACTGGTTGGATAAAACAAGCAATCATGGCCCTTTACTCATCCCCCTCAGCGAAAGTCCTAACAGATGGCCTATTATCTAAGCCATTTAAAATAACGAATGGCACACGCCAAGGCTGTCCCCTTTCCCCTATAATATTTGCACTACTAATAGAACCCTTAGCATCTAAAATGAGCAGACCGGAAAATTTCTGGCATACCTCATAACCATAAAGAACAGAAAATTAGCCTCTTCGCTGAAGATATAATTATCCTACTTACTAAACCAATCCAATCCCTTCACTCCGTTCAACAAGTTCTGGACCAATATACCCAAGTATCCTACTATAAACTTAACTTCTCCAAATCAACAATTCTTAAACTACACCTATCCCTCTGTGCCCAAAATATCCTGCAGAAAAAGTATGCTTTCTTCTGGACCTCCAAATCAATCCCCTATCTAGGGATCAACCTGACCTCATGCACCACACAATTATACGAACTAAACCACAAACTGATCTTACAATCACTGCCTAAAGACTTAAACTCAATACGCTCCAAAGGTGTATCAAAAATAGGCCGTATAGCCATTGTGAAAATGTTTATACTTCCCAAAATTCTATACCTTTTTAGAACTCTTCCGATTACCATTCCCAAAACCTTTTTCTTAACTGCCCAAAAATATATCAACCAATATATATGGGAATCAAAACCTCCCAGATGTGCATCTCATTTGATGTACAGGCCACTAAACAAAGGAGGTGCTGCCATGCCACATCTACATACATACTACATAGCATCATTACTGGATCAACTATACTACTGGTGGCACCCTTCCAAAGAAAAAATCTGGTCCTTGCTGGAATCTTCCACTCTTCACCCTACGACCTCATACACCTATCTACTCCTCTCCTATGCTCTTCCTAAACTCACAGAAACCAATCACCCAACCATCAAAGCCTCCCAACATGCATGGATATATCTAACCTCCCTAAACCCACAACCAGCTGATCACATAAAAACTCCAATAGACATCCTTAAGGGAATAATACCGAACCTAAATACTACCCCATGGACACGAGCTAACATTAATCATCTCCAACAGCTTTACGACAAAGGGAACTTAATCCCATTTCCTACCCTACAAAAGAACTATAACTTACCACCCTCCGAGTTCTACACATATATAAGAATACATCACTACCTACGCTCATACGAGATCCCTGTAGAAATCCCCATCCCAATTAAAGTGCACCAATTCTTTAAAAACCCCATCCTACAGAGGACACGGAATCTCATTTTTCTATAACATCATTAACGAAACAACTTTCCCAACTAGAACTTCATCCCTAGAAAAATGGGAATCATCACTAAACCATAACATAACAGACGACAATTGGCAAAAGGTCTTTGTCTACTCAGCCAAGACCTCCAGATGCGCAAATCATTTGGAATCTTACCTAAAAATACTACATATGTGGTACCTCACACCATTAAAACTCTCGAAGATCTACCCTACCGCCCAACCACATTGCTGGCGAAAATGTGGTGACCTTGGAGCCCTTATGCATATAATGTGGTCCTGCAAATCCATAACATCATACTGGAACGCGATTTTTAAACTAATAGCGGAGGTCACTGGCCATATAATTAGCCCGGATCCAAAAATCGCACTTCTACACATAGGATTAGACCTACTCCCCCCTTCTTCTAGACACGTCATTATACACACCTTATATGCTGCAAAAATAAACATCACTAGAAAGTGGAAGTCTATTAACATACCAAGCGTAACAGAAACCATAGCAGAAATCAACCACCAATATGATATGGAAAGAAGGTTTGCCCTAATCACCCTCTCATACCCAAAATTCCTCAAAAAATGGGCTCTATGGACACAAAGTACCAAATGCATAAGAACATAAAACGCGACAAGATCAATTGGATGAGAGCAAATTAATTATAGATCCACCTCTGCAAATCCCATTTTCCCTCCCCCCCTAACCCCTCCCTCTTACTCACAGGAAATTATATTTTGAGTACCCTACACAAAACTTAAGCTAATAGCGTGTGTATTGCTTATAACTTGTAATCAATTTTTCACATACTACTGAAACTAATCTTACATTCTTGTTGTAAATCCTTTCCTCTTATAATCACTATAATAATCAGCTGTGTACTCTTAACATGTTAACAACTGTATACAATGTTATAATCCTTAACCTCAATAAAAATGATTGAAATATAAAAGAAAGTACATATTATTTAAAAGGGGTGCTGTGGGAGAGGGTTTTTTTCTACTCTGGAAATCAGCTTTAAAAATGTGATATACTTTTGTTAGGTAAACTTTAATATATTCATTTTATTTTAAATGTAGAGTAAGAACCTGAATTTGATTGGTGGCAGTCTCTTGCAGTCCCATGATCACTGTCACAAAATATTGGAAGCCCCAATTTATTGTGAAAAAAAAAACTGTTGAAATGTTTCTAGTGAGTGATATGTTACAAAAATTAAACATTGCTCCAGTAGCTGTGAAGTGGAAAAGTACATTGTGCAATTTGGCTGGTTATGTTTATATCTACAGAGCCAGGCAGGAAAGTATAGCAGTTTCTTTGAAATTTAGTAACCATAGCTCATTCTAACACTGCTAGATATATATTCTGATCCAGACAGCTTTGCCCAAGCTTTCTGTTCTGTGAATATTAAACAAAACTGTCTTCAGAAGAACATGGTGTAAATAAACAGAAAGGAAACAGGAATACAAAGCAATCAAAAATACAGTTCAGAATTATTTCCTCAATTAGACGTGTGCATGATGAAAACTTTTTTTGTTTTGTTTTGTTTCGTTAATCTAGTTATTTTATGTAGTTAAATTCGGTTGATTCATTCAATTCGTATTCGGGATTCGTATACGGAATTTCTCGATTTTTTTTCAATTGGAAATGTTCAAATCAATACATTTTCGAACCGGTCGAAACTAAAATGTTATATTTTTTCCATTCTAATGCAGCAAAGTGAAACAAAAGAAAATCTTCACCAAATGATTACAATGACCCTTTAAATCATCTTTGGCTTAACAAAAACAGCATTATTTCGAAATGGTACTCTAATAACATACAAAGTCTTTGATTTCAGAAGTACTGTATGTTTACAGTTCAAATTCGTATGGAATGCAACATAAAATTTCATTCGAATTTCAATTTGAATTTCAGAAATTCGGACGAATTTCGTTTTGTTATTCGGAACATTTGATAAACTTTGTTTATACTGTAATTCGGATATTTGGATATATCCAAATCTCTGAATAATGAAAAATTCCACCGAATATTAATTCGGAATGAAATGAAACGCACATGTATATCCTCTATTCTGTTGGTTATGTTTGTCTGTTTATCAGCACTGAGCGGTTACTATTTGGGATAATTATTAAGAGAGAAACATCATAAAATAGGATTATCACATAGCAGCATGCTTCTCAATGTTTAAAGATGGGAATGATGGGCTTCTAGCACAAAGTTTGACGGCAAAACCATGCTCCCCTTTTGAGAAGCATAAAGAATTTGTGAGCGTAAAGTGTTTAAACCCAGTGTGATTTTTTCATCACTAGTGTAGCCGGGAGTGCTGCCAGTTGCACGTGCCTCACTCCATTCACTTCCTTCTCCCCATTGTCACTGTACTGTGCAGCCATTGCCTCTTACTCTGAGCTTCCCTGCTGTGGCTACACTGTCCAAACTGCTTCTGTGTGAGATCCCACACTTGCTCCTTCACCCCCCTCTTCCTGGCAAAAGTGTGCTTAAACCAATCAGGGGGAATGAGGAACCTGCTATACAGATATACATTAAAAACATATATGAAGCGCTTAAAAAACAGTCCTGATAAACAACTGCAAACATCAGGATGATAGATAGAAAAAGTCCATAAAGTGCATCAAATCCATGCAGGTGCAAAAAGGATCCCTCACGGGGGGGGGGGGGGGTTTGAAAGGCCCTCTTACCCCAACTGTTGGACCAATTCGCTAGAATATGGTCAAATAAGCTTTTGGCAATAGAACTTGATGTGTGTACCAATTTCCAATGGAGGAGGGGAAGTCCCTGAACCAAACAGTAACCCCGGCAATATCGCTGGAGTAGATCTCCTCAGTGTATCATTAAAGGCAAATAGAAACACCTCATTGCGCAGTATTAGTGGCAAAGAATTTTCAATTTATTAAAATATCATGGTATTCACAATGTTGCAGAGAGCATAGCGCACATAGTAAAAAACAGCCGTGGATGCTTCTGACCATCACACACCGACATACAGCACAGCGGCAGCATGTGACCCTATCACACACCAACATACAGCACATGACCCATCACACACCGACATACAGCACAGCGGCAGCACATGACCCATTTGCTATGCAGATGCCAGGGATCATGGGAACTGTAGTTCTTAAAGGAGCACCGCACAATACAAGTCTATTCTGGCTAGTGAAGCTTCAGATCTAAATACCCAGGATTCTCTGCACTTCAGGGGAGAAGAGAGACAGAACTTTTCCCAGGCAAATTATCGTGGATGGGAGTAGTGCCATGCAGAGAGAGAAAGAGTGCAGGCTTGAGCCGTCTGGGTCTGTGCTCTCACTAAAAGAGAGAGAGACCTGGGGAGAGCTGAGCCAGAGCCACTGAGGACCGTATGAAGGCTGGGTTCCCGAGTGCTGGGCTGGAGCCGTCCAGGTTTTGGAGCTGTGTGTTTATACATCAGGGCTGAGTGACTAACCTGTAAATAATTGCTGTGTCTTTTGCCAGAGCTAGGAGACCTTGTGCCATGTGTTTACAGCCAGTGAGGATCTAAGCTTTCTGGGATTTTCAACTGCCAATTGTATGGGACTGGATCACTTACATATTATGAGTGGTGAGAGGGACAACCTAGCCTAATTCCTTACTGCCTACAGTTATTTCCAATAGAGATTGCCTTTACTTAACAGCCCATCAGCTATCCTTTGTGTCTTAAAGGGACAGCTACATGTGCACCACCTACAGTAGGGCCCCAACACTGGCAATTAGGTAACTTTTAGTTTCCTCCAGGGGTTTCCCTTTGTTAGGAATGCATAAATTCACCATTAAAGGGCTGTATGTGCAAAGTGCATCCGGGGACACTTTTTGAATGGTCATTGCCAAGGGTTATGGTGGGACCTTTATTTTTTCCATTCATGCTTTCATGATTGATACTGTTCTTACTAATGCTGTGCATACTAGTTTAGTGGGATTTAGCATTGTTGCAGTGTAGTTCAGTGGTCGTACATGAGGCTAAGATTCCCACCAGTTAATCCAATGTATTTAAATTAAAAAAGTGACAAGTGAGCACTCAGTGCTAAAACAATACTAATAATCAAGCCGCTGGCAATAAGAAGGTGAATATACAATCCTCAAACCCAATATAAAAATGTAACAGTGCAGCACTATCAACCAATTAGAAATGTCCAGGAATCAAAAAATAAATGTACGGCAAAAAGAAACAATAGATGGTGAAAAAATGATATGTGAACAAATATAGTGAGTTTTTTCAATCGTCAGTGCCTAGGACTTTCACTGACGCGTTTCGTGCTCATGCACATTGTCAAAGAGATCTGCCTATCCCTTTGACAATGTGCATGAGCATGAAACGCATCATCAGGGAAAGTCCTACGCACTGACTTTTTATTGTTGCAGCCTCATGTAAGGGGCTGCATTTTTTTCACACGTGTTTTCATTTGTTTTTACTAGTCATTTTGTACATGTACTACCAGTTGAATCCAATTAATGCTACACTATATTAGCTTCTTTTTGGCTCCCGGTGAGCTTTTTTCACGCAGTATTTACCCCATCGTGGGTACTGAGGATGGATTAAGTTCCTGACCCTCTGTCCATCTGGATGCTGACTGAGGATATATACATCTTCTGGGCATCACCGTTTGGACACAGGATACCCATGCAAGGCTTGTTTACATCCAATTTCTGGTGAGTGCACTGTATACCAGTGGCAGGTATTCACCATGAGGTTTCAGTACAACGCACAGTTGTGGTGGTCTGTTTTCCCATACACAGGAAGTTCAAGCCCTATTGAGGGTTACCCCATATCTTGATACCTTCCAATCTGGATAAGGGACTGATTGAAGAGACTCACTATATTTGTTGACATATAATTGTTTCACCATCTATTGTTTCTATTTGCTGTACATTTATTTTTTGATTCCTGGACATTTCTAAGTGTTTGATAGCGTATCTAATGTATTTGTTGATCTGCTTATTGGTATGTGTATGGTGTTTATTCTACTTTGCTATATAATACTTACTTTATTCATCATTGATTTTCTGTAGCCTATTTGCAGTGTGCTGTTGCAGAGTGGTAATCTACTCATTTAAGTTACACAGGAGTGAGTAGCCAGTCTATAACCAGGTGTGTCAGTGGAGACCGACCAGTTTAAGGAGTCGTGGCAGAACAGAGGACTCTTCCAAACCAAGGGACTCCTACAAAGGTAGTGCTACATTCGTTTCCATAATATTTGCTTTTCAGTAAAAGAAATGCAATAAATTGGAGGCTAGATGAATGGTTTAGTGTAGTATACCTTGTTTGGTAGTTATACTGATATTTATAAAAGTAAAAAAAAAAATAGACTGATAACTGGGGAAGATAGAGGGACAGAAGAATTTAGTTACAAAAGAGAGACAGTCCCTGCAAATGAAAGGCAGCTGGGGGCTTTGGAGCAATGTTGTGCTACAACATGTATGTGTATCAGTAAAATGTTATTTGTGATTCATAGCCTTGCATTTTTCGAATTTCCTGCTAATATTTATTGATTTATGAGTAGTATATACAGTATCTCACAAAAGTGAGTACACCCCTCACATTTTTTAAAATATTGTATTATATCTTTCATGTGACAACACTGAAGAAATGACACTTTGCTACAATGTAAAGTAGTGAGTGTACAGCTTGTATAACAGTGTAAATTTGCTGTCCCCTCAAAATAACTCAACACACAGCCATTAATGTCTAAAACGCTGGCAACAAAAGTGAGTACACCCCTAAGTGAAAATGTCCAAATTGGGCCCAATTAGCCATTTTCCCTCCCCGGTGTCAAGTGACTTGTTAGTGGTACAAGGTCTCAGGTGTGAATGGGGAGCAGGTGTTTTAAATTTGGTGTTATCACTCTTACTCTTTTATACTGGTCACAGGAAGTTCAACATGGCACCTCGTGACAAAGAAATCTCTGAGGATATGAAAAAAAGAATTGTTGCTCTACATAAAGATGGCCTAGGCTATAAGAAGATTGCCAAGACCCTGAAACTGAGCTGCAGCATGGTGGCCAAGACCATACAGCAGTTTAACAGGACATGGTCAACCAAAGAAGTTGAGTGCACGTGCTCAGCGTCATATCCAGAGGTTGTCTTTGGGAAATAGATGTTTGAGTGCTGCCAGCATTGCTGCAGAGGTTGAAGGGGTGGGGGGGTCAGCCTGTCAGTGCACAGACCATACGCCGCACACTGCATCAAATTGTTCTGCATGGCTATCATCCCAGAAGGAAGCCTCTTCTAAAGATGATGCACAAGAAAGCTCCCAAACAGTTTGCTGAAGACAAGAAAGGACATGGATTACTGGAACCATGTCCTTTGGTCTGATGAGACCAAGATAAACGTATTTGGTTCAGATGGTGTCAAGTGTGTGTCGTGGCAACCAGGTGAGGAGTACAAAGACAAGTGTGTCTTGCCTATAGTCAAGCATGGTGGTGGGAGTGTCATGGTCTGGGGCTGCATGAGTGCTGCCGGCATCGGGGAACTACAGTTCATTGAGGGAACCATGAAAGCCAACATGTACTGTGACATACTGCTGCAGAGCATGATTCCCTCCCTTCGGAGACTGGGCCACAGGGCAGTATTCCAACAGGATAACGACCCCAAACACACCTCCAAGACAACCACTGCCTTGCTAAAGAAGCTGAGAGTAAAGGTGACGGACTGGCCAAGCATGTCTCCAGGCCTAAACCCTATTGAGCACCTGTGGGGCATTCTCAAATGCAAGGTGGAGGAACACAAGGTCTCTAACCTCAACCAGTTCAGTGATATCATCATGGAGGAGTGGAAGAAGTCTCCAGCGGCAACCTGTGAAGCTCTGGTGAACTCCATGCCCAAGAGGGTTAAGGCAGTGCTGCAAAATAATGGTGGCCACACAAAACATTGACACTTTGGGCCCAATTTAGACATTTTCACTTAGAGGTGTACTCACTTTTGTTGCCAGCTGTTTAGAAATGAATGGCTGTGTGTTGAGTTATTTTGAGGAGACAGCAAATTTACACTGTTATACAAGCTGTACACTAACTACTTTACATTGTAGCAAAGTGTCATTTCTTCAGTGTTGTCACATGAAAAGATATAATAAAATATTTACAAAAATGTAAGGTGTGTACTCACTTTTGTGATATACTGTATGTATATATATATATATATATATATATATATATATATATATATATATTAACATACAAAATCCACTAAAAAAGTTGCCAGCACTGGAACTCTAAAAGTATAGTTGAAGGTATATCAATTTACTGCAAAGGTAGCCAACACTGGAACTCTAGAAGGGCCATCAAACAGATATCAACCCAATGCTGTGGTAGCCAGCAGTGGAATTCCTCTGCACCCTAGGGTACTGTGGAAGGTCAACTTTTCTGGGTTCTTACCACACCACAGAACATGAAGCATGACTTATATTGAATTTAATGGTACACTGTTTTGCAGATAGGTTAAAAAGATGTGAAAGATGTTTCCCCCTCCATATTTTTATGGAAATGTTATTCAAAGTTAATGCTTTATTCCACGTTCAGCAAAATGTGGTTCTTTTTTTGTTACAACTCCAATTTATTTATTTATTTCAGGTACGTATATATCACTGTCAATTTACAATCCATTATTACAATTTTTCCTGAAAATAAGCCCTACCCTGAAAGTAAGACCATGAGTGAGTTTATGGGATCGCTGCAATATAAGCCCTACACTGAAAATAAGCCCTAGTTAAAGTCCTTGTAAAACCATCTAATCCATTTTGTAAAAAGAGTATATAATGTGCAGTGTGTCTCCTTGTGTAACTTTATTGAGGAAAATACCTTATTTACAGCTCTGCTAGGCACTCACATGACCCGCCGGAGCTCTTCTCTTCTCCTCCAGGCTGACGTCAGCAGCCCCTCCCTCTGCAGTGCACGGTGCAGGGCTGACATCAGCTGGGATCTCGCCCCCTCCCTCTGCAGTATTTGGAGCGGGGAAGAAGAGTTCCGGTGGGTCACTAAATGCCCATCGGAGCTGTAAATAAGGTATTTTCCAAGTTACACAAAGAGACACACTGCACATTATATAATCTCTTTACAGAACGGATTACATGAATTTACAAGGACTTTAACTAAAGTTTATTTTTCAGATTACAGAATTTTATAATGCTGACTCCTGAGCTGACAGGGGGAGAGGGGTAAAGAAGATGGGGACACGGGAACTTTTTTGTACAAATACCGTAAATAAATAAGACATCCCCTGAAAATAAGTTCTAGTGTGTTTTTTGTAGCCAAAATTAATATAAGACCTGGTCTTATTTTCCGGGAAACACAGCATCTAGTATATAACTATAAATTAACTTTTTACACTTTTAAAAATAAATGTCAGCCACCAAGTGTCTGTTATTAACCTTGTAATCCAGAAATGCCCCTAATCATGGTTTAATCATGGTCAAAAAGGACCCAACTTTCCTAGCTTTTGCTCATTGATTATTTTAGGATTTTACATGTGTTACCACTGAACTTTAGAAATCACATCAAAGATGCAAACAAGACATTTCCAAATGCACTACACCCACATTGCACCAAAAACATGCAGGTGTGAGCAGGTACTTAGAGTATCTGAGTTGTCAATAAAGGCGCTCTCCCTGGAGAGGGGGCAGATGATGGATGAGGTTTAGCTCTGACTTTGAAAGAGGGTACAATGCAATCCTTAATAATAAAAAAACTAAAATCAAGGTACAAGGATTGCACAAATTAGGCTTTTCTGGATAGTAGATTATAGTAGACACATGTGCAGATGAAATAAGTAAGTAAGTGGAAGTTGAAGATTCTCAACCCCTTTACTAAATCAGCCTCCAAGTGTTACCTGCTATTCATTGGGATATAGGTTCCATTTGGGATCTTCTTGGGCATTTTTATTCCTAATTTTCTCTAATAACAATTTGTAATATTTTAGACTTGCTGATTTATTATTTTAGGATTTGTGACATAGAGCTTCTATGTATCTGAAATACTCATCTGTAAAAATGACAGCATACTTTGAATAAGAGTTTCTAATCCTATAGTTGTTTGCTCTGCTCTTCTGTAGATTCTCATATTGCTGTAGCTGTATTGCAGCAGCCATCACCAAGAGTTTGCGCAAGGAAGGAGAGAGACCATATTCTTTTTTGCTGGTTCATTTGCCTAATCTGGATAAGTGTGTCCTAGTCTCCTGTGCTATAAATAAATCCATATCTGAAGAGAATATTGAATAGCTAGCTTAACTTTGCTTCCTTCATTAATGAGGTCATTTGAAAACGGGAGCCCTCAAAGTAAAGCCGGGTACACACTATTTGTTTTTTTTTTAGTTCAACCTCGCGGGTTGAATGAAAAAAAAAGTGTCAGCTCCTGTCGGAGCTGCTGTACCAGGCTTGTGAGGTCAACTAGGAATCTCCCCCACTGAGCTGTTGTGTTCTGCCAGAGGGATGGCCCCCACCACAACACTCCAATCAGCGCTCTCCTTGCCATTGGCTGAGAGTGCTGATCAAGAGTCGATTTGCTGCTGGTTTTCCAGCATGCATGTTCGACATACACAGGGGCCGAATGTCGGCTGTTTTTATTTTGAACCAGCCGTTGTCTCCCGACACTTGGTTTAAGGTTTTAGAATCAGTTTAAATGATACAAAATTTGCCTTTAAAATATAATATATTCACATTAAATCAATAATAAGGATCTTTATCTTTGATACCTGAAACTTCTGGATCTCATGGGACTCAACTTCAAACAATTATTATTTTTTTGTAAATAAGATTCCTTTTCCTGGTATATTGGCTTTATGAATTGAAACCACTGGAAAATAAATATCTACACCAGTGTTTCTCAACTCCAGTCCTCAAGGTGCCCTAACGGGTCATGTTTTCAGGATTTCCCTCAGATGAAACAGCTGTGGTAATTACTAAGGCAGTGAAACCGATTAAATCACCTGTGCAAAATAACGGAGAGCCTAAAAACATGTCCTGTTAGGGCGCCTTGAGGACTGGAGTTGAGAAACACTGGTCTACATGTATGGCATAGAGGGGGTGTGGTCCCAGTCTACTGTACTGTTCCATACTATGATGTTTACACTTACAGTGAGTAGAATGCAGCAGAGGTGCAGGCAAACAATCCCTTATAGCTAAGGAGATACATATGGAAGCATCAGTACAATAAACATAAAGGAGCTTCATGGGCAAACCAGAAGTTTACGTTTTAGGACATGTTAGGTTTACAAGGTATAAATTGATTAAACATGATTTGGAAAGGCATGCACCATTCTATAAATTACCTCAGAACTGACAATGCATACTTTATCAAAGCAAAAGCCATAAGGTCAAAGGAACTGCCTGCAGAGCTCAGAGACAGGATTCAGGCACAGATCTGAGCAAGGCTACAAAAATATTTCTGCTGCACTGAAGGTTCCCAAGAGCACAATGGCCTCCATAATTCTCAAATGGAAGTTTGGCACAATTAGGACTTTTCCAAGAGCTGGTTGTCTGGCAAAACTGAGAAATCAAAGGAGAAGGGTCTTAGTAAGAGACGTGACCAAGGACCCAATGGTCACTCCAACAGAGCTCCAGAGATCTTGTGTGACATTGGGGCAAAGTTGTAGAAGGGAAACCATCACTGCAGCCCTCCACCAATCTGTGATTTATGGCAGAGTAGCTAGACGGAAGCCTCTTCTCAGTGCAGAACACATGAAAGCCCTGCAAAAAAGCACCTTAAGGACTCTCAGACTGTGAGGAACAAGATCCTCTGGTCTAAAGAACCCATGATTTAACTCTTTGGCCTCAATTCTAAACATTATGTCTGGAGGAAAGCATGCACTGATCATCACCTGTCCAATACCATCCCAACAGTAAAGCATGGTGGTGGCAGCATCATGCTGTGGGCGTCTTTCAGCAGCAGGGGTTTGGAGACTAGTTAGGGTTGAGGGAAAGCTGCATTGAGCAAAATACAGAGATATGCTCAATGAAGACTCAGGACCTCAGACTGGACTGGAAATTCACTTTCCAATATGATAGAGATCCTAAGCACACAGCGAAGACAATACAGCCAGAGTCCTGACTTGACCCCTATTGAACATGTCCGGGGAGACCTGAAAATGGCTGTCCACTGACGGTCCACATCCAACCTGACTGAGCTTGAGAGGATTTGCAAAGAAGAATGGCAGAAAATCCATCAATCCAGGTGTCCAAAGCTTGTTGCATCATACCCAAAAGGTGCTTCAACAAAGTATTGAATAAAGGGTCTGAATATTTAAATACATGTGACATTTCAGTTTTTTAATTTTAATAAATTCCCAGACATTTCTAAAATTCTGTTTTCACATTGTCATTATGGGGTACTGGGTGTAGATTAAATGAAACAAAATTAATTTAAACTGTAGTTTCAGGCTGCAACATAACAAAATTGGACAAAGTCAAGGGGGTCTGAATACTTTCTGAATGCACCTTATTTACTGGGGGGGGGGGGGGGTGCTTGTAAGCTATGACTTAAAGTCGTTGTAAAGTCACAAGGCTTTTTATCTTAATGCATTCTATACATTAAGATAAAAAGCCTTCTGTGTATAGCAGCCTCCTCAGCACCCCCTAATACTTACCTAAGCCCCCTCTCTGTCCAGCGATGTACACAAGTGTCTCAGCTGTTCCAGACTCTCCCTCCGGACTGGCTGAGACACAGCAGCTGCACCATTGGCTCCCGCTGATGTCAATCAAAATCAGTCAGCCCATCAGGAAAGAGAGGAGTGAGGCTGGCCTACAGCTCCGTGTCTGGACACAGGGAACTGTGACTTGACTTGGGTGCCCCCATAGCAAGCTGCTTGCTGTGGAGGCACTTGACAGGAGGGAGGGGCCAGGAACACAGAAGAGGCACCCAAGAAGAGGAGGATACGTGCTGCTCTATGCAAATCCACTGCAACAGAGCAGGTAAATATAACATGTTTGTTATTTTTATAAAAAAAAAGAAAAACAAGACTTTACAATCACTTTAATATTTGCATATAGATGGCTTATTTTAAAAACGTGTATACATTTTAGCATTGGGTCTTTGATTAAAGAACTACTTCAGAAAATTGTTTTCTACATATTTTTTCAGGCTTTCTGCTTTCAGCAAATTGAAAGTTTCATATTTTAAATATAATTTGAAAGTAATAAAACTAAGGTTGATTTTTAGCTTTGAAAGGAAATATTAGATATTGGTGTAGTGAGTAAAACTGCAACATTGTTATCTTGGAAGATGTGGTTTGCCGTCTGCTTACTTATCATTACATGAAATTGAAGTTCCAATGGCAACACTCTATTTGTAATTTCCTTGGCAGCATTCATTAGTTTGACTTGAGAAGTAAAATAGAGTCTTTGTATTCTTCGCTCAGACTATAGAGTATTGTATAGTATTATATTATGGTTAAGAGCAAAGGAGTGGGAATCTTTTAGTGAAACAGCTTTGATTTAGACTGCTGGTGTTTGCTGTGTTTGGAGTTTTTGTTTTTTGGGGTTTTTTTCTTTGCAGCTTTTTAACACTTTTTCTGTCACTTTTTAAATAGTTTTTTTTTTTTCCCCTTTCCTTCCTTTAGACTGCTAATTAAGGGGAGTGGTTAATTGGCCACAGGTGATTGAATTCCTATAAAGCTCTCTGTTGAGCTCATTTCAGAGCTTGCTCATCTTGAGCTTGCTCCCTCTTTGCTTGCTGGACCTCTGAGCAAGTGGACCTTGACTAAGTGGTGAGTTAAAAACCAGAGTTTAAAACAAGAGATTATAACAGGAATCTTCAAACCTGTAAGTAACATCAGACATTTCCTGTTATTAGTGTTGTTGTATCTGGGAAAATGTGTGCTAGCAAGATTGAAGGTTTTGTGCAGTGCACAGTGTGCCGCATGTATGCAACTATGGAGCAACAGCTCCAGGATGGATATCGCTGCGACAGATGTGAGCAGCTCGCATTAGAGATCTGGAGGAGCAAATTGCAACACTGGACAGAGCTGTCAACCTTGAAAGGGGTCCTCTGCTCACGGAGCAGGTGGCTAGTAGGGTTAAGGGGGAGGGAGGTCACAACGTTAAACGAGGAGGTCTAGAGATTACGCTCGACGAGTGTAGACAGCGTCGCTATAGGTAGGACCTCGACAACGAGGTATCAACGTATGTACGCCGTGTGACACGTGACGTGTTTTGGAAGTTAGAACGATCGTGTGTAAAAGGGTCTATGTTGTTGTGATTATTGTCCTTTACAGACTACAATGAATGTCCAAACTTCTAAGGACAATATTAGAGAACAAAATTTGAGACCAAAAATTGAGTGGTGAATCAGTTCCAGGTGAACGAGTCTCCAGGTCGTTCGTTTCTCCCTCGTTCGAGTTCTACT
>BLSH010286803.1:1643325-1662199 GCA_018402905.1 Glandirana rugosa | reverse complement strand
CAGTTATTTTGCGCCTTGGTTTTTCCACACGCTTCTTGCGACCCTGTTGGCTATTTTGAATGAAACGCTTGATTGTTCGATGATCACGCTTCAGAAGCTTGGCAATTTTAAGAGTGCTGCATCCCTCTGCAAGATATCTCACTATTTTTGACTTTTCGGAGCCTGTCAAGTCCTTCTTTTGACCCATTTTGCCAAAGGAAAGGAAGTTGCCTAATAATTATGCACACCTGATATAGGGTGTTGATGTCATTAAACCACACCCCTTCTCATTACTGAGATGCACATCACCTAATATGCTTAATTGGTAGTAGGCTTTCGAGCCTATACAGCTTGGAGTAAGACAACATGCATAAAGAGGATGATGTGGTCAAAATACTCATTTGCCTAATAATTCTGCACACAGTGTATATATGCTTTTCTCATACTTGTAAACATTGTTCACCCAGACAAGTATTAGGTTTCCAGATACAAAAGTGCTATAAGGTGAGCAAGCTAGTGAGCTGTTCAACCAGTAGTGCCTAATTGTCAGCTATATCTGTACGTCAGTGCATGAACAGTCAAACACAAGCCAAACCAAACTGAATGCATCAGATGAACAGACAGACTAACCTGTTCATTAGACTGACTGTCCAGCAATCATCTTACAGGATAAGTTCACCTTTTCGGGCAGAATTTCACTTTTCATAATAAAGAGAAGCGTTTTCTAATGCTTTTTCTGGCCCAGCCACCCAAATGTGCTTTTCTCTCACTTACCTCATTCACATGATGTTTAAAATCTTGTCAGTCTTTTTGTATCTTTGAATGAATTTTCAGATTCCATCACTTCCTGTAGCTTATATCAGCATTCACTTCCTGTTAGGTCATCTCCCAGAAGCCTTCACTTCCTTGTTGCATAACAGAAGAGGGGTGGTAGGGTGTGTTCAACACTCTGGACCACACCGCCCTCATTACAATACCACCTTCCAACCACTTCCTATACAATCTGATTGTACAATCTCCTTTGACCTGATTTGATACAAATTGAATGAATTGTTCAGGTGTGTATTCTATTCTATAAGTCTGGTGAATACCAATAATTGTGCAGAGATTATATAAATAGATTGCATAGTGTATGGCCATCTTTATACAAGTCCACAGGAGGGAGTGGATGGGGACACTCAGTTGCCAGGCCTTGTTCACATCTCCATGTAGTGAAGACTCACATTCCCGCATGCGTTTGTTTTGGGTGTTTTGGAGCGTTTTCACTTGACACACATAGGGCAGCCCATTCACTTGAATGGACTGCCCTATGTGCAACAATCGCCCTAGAGAAGCTCCAGAACATTTTGCGTAGTGTGGTGCGTTACTGCAGCTTTTGTTGCATTTGCTGCACTTCGGGAGCCTTAACATGTAATGACAACACAAACACGATGCACATTTGCAGCATTTCTGAAACGCATGCCAAAGCGCACATTTTCTATGCAGTTTACCATGCTTTTGGAAGCACACAGATGTGAATGAAGCCTCATTATTCTTGTGTAAATGCATCAATTTCACTTTCAGGCCCCATTCACACCTAGAGTAGTGGGAGCGAATGTTTTTTGGCTTGTTTTTCCAGTGACACACATAGGGCAGTCCGGCTGCGCTACACCTGGCAAAGTAGCTCATGGGACATTTTTGTACATTTTTACTGCATTTGTCACCTGTTTTTCATGTGGCAAAATGTGTGTTTGCTTCTGTGTTTGGTGTGCCGTAAACAATTAATGACACTGAAAGCACAACTAGGTAATTTTAGGTGTATAAATGTGGCCATACACTATACAATCTGATTGTACAATCTCTGTACAATCTCCTTTAGACTTACGAAAACAATATAATAGTAGGAAACACTGTCTATCCAATCACTCTATATCCAATCAGGCAGGCTCTTGCACTACATCAGGGGTGTCCCATGGGCTGCATACGGTCCCAGGGAATTTAGCATACAGCCTAAGCCCATCTGAAGGGATGCCTGGGAAGACAGGCAAATGCACACATGGAGGAATGCTGAGGGTGCTGTGAAAACTTAGTTGATGGGTGAAGGTGTGCTAATGAGGTCAGTTGGTAAACTCCTTCCTGTGTTGAACTGGCTTGTCTGTCCTCTTTGTATACCAGGAAGTTTCTGAAGTGATCTGCAAAATACAGCCACGGATGAGGTAGACCTTGTCTTCAAAATCAAATAAAACATGTATTTTTGTGCAACAGAGGTACATCACTGGTATATTGGTGCATAGGGGAGCTGGACTGAAAAAAAAAAGATGAACTTAGCCTTTAAGCATTCCTAATTTCCTAATTAGGGCAGGTGTGTACTACAGAGACCACAAACAGATGGCGAAGACTCAAGGTTGGTCGCTATACCAAATTCCAGTATATACTGCTAAAGCAGAACCTCAGGCAAATATTTTTAGTTAAAATCTGTTACTCATAGTTACCCTTTTCAAGGATCTCTGCCCTTTCTTTACTAATTACAGTTTCATTTCTGCTGAGAAAGGAGTGAATCATTCACAAAATACTAGGCATTGTTTGAATGAACAAGTATGGCTTCTGTGTATGAGAGCCGCAGCTAGCCAGAGGTATAGTGAGAGCTATACTTCCCAGCATGAATGAATCTGTAAAAAGTAAAGAAAGGGAACCAATCCTGGAGGTGGCATACACCTCATAAGAGTTATCCATTTGTTACACAGCACATTTTATAAAAAAAAAAAAAAATTGCCTGGAGTTTGCTTTAAAATCACTATTTTATTAATAAAGAGTAAACTTTATAAGAGCAAATACATGAAACAGCCATTCATGTTAAATAATTCATGCAACCTTTATTAGAAGTTCATTATTAATTATATAATTAGTTCCAGAAATGGACCACCGCATTTTTAACTACAGTAAATGTGCCTTAATTGTGAATTCAAAGATTATTGCAAATGTTATAGATCACATGTATGAAATATTACCTTAACCACTTCAATACTGGGCACTTAAACCTCCTTCCTTCCCGGACCAATTTTCAGCTTTCAGCACTGTTGCAGTTTGAATGACAATTGTGCGGTCATGCGACATTGTACCCAAATGAAATTTTTATCATTTTTTTCACACAAATAGAGCTTTCTTTTGGTGGTATTTAATCACCTCTGGGTTTTTTATTTTTTGCGCTATAAATTAAAAAAGACTGAAAATTTTCAAAAACAATGCATTTTTCTTTATTTCTGTTATAAAATTTTGCAAATAAGTAATTTCTCTTCATAAATTTTGACCAAAAATGATACTGCTACATTTCTTTAGTAAAAATAACCCAAATCGGAGTTTATTTGGTGTTGGCGGACAGACAGATGTTTTGGGGATGTGACAGATGTGACGGGACAGACAGATGTTTTGGGGACTGTGACAGATGTGACGGGGACAGACAGATGTTTTAGGGACTGTGACAGATGTGACGGGGACAGACAGATGTTTTGGGGACTGTGACAGATGTTTTGTGTACGGTGACAGATGTGATGGGGGACATACAGATGTTTTGGGGACTGTTTTATGGGGACACTTATGTGTATGGGGACAGGGGTATCAGTGTGCTTGGTGCACTGTGTGGGGGGCGATCTGTGAGAGCTTTCTGCATGAAATCATCATCATGCAGAGAGCTGTCACATAGCTGCAGATTCCCCCCTCCCCCCCGCACTGAGCTCTCACTGAGCTCGGTGGGGGGAGAACTGTCACAGAGACGTTCGTCTCTGTTTACAATGTGACGGCTGTGATTGAACACAGCCGTTACATGATTGGGAGGGCCAATCACAGCGCCCATATCCCGATCTCTGCTCGGCTGGATCCTGTGATCATAATGATCACAGGATCCAGCAGCAGCGCACCGCGTGGCCGCACTGTGAGTACCCGTTCTGCAGGACGTATATGCACGTCCTGTCAGAACGGGGAAGCTCCCACCCGGCCGTGTATATACATTTTCCTAACATAGCAACATTTCACCAAAATTTGATTTTCACTGAAGTTTCATAAAAATAAAAACTTTCAATGTTGATCCTAATTATCCTCTTCTACTACTTGCTTAAAATAATAAGTTGCCTCTCTCCTAAGTCTCAGATTTAGACTAGCTTGGCTATTTAGTGGTGCAATTGTATAGATGTATCAAAACAATTCCCATCCCAATTTACATGTTAAAAGTTATTCTGATGATTTTGCTGGTTGCAGTAGAGAAGTTGTCTTGCACATCAGATGGAGATATCTCATCTGTGTGCACTCAAGTGAATCAGAATATGCCAAATTGCTGAAGTGAATGTGTCAGTTTGTAGGGGCAGTGATGTGTTTAGAATAGTTGATTACTGGAAGTGACAAATCTTATGAATAAGTAAAAACATCATAAAAATGTTTTCTTTACCAGACTGAAAAAAAACATACTCTTCATTAGTTAACACATATACTTGATATTTTTTTTTGTTTTAATGTATAAATCATATTGGGTGTAGCAAACATATGTCAAAAACAAGTTCATTTACTTTTACATAAAAGCTAGATCTGGACTGCGATTAACAGAATTTATTCTATCACTAAAACGCTTAAAGGAGACTTACCCACAGACTTAAAGGGAAACAAAAACGTTTTTAGGTCAATGGTTTTTTTTTTATACCTTTTAAACTTATTTAAAAAGCATTTATTTACATTCATATATAACTTTTGTTTTTTTAAATTCACAGGATACAGTAAAGACAACAGATTCCAAGAGTGTTTAACCTCTATGCTTTTGATTGAAACATTGGACCAAGCCATTGAGAAAAACAAGGAGAAAGGTGAGGGCAGGTACTGCTTTGACTCATTCAATTACAATATCATAGTTGCCAACATTTCAAAGTAACTACACGGGAAACCTTGAAGGGTCAGAAAAGGGAAATGTGTCTCAGCAATCACAAGGATTGTCTCCTGCTTCTCATTTCCCTGTCCAGTCACAGGCAGGGGGAGGGAGAGGACATGTGTGCAGTATTGAACTGCAACAGAGAATAACCTGGTCTCCTTTCCTACCATACAGAGCCAATTCGAGTGGCAGAGCTGTGAGAATGTCAGGACTGGATGAACAAAAATACAAATACTTTGGTTGGTAAAATAACACCCTTATTTGTATTTCATCCGTGTACTTCCTCTCTCTGCATTTACGGCTTAGCGAGTGATATCATCGCTAGAGGCCGGACAAGGGCACCTCCCCTCTGTGAGTTACGGCTTACCATCAGCCTGGGTCCCAGCTCCAATGCGTCGCCATGCACGGCAGATCAGCTCCTCTCGGTTGCCGGGTAGTCACCATCCGATCTAGCTGCTTCTAACACCACTGCCATCACCCCTACTGAGGAAGTCCAATCAGTGACAACACGCATCTAGGGGAGGAGCCTATGCTTGCACGTCACGCTCAAACCATCAAAATGGTTTGATCCACATGCCGTATTCAGCTCACATGGCTTGATGTGCCGTTTTCTGTAAGTGTGTTTGATCTTTTATGGGGCGACATTAAAACAATCATACGGAGAGCATTAGATCTTGTCTTTTTTCTTCCATGCCTGATTGTTTTGTTGGGAGCACTGGTGATTGATTCAGAGAGCACATTTACTGATTTATTGATTGGAAGGATTGGATATTAACCCTGAGAGGGAAACACCACTGGAGATATTATACCGGCTGCCTGCTATACCCCTGGAAGGGGATCAATGTGTTTTTAACTCTATAGTGAGGTTAGCGGCCAACATACCTAGCTGATGGGGGATAAGGGTTATGCACTTTTAGTGTTGTTTTCCACGCACAAAATCGGGGTCTCCATTCTCAGATCTCTCTATCTATGGATCTATCCATATGCTGTGACGCCCCTGCTGACGGAGATATATAATGAACTTTTAAATGAACTTTTTTTCTGCTGCTTATTCACTGGTTAAGAGTGGCACATATGATTTTGATTTGTATTAATTTTTGCACAAATTATTTAGGTTTAATTGCATATTTGTTGCTTCTTTGAAACGCTGATGAATTACATATATGTATGAATTTGATTCAACTAATTGCACTATTTGCACAATCAATTTCTTCCAATACGTCTATGTGAACGTATCGCACATGGTTTGATTTATCTATTGCACTATTTGCACTTTATCATTGTTGTATAATATTTGTGATTGGGTTTGTTCTCACAAGTATTGAGTACTTTGTTAGAATTAATTATTGTCAGGATTGCACATTAATGTTTTTTGTCTCTTTATAATGAGATAACATTTGGCACTGCACAAACATGTTTTTTATTTTTAACCTGTAGAATAGGTTCATTTATTCTAAGGATGCTAAAGCCCTCTTCCAGGTGGGCCCTGCTGAGTGAGAGGATACCTTGCACCCTTCCTTGGATTGAGCCAACAATACACCCGTATCCCCCCCTCCACATCACCTGGTCCCTTTTGTTCCTTTTCGACTCTTCTCTTCTCTCTGACTTTTCTCATTCTTGCTTCTTTGTTTTATTTTGGAAAATGGTTTGGGGCAGTACCCCTCTTCCTGACAGGGAAGTTATCGCAGAATGTTCTACTGATGTCATGCTAAGCTGTTTCTGAATGTAAGTAATATACTGTAACTACTTAGAGATGGCTCTGGATTTGTTTCTCATTGCTTTTCAAGTTAGCAAATGTTATTGTCATGTATCACCTGCAGTGCGCAGGCCTTTGGAATGATTGTTCTTTGATGTTATCTGTATCCAGTTAGTGGATTGATATCTTCCTTTGTTCCTGCTATCTTTATTTTGTGGATACTGACTGTAAAATAAAAAATTGAAAAAAATGGTACTGCCACACACTCCTGCATGTAATGTATGTTATCATTGGTCTACCTGCTGACTGCTAGTGTAAATACAAACCAGCTGCTGTGCACATGGGCCAAATGTCTGCCGGTTTCTAATGAACCACCCAATACCACCCGGTATTCGGACTGGGGCTTTAGAATCAACTATGAAGATAGTACCCCATAGTGTAAACCTTAACTGAATTACATTTAGCTTGCTAAAGGACTGTGCCTCATAAAAAAGCTATTTTTTTTATATAAATTACTTGTTTCAACTTTTTTATCCTCTGTTGCATCATCTCAGTGCAGCTGGTCTCCTGCAGTGTTTTTGTGCTCACAGCCTGTCCTCATGACATGCCTTGGAAATGTGTTTTAAAAAAGACATTTGTAGTCTACTTTGAATGTCCATGTTACAACATAGCACAACTGAGAGGCAGAAGCAGAGTCTTTTCACCCTGTAACAGGAAGTGCTTGAACATAGACATTCATAGCAGCATCACCAAGTACTCTTTTGTACTAAAGTACATTTATTAACGGGGGATCAGTGGCCCGTTCTTTATCCAGTGCCATTTATGAATGGCACTGGATAACTAGCCATCAGGCGGGAAATCTGCTGAGTGATTGCTGTGCATCAAGCTGTCGTTAGACAGGTGGGTACACATAGACACCGTGCCCAGCCGATCCAAGCAGTCATATGGTATTGTTTACTGTGCTGATCCCCTTACAACAGGGGAAGGAGAGAGATTGAGCATCTGTGAATTGGCACAGAATGGGTGGATTTGTGCCTATAGCTGCTGATCCATTCATTCTGTTGCAGTGACAAATTAATTTTTTCCTTTTCCTGTACCCTCCTCTCCTACATACTTGCTATCATGCTGTCTCCATGCAACCTGTATATTAACCCATCACCTCCCTTATACTGCCCATCTGTACATTAACTACTTCATCTCCATCCTGCCACTGTATATAAACAGCACACTAACCCCTTCACTGCCTTCTTCTTCTGTGTATGACCCCCCCACCCCCAGTATCGGCATAGTTCTTCATTTCCCAAAAATTGTGGCAAAAAAATAGATCCCCTTGGGGTGTGTGCTTTCCAAAAAAAGGTTATTTTTATACTATTCCGGCACTTTTATTTTAACAAATAGTAAAGTAAACATTTTTTTTTCAATTGTTGGTCTTTTTTTAAAAAGAAAAAATCCAGCTGTTATTAAATGCCACCAAAGGAAATCTCTGTTTCACGAAATGGTATAAAACTCATTGCATTGCATGGTGGAGTAATTGTTGATCATGGAGCTAAAAACTGAAAAATAGCCTGGTAATGAAGGGGTATTGCAAGTTGATGATCAAATGGCTAATGAAAGCTGCATATATAAAATTGTTCTGATTCATTTCAAATAACATTAACATCAGTGTTGTCAGCCATCAGTATTTTCACTGGCAGCCAGTAAAAAATGGGCACTTTTTCCAGTAAATGCCAGTGACAGTAAAAAATATGGCTGTGACGCTTGGCTCGGAACTGTACATGCACAGCTCTAGTCCGGAGCCAGCCAGTGCCTGCTACAGTGTAATAGAAAGAGTTGTCTGCACACCACTTAAATGAAAAACTTTATTCCATATAATACACAGGGACAGCACAAGTGACAAACATTAACACGTTTCACACGTCTCAGTGCTTATTCATAATCTTTATGAATAAGCACTGAGACATGTGTGAAATCTGTTGACGACTGCAAATCCAGTGTCACTTTTGCTGTCCATGGATATCTTGGCATATGGATTGCGATCCCATTGGAATGGTGTTACCTTTCTTTTGGATGTCAGCTACAGTGTGGGGGGGGGGTCTGGCAGTGATGGTGCCTGCGCGTGTCGTGTGACATCATAGTGCAAGGAAGCCGTGTGGAGAGGCTGGAGCTGAGTGTGTGGGATGGAAGCAAAGCAAGCCAGGAGTGGGACTGTCAGTGCTGTTTGTATTGGAGTGGACTAAAGGGACCACCTGGCATGGAGAGACACTGTCACTGTGACTCAGGAGGGGACGTGTCATGTCGGTGAGGTGTCATCATCATTTGTGCTGCTGCACTGTGAGAGTCAATTTCATGTGTGTTTGCCTTCCCATTCTAATTTCTTTCCCTCCTGAGTCCTGTCCCTGAGCTACTTACTTTCTATATTGAAAATAAAATTTAAAATATGTTTTTTTTGCCTTAATATCTACCCTAAATCACATTACTAATTGAATATCGTACTTGTTTGTAGCCTAAATACTGAAATTTACACTTAAAACTGTCATTTTGTAACTTTTGGACATGCCAGTAAAACTTGGCTGTGCCAGTAAATTTAGGGTATTGTGTCAGTAAATTTCAATCTTGTAGGTTGGCAACACTGATTAACATGTTAAAGTTTATGACAGATTTTAGTGATTAGGGTTACATATACCTTGAAAACCAAGGGTAACCTTAATTTCCAATGTGTATTTTTAAACAAAAAGCCATTTCCTATTAGTTAATAAATTAGGAATTGTGAAAAAATTGTGTAAACCGGGGTGCTGGAAATTCAATGATGGCTGACTAGAATTACATATTATTTGGCAGGTAATCCTATTCTCATATATGCATTTAAAATATTTATTTAAATATTTCTGTAGAGTTAATATTTTATAAGCATTATTCTCCACCTGTGAACATCTCTTCTACTGCTGACTGTGGGCCATCTTTTGATGTAGTAGCAGAAGGTCCTTCATTCTTCTGTTATTGCCTCACCTCCCTTCTCCCGGGGTCTTTCTATCCATCTGTTGCTGCTTCTCTCACTGCTCAATCCTCTGAATTTCACTGTCCTTCCTCCTCTATTTGTGAGTCTCTTTCTGCACCAGCTTCATACACACAAATTCTACCCATCCTCTCAGGCAAGCTCATCACATAAAGAGATTGTGACTAAGCATTTCCCTCCCGAGCGGTCCATTTCCCCATTTAAAAGTGGACCAGTTTCCAAAATGTCATTGCCTTTCTCATCTGATTCCTAGTTCTCGCTTTTTCTTCATCTGCCCAGGCCATAGAAATAATGGAATTGATTTTCCCCTTACAAAAAAAAAAACATTTTTGACCTTTATTAATAAGTTCCTGATAAGAACTGATAATAAAAACAAGTTTTGACTTTAATAAGACTCTGTATTCTAATTTGCTGTGGTTGGTGTGTGCATGTATAACCTACCATATAAAATATATTTCTTACACTGTATCTAAAAGCATTGATTGTGTTCTCTGAGAGATGATTTTATTCCCCATAGCTGCTATCTATGACAAATGATAATCAAAGTAGAGCACGCAAGAGACAAGGAAGCAGAGGAATTTCTTGTTTCACCTTATGAAGACTTTTTAGCTTTGGTGACAGGAAATACCCTGGGAGATGGAGTGTTATTTTGGATATAGAAATATTAGTCATGAAAAGAATAATGCTTCTTTGTCAAGATGCCATACTTTTTAGATCTAAAGATATAGATTGGGCAAGGAAAAAAAATCATTCCCAACAAATTGGATATAAGACTACATTGTTCTGTTACCCAAGAAAACTATATTCTCCTGTTCCAGCATGCCTGAAGTGACAAAGCTAAGAAAGCTTTATGCTTGCAGTCATCCTAGTTGCTTGTTTAATATTGTCAAAGTTGGACATGTATGCTGTTATCTAAAATCACATTTTATTTCTCAAAGTGGATTTTATTCATTTTGTTTAGAAAACACTGGCATATTCTGCTGAATTTTGCAGAATACTTGGTTGTGTAGCTCCACTTCTTTTTAAAAAGGGACATAATACTGTAACTGCTACACAAATGATGAGATATTTTATTTAATGTTATTAAAATTGAAAATTGTATACCTACCTCATGGTAATTTTCCTTTCCTGATGCATAAATATGACAGCATACATGTATGAGTACAGGCTCTGACCCCTGCCCAAACACAGGGCCGGTTATGCTATATAAATGAGTCACTTTCCACAAGGTGGCATTCTCGTAACTGTACATAATGCAAAGCTCAATGAGAGACCTGTATGCTGTCATGCTTATGTTTAAGGCACACTCCACCCAAGTATAAAATTTACAGTTTTCCTGACACAAGCATGACAGTATACTCTTATGGGATATAGCAAGTCAAACGGAAGGGAGAGTAAGGCTGAAGTATTTTAATCAACATATCATTTGATTTGTTTAGAACTGAAGCCAATCTCCCATATTGTCAAAGTTGCTAGATCAACTAGATAGGCTAGAAATGGTTTGCAATAAGTTAGAAATGTGCCATACATGGGCTTGGTTATTATTATTCAGAATAATTTTGGGCCTCTAAATTTTGCCCATGAGAGTGCAATCACTCTGGTAAATGGGGTTCTGCACTCAATTGATGGACTCATCTTGCCCATGTAAGCCCACCAGACTACCTTGACCAGTGATAATGCAATTGACCTAGCGAACAGTGAAAATCCTCTTCTGACACTGCCAGGCCTGAAGAGCCCAATGTCTGACCTTCTGAAAGAAGGACAACCTCCATGTATTTCTTCAACATTGAGCCCACCTCTAATGTTTGTGGTGACATTTCAGTTTAGACATGCTGGAAGGACAATGTGCTGACCCAGAAGATCCTTCTCCCAGACATATAGCCATAAGAAATACTGCTTTCAGTGTTACTGGCCATATCGAGGAAGTCTCATCTAAAAGAATGGAGAGTGAGACCATATGTTTAGCACTATTTGTTCGCCCCATGGGGAAAGAACAATCTTTCTGAAGGGTGGATTGCACAGACCTTTCGGTATTGGTTTACCAAGATATACAACAGTCACTGGTTTCTAGGAAATGACTGAGACTCAACTACCACATACTCCCATATCCAGGCTTACTTGCAGAAAATGTATACTCTTTACAGCGGGGAACAGAGTATTTAATCATTCTAAATTTTGCAAACTTTCCCATGTTCTAGTATGCATGAAGTTTGTGGTAGGTGCCCTGGCTTTACCAGGGATTCAAACACTGGAGGTGAGACCCTTAGGTGAGTCGTCATCTCTTGTTCTCCTAACAGCTACATGTAATTGGCTGGATTTGGATGAAGTACTTGGCCCTGCTGTACAAGGTCTGGAATCTCAGGAAGGAGAATAAGAGGTTCCAGGACCAGAGACTGCACTTGAGGATACCACGGCCTGCAAGGCCACAGGGAAATTATTGCCATCATCACACCTGGGTGACTGCAGATCCTGTTGACTGAGTCTGATGGATATATAAATAAAAAAGAAATCCTAAGCGCCACTCCTATAAGGTGATAATGGGAAGCCTAAAAAGCTGCTGACACTAATCACAATCCTACATATGTATCAATACATATAAACAATCAACTGTGCAGCGCTTCAAACTAAACACACTAAAGTGCATACTGTATATAGTGAAAATATATACAGTAAGTATTCTGATGATACCACAAATATCACTTCATATGTGAAACCAATACCAATCATGCAGTGCATAAACACTTAAATGTTGTAAAACAATAAAAAACAGAATTCATATAAACATATAATAGAAATTGAATATAGAAGAATATATTAAAAATTAGTCCATAAAATCACCACAATGTAAGTGCTTCATAAAAAGTGGGGACTTTATGGACTAATTTTTAATATTTTCATCTATATTAAATGTATATATGTTTATATTAATTCTGTTTCTGATGGATATATACTGTATATATAGGCTAAGCTTCAGGACCAACTGGATGTCAGTACATTCAATGCTTCCATCTCTGGGAAGCTCACTCTTGTAGGAATCAAATATCATTCATGACTGTAGTGGTTACTGTAAGGTTGAGATCCTGATAACCTTCTTTGTTGTAGATCCACTGAACTGCTTGTTGGTTTAGAGATTATCCCTTGACATCCAAGGATTTGTATCTTACAGTGTCTGACAGAAAGTTCTGGGAAGCCAGAACACAAAGAGCAATAAGATGAGACAGGTTCTACTGTTGGCAAATCTGAATAGGAGATACCTCAGACATAAGTGAATAATCTTGCAGCACTTCTTGACAGTGAAGATAGGGCATTACAATTCATTGTCTATTTGGGGTATAATTTAGGCTCCCTAGGCTGTGTTGCCAAAATGCCTTCAATGCCTGGGAGATGCTGCCAACTCTGATATTGTACACTTTGTCCTCCATTGGCACACTCCACTGACCTTGGACAAGGAGGTCAATGAGGTGAATACCCAACAAAGTGAATAGATCCCAGATGTGACGATTGATATGCCAGGAAGCTGATGACAGCTGAAAAGATTAACTGGCTTTAGCCACCACCAAACAAACTGTCTCATATGTGGGGTCAACCTGATTGTCTGTTGCAGGATGCAAATTTTCCAATACTTTATAAATCATGATTATAAAGTTCTCAATCTTCTAATGAGTCCAAAAGACTGCATAGATTGCTGCAGCCTACTTCTCTTCCACTTTGAGACCACGGCATGCAAACAGATGGGATCGAGCTATGACCTGTCCCAAGTGAGGTACGAATATTGTCACCTTTTCTGAGGATAACAGTATTCTGAGTGGCCAGGACTGCTTCCAGGAATGTCATTATTGTAATAAGATTAGTTAGCCTTTCCCCGTTGATGAGCCATCCAAATTTGATCACAGTCTGAATCAGGACCTGGCAGATGTTCAGCCACCAGCAGGATGCTGTTAAAATAAAGGAACGCCTGTAACCCTTGCTCATGCAAAATGGTTACTACTGGAAGTAATGTTCTGGAAATGTCCTGGGTATGTGGAAAGGCCGAATACTGCAGAATGAACTGAAAGTGAAACTCTTGAATGCCCAAGCAAAGATACTTCCAGAGGAATGGATGACTATAAATGTGTAAATACACATCTGCTAGATCTAGTGACAACATACAGCTGCCTTATTTGATGGCTTGAGTGATTGTCCACAATGACTCTATATGAAGTTTTGGATCTTGATCCTTCCTTCTGCTTCATGCCTTCAGATTCATTACTGGACAGATGGCTCACTGTTGAAGGGGAAAGAAAATCTAAATGACTTCCTTATTGCACTAATAACAGGACCCATGGATCCTGTACCTGCTCTGCCCAAATTTGCAAATTTGCATAAGCTTCTGCTATCGGACACCTGCTGGGCAAGTATGTGTAAAGAAGAGCTTTGCGGTTCCTATGGAATAGCAGACTTGGATTTAAGCAAACAAAGAAAGATGATTATGGCTTTCATTCTCTTTTATAGCTCTTCTCAGGTTAATCATGTCTCCAGAGGAGTCAGCTGGATGGGCTGATGAGTGAGCAGTCTGGAAGGACTGTGGTGTCAGTCTGGGAGGACTGAGGAAAAGTAGCCATGAGGGCTAGTGAAAGGGGCAGCTGCAGCCAGGCAGGCAGGCAGTGCCCGAAGAGGTGGTGTTTGGATCAGTAGCCACGGGGATGTAAAGCTGGACACTGACTTTTGTTTGCTACACACTTAAAGGGGGGCCTCGGAGTCCTGCCTATAAAGGGTTATTACTTTTAAATCTGACAAGTGCCTTTATCAGATCCACCAAACAGTGTGCCAGCTGGAGTTCTGAAAGCAAGCTAGTGCTGGAGGAAGAGAGGGAGTGTATATAGACTGTATATAGCAAAGTTGTCCCTGAAGTTGTTTGAAGTCAAGTGGGCATCTCATAATTCTCCCAATCCCTATTCAAGTTTCATCCACTCAATAAAATACAAAAACAAAGTGCTGGGCTGTTTTCTGACTCTGGGAGACTGTGGAAATTCGGTGTGCCTGGCTGTGCAAGGTGGGGGATGCCAGTTCATCTGCTGCTCCTATGTGGGGGCACTGCAAGTATATATTTGGTTTATAGAAATTAGGACCACTCAGAGGAACCTAATATAAACAGGTTGGAAATACTACATACTCCATGCAAAGAGTGTTTCCAGTTTTAACAGACCACAGGACCACATCACTGCAAAGTTATAGTTCTAGCCACAGTAAGGCTCCTTTAAAAAACAGTTATTTCAAAAGTCAGCTCCTATTATGCTGCATTAAATGACTGGCAGATGTGATGCTATATAATGTAAGATTTAATCAATATGTATTTTCTTATCAAGTTATTAGTTTGGACTGCACTACAACATATCACCGACAGTTTATCTATTGTAGAGAAACTAAATGAGCAGCTGCTTTGACCAGCTGATCAGCTTAGAGATATATCAATTGCTTGCCAACCAGCCGCCGTCGTTATATGGCGGCAGGTCGGCTCTCCTGCGCAAATCACCGTAGCTGTATGGCAGCTCGCACAGGCGCAGTTGCGGGCGGGAGCGCGCCACCAGCGGTGCTCGCTCATGCCCGCTGCGCGTTGCATGAGTATGCCCACGGGTCGGGTGGATTCTACGTCTGCTGACGACCCGCGATCTCTCTGTACGAAGGCAGAACGGGGATCTCTCAATGTAAACAAGGCAGATCACCTTTCTGACAGGGCACATGACATTGATCTACTGTTCCCAGTCATCGGGAACAGTGATCTCTGTCATGTCCCTGCCAGCCCATCCCCCATACAGTTGGAACACACAGAGGGAACACAGTTATCCCCTTCATCACCCCTAGTGTTAACCACTTCCCTGCCAGTGTCATTTTTACATTGATCACTGCATTTTTATAGCACTGATCAATGTAATAATGTCACTGGTCCCCAAAAGGTGTCATTTAGGGTCAGATTTGTCCGCTGCAGTGTTGCAGTCCCGCTTAAAATCGCAGATCGCCGCCATTACTAGTAAAAACAATAAAAAGAAATTAAAGTCCCAAAACCTATCCCATAGTTTGTAGACGCGATAACTTTTGCGCAAACCAATCAATATAAGCCTATTGCATTTTTTTTAAGCAAAAATATGTAGGAGAATCTCTATCGGCCTAAACTGATGAATATTTTTTTTTTTGGGGGGGGGGGGGGATATGTATTCTAGCAAAAAGTAAAAAAAAAATGTTTTTTTCAAAATTGTCGCTCTTTGTTTATAGCGCAAAAAATAAAGACCGCAGAGGTGAACAAATACCATCAAAAGAAAGCTCTATTTGTAGGAAAAAATGAAAAAGGATGTTACTTTTGTTTGAGTACAGCGTCGCATGACCACGCAATTGTCAGTTAAAGTGACGCAGTGCCGTATTGCAAAAAATGGCCTGGTCATTAAGTGGCAAATCCTTCTTGGGCTGAAGTGGTTACATTTCTGCAGTGCTTCCACATTTTGGATCTTAGAGTGCAAGTTGTTACTTTTAACGCTATAAAATCAAACTTAAAAATGTGCTAAAAGGGGCTCTGATGTGATAGATGTCATAATGACCATTCTAGTGGCCTGCAGTGCAGTAGGACTGCATGTCATGCCCTACTGAGGACTGGACATGAGACTGTTTTTTTGTAACCCATAATCTATTTTTCATTATTTTTATTTTGTGTGTGAGCATGTTACTATTTACTAGTACTATATTAAGAGGTTTAAATTGCATATATAATTAGTTTCATTAGATTCATTGAAAATACATTTTTAGGATGAAAACTGCCAAGCACTACAGTAATTAAAGACTGAAAAAATTGGATAATAATATCCTTGAGAATAATTTATGTATGGATCCCTATCTGAGTTTGATGCTGTCAACATGTTTGTAAGATGTAAATATATACATGCAGCAGTACTTCTTTTAACTTTGCATTGACAAAAAAATGTAATATCAACCAAAATTCCCAACCTAACTTCCTTTTATTGAAGACTTTTATTGAAGTGCCTAAAAGTAATCTTTTTGGATAACCGATAACATAACCAAAACTCCACGCAATGCCTGAGTACCTCTTGAAAAAAAATGTGATATCTTAGTGATATCTTAGCAGTGGCAGCCTGTTCATAAGGGGCACACCCACGCTGCCCCCCCCCCGCATCCATGCAACCCCCCCATCTACATGCAGGCCGCCAAATGCATAGATTCCAATAGCCCGAAGCCCATCCAGTTGTGTGACAATAACGTATGAATATTTGCTAATGTCACACTGGTTCTTCCTCCCAGCCAATCAGAAAGCGGGTCCTGAGACCTGTTTTCCGATTGGCTGAAAGGAGAAGATACCCTATTGGCCAAGGGAGGAGGAGGGAAGAGATGCACGGCATGGACACCGCTGTGATGCTGAGGAAGAGACACAGGGGAGGCCGCCCGTTGCCCGGGGTAAGTGTTGCAGGTGACCGGCCGACTGACTTTGACCCAAACATGGCTGGTTGTGCACTGTTTGCCGTCCCCCCCAAGAAAATATACCACTGGCCGCCACTGTATCTTAGTAAACTTTTGTAAAAACATGCATCATTAGTGGACTTTGAGGCCTCTTAGGGCCTGTGTCACCAGGCTTTGAGCTTGTGCCAATGGCATTAGTTTGACATCAGTTTGAAACTATCCTGAGATCATTGAGAATTAATTAGCAGGTACATCTGATTTGCTGTTGACCTCCTTCTGATCTGCATTTGACCTGCGTAAAGAATGTTTTGCATTCTCATAGGCTTGTATGAGAATGAAAAAACCTATCTGAAGCTAAAAAAAAAAGCCAGATGACACTGCCCTTACTCTCTTAGATTTGAGAGAAAGTCTATTCTAGCCAAACGTAAAATGCCTATATTCATTCAAAGTCGATACATGGACAGGACACAAATCTTAGTAGCAATCTATATATTTACTAAAGGAGACACACATGCTTAGGAGACCTAGTTTCCTCTTATAGTTGCGGCTGACTATCCACCACAGTAGGATTTGCATGTCATTTTGGAGACAAAATCTCCAAACATTTAGGGCATATAACTTAATAAGCATGTCTGTAAGCAAATAAATGTTTATATAACTACAACTTTGACTAGTATTGCTTCAGATTGTTCATACTTCAAAACACAATTAATAAAAAAATAAAATTTGTAGTCAAATAATCACAAGTGGACTTGCAGAGTACTTTTGAAAATGCTGTTCAACTCATCCAAGTGACTTCTTTAATTCTATTTTTGGAAGGGACTGGCATTTAATGAATAATTACAATATTGTCATGCACGAGAGACAGGTGTTAGTTGGAGTACATAAATCAAGGCGTGATTGTTGTTAATCACATTATTGAGGCAGGTGTTAAGTGGAGTTACATCCCTGGAGGTGTAAACTACTGGGGTAAAGATGTCAGGGCAGCACTGTGAATTTCAGAACAGCGATGTTGCACACCATCACCTCCTCAGGCAAAGTTGTACAAAGATGAAACAGATAAATCATTTGTCTTTTCTGTCCAAAACCTTTACTTTTTTGTTTGAAATGCACATCCTTATGTTGGACAAAGTGTTTGATTTTTTAAAATATTAATGTAATCATTAATTCCACGCTAATTAAAAAAACAAGATATTGCTTTAAAAGAAAACTGTTGAGATCAATTAATGTAATTAGAATTTTATCTTCTTTCTGCACAAGGAAAAACATTTTTATAGCCCAGTTTCTAACATCCATTAAAGTTTTGCCTCTGTACTTATCTCCGCTTTGCCTATCTACCACACTAGGAAGTTTGGGAGTGGAGCTTAAAGCAGAACTACAATGTATCTGATCACCACAAACCAAAAATGCAATTTCATTTATTTTTAGAGTCAAATATATTTTTATTGGTTATACAAAGTAAAAAGGAACATGCTTGACAAACATCTGGCTTCCACAAAGCGTAAGTACAGGTATTCAGAGTATAAAAAAGTATGTAACATCAAGACGAAATTCGAGGTGAGGGTTTGAAGGATCACACCATCTATCCGTTTCGCCTCTATTCATGTCTCCGTTTTGAAATTACCTACAATCTTTGACCCGATATTTTTACAAAAAGGAACACGTCTTTCTTCTATTTTAAGATTAATGTAATTAACTAGAGTTGTCAAAAGAAAATTTCGTTATAGAACAAAAAAATTAATCGCACCTTAATTACTAATGTAATTATAAAATTTTTTAGTTTGTGAAACAGGTTGTATTCCTACACGTAAAGTTTGTTTTTTCATTTCCAAAACCTGTCTTTTCTGTTTACTAAATA
>BLSH010286803.1:1607647-1620589 GCA_018402905.1 Glandirana rugosa | reverse complement strand
CTTCACATTTGGGTATGCAGCACCCTCCCTCCTCACACAGGTTTATGTATCATTCAAATTCTTTTCCACCATCTCCTCCCCCACAACTCTCAGGATCTGCTTCAAAACTTCTTTCTTTGATAAACTGACATGCAATAGCAAAATATCTGTCAATTTTGAAGCCAGTGGAAACTTTTGTATTCTCAATGACTTTTGTACTTGTAAAATTTCAATAAAATCTCTTGAAAAAAAAAAAAAAAAGTGTCAAAAAAGAAAAAACCACAGGTGACAATTTGGGACAAGTGCTTTATTAAAAAAGAAAAAAAAAGCGTCCCCCATTGTAATCCATCTTCAATCACGGTATGCGGCGACCCAAAAAAAAAAAACAGCTCCTCCCCGGTGGAAGGGCTTCCACCAACTGACCTATTTTTGCTTTGACAGTTTATTTATAGTCAAGGGCGAGGCCACCTGGTGACATAACTGAGTGACCCCACCCATCTGACAACACATGACATCAGAAGGGGGCGGGTCACCAGCTTACATGACCGGGTGGCCACACCCTTGCATTTAAATAAACTGTCACTGCAAAAAGAGATCAGGTGGCGGGAGCCCTCACATCGAGGAGGAGCTGTTTTGGGGTTTGTTGGCGCTGTGATTGATGATGGATTACAACGGGGACACTTTTTTCTTTTTTAATAAATTACTTGTCCCAAATTGTCTCCTGTGGTTTTTTATTTTTGACACTTTTTTGGTGAATGGGTAGAGGTACAATGTACCCAATACTCATTCACATAGGGAGGGGGCTGGGATCTGGGGGCCCCCGTGTTAAAGGGGGCCTCCAGATTCCGATAAGCCCCATGCCCACAGACCCACACCACAACCGGCAAGGGTTGTGGGGAAGAGGCCAAGGTGACAAGGTGCTTTGGGGGGGGACCATGGTATGGTTCAGAGGGGGGGTGCTCGCTCACCCCCCCTCTTGCCCTGCCAGGCTGCGTGCTCAGATGAGGGTCTGGTATGGATTTTGGGGGGACCCCACCCAATTTTTTTTTAGAAATTGGAGCGGGGTTCCCCTTAAAATCCATACCAGACCTGAAGGGTCTGGTATGGATTTTGAGGGGGACCCCATGCCAATTTTTTAAAGAATTTTGGCGTAGAGTTCCCCTTAAAATCTATGTCAAACCCTTATCCGAGCATGCACTGTACAGTATATAGTCTACACTGAATGAAAAGCATATATATATATATATATATATATATATATATACTACACTGTATATATATATATATATATATATTCTTGCACTGACTGTATATACTCTACACTGTATATATACATTAACTGCCTGCATGCCACTAACTAACCTGCCTAATCTAGCTCAACCTCTGCCTCTCTCTACGTTATCATACACTATATGCAGCTGCTGTGTCAGCAGCCTTATATAGTGTGGGGTGTGCACCCTGCCTTTGGCCCATCATGGCTCTTTCTGCAGAGCACGCTGTGATTGGCCAAAGCATGCAGGTCATGTGCATGCTTTGGCCAATCAGCAGGTGTCATTTCCCTGTGATCGCACACTGCATTATGGGGCATTCAGTGGCGCTTGAATTTGCAGCGAATGCCCCATAATGTTCGGGATTCACTGAACGGGCGAACGCCCGATGTTCGAGTCAAACTTACGTTTAACTCGAACATCGGCCCCATCCCTACTAATGAATACTACAAGAAGTTTAAAAGGCAGCTAGCCCCCCACTTAGTCAATGTGTTTAATCTAGCCATGACATCTGGTAAATTACCAGCATAATTGCTTCAGGTAGTTGCAACTATTATCCCTAAGCCAGATAAAGCTCATAGCCTCCCTAGTAATTACAAACCCATATCCCTCCTAAACTCTCACATTAAAATATACTCCAAAGAACTGGCAATGAGATTAATACCCATCCTACCTACACTAATATGCCCCATTATAGGAGGAAGGGGAAAAGGTTACATGTTCTTCCATATCTGGAATGCATGAATGCATAGAATGCATGGAATGGAATGCACGGAATTCATAGAATGCATGAAGATAAAAAACCTTCTGCCTTTGCAATCCCTTTAAAGCCATAATAAACTGCTGGCTTTTTAAAAAAAACTTGCAAAGCAATGTCATGATCTGCTGGTATGCATTGCATACTAGCACATTATGCGAAACTTACCTTAGATTGAAGCCCTCCAGTGGTGTGCTGTCACTGCTGAAGGCACTTTCATCTTTACCCAGTTTTCCTTCCACATTCGCCGACTCAGCCTGTGTGAGTGGCTGGAGCCGTGATGACATCACTCCTCCGTTTTGATGATGAAACGCGTAAGTCTGAGCCATTGCTTCATCACGCACCCACGATCCCCGGGCTGTACGAGCAGGAGAATGCCAGCCGCGGATCTATATCTGACTTCTCCAGCTTACTAGTAAGTACAGTAGACAGAGCATTATTACACTCTGTACTTGGCACTTATTCAGAGTTTTTTCCCTTCCATTACATGGATGCACCGGGCTCAGGATCCCCGGCACACCAGGAGCAGGATCCCCAGGTCTGTAGCATTTGTCTGTGAAAGGGTCACATTATAACCATCCATCCGGCTGTTTGACATATGATATTTGATTGAATTTCATGGCATAATTCGATCTGGATTGTCGTTGATAATACATGGACTTTGTGATTGACTCTTAAATTACCAGAGAAGCACATAAGTTGTGACAACACATCTGGACTCTTATATACACAATTGTGATATGTTTGTCATCAGTATTCAAATATTGTTTTGAGACTGCACAAGCACTTTGTTTATTTCAGGAACGGATTTCTTTTTGATTTTATATATATATATATATATATATATATATATATATTGTTATTCACATCTTATATTGACTATTTACTAAATTTTTGGGCTTATATGGTCTCTCTGAAAGTTTTTTTATCAGGTATTTGTCACTTAGGGAATCCTATTGATCCATTGCACTGGCACTTTATTGGCACAATATTTCAAACGGTTTATAATTAGGTATTTATTTTACATATTGTTTACATATCCTCACACTGGAAAGTTTTTTCATACATATTGCTTCACTGCACTGGCATTTTACAGTTGTAACATTAATTCACATTTTTTCACATGCATTTTCTCTAGCAGCACCTTACTCCACCCTTTTACTTTATACACCCCCGTTTATGGCACAGGACTCTGAAGGAATGGCATGGGTATGTGACGTCACCGGCTGCATCTACAGTAAATATGTCCTAAACGGTGCATGTTTAGGAGATATTTACACTTATTAAGCCCTTATTATAGGGTTGCCCATAGGTAAAATTCATGCATGGGAGTTTACTCCCACTTTAAAATGATGGGTTTAGTTAATAAAAGATTGTCCCATGCAGTGGATGTTCCTGCACAATGATTTAAACACTTTCCAGCCCCCTCGCTATTTGTTACATGTCTCTGTCTCTGTTTTCCTATCCAAACTAAGCTGCTTCAGTCCCAGCCTCTCTGCTGAATAGGTTCTCTCAGTCTCCAGACTGGATATTCATTATGCTCACACATAGACAGCCTTACTCAGGTCTGTAGTAGGCCAGACAGGCCTGGACAAGCTTTCTCTGCATCGCTCACACACACTATCTTAGGAGCAACCGTAACTGACTGCAGGCTCTTCCCTTTAGTACAAAACTCAATTCTCTTCAATTACAGTCCTCCAATTGGTTACCTGTGACATCCTTTCTCTGCCAGTGTCATGTATCCTATTAACATTGTGATATAAGTACTGTCTGCCACACAAAGAAAAGCAATTTTTGACCAATCTATGTAAAAAGGCTCCATATATTTGAAGCGGCTTTAGGCAAATTGGTTGGTTCAATTTTAGCTCCACGGGTTATTTGTCCATTACTTCACTAATATCTTTTTTGTCAGGAAAAAAAAAAAGAAAGAGATATTCAAGACCTGCATAGATCCTTAATGTCGCTTTACTTACCCTAAAATAGTTACATTGTGCTTGAGGAGTCTGTAAACTAGATGTGGTTGGGCTGCCCTGCTTTTAGTAATTAAACTGTCAAATCAGATGGAACTATTTCTCCCTTTGGCACTGTCTGCTATACTACAATAGTTCTGACAGCCATTTCCATGACCAACCTACAGGCTTAATGCATTCATTTTAGGAGAGTGCAAGAGGGCAAACTGCTACTTGTCATCTTACATCTAACAATATATTAGCTGACTTCATGCTACTTTTTACTAATCTGAAAACTAAAGGAGGACACACAAAAGACAATTACAAGTGGTTTCAAATGTATTTGTTATATAGATGACTTATGGCATGGAATCACTCTTGGTCTTATCCCTGTGACAGAAGTTATGGCAAACTTTCAAGTAAGTATGATTTACTTGCAAACTTTTAACAGCTGGAGATGTGCAGGGAAATGATATCTCTATCTTTTATGGGAATCTAAAGTAGCACCATGAAAAGCAGATGACAAGTTGAAGAAATCTTTGTCTTGGTGTAAAGGATATATAGAGTGCTCAGGAACAGAACATTCTCCTTCTGTTCTGTTCTGTCTGAAACCAATGGTCCTACTGTCAAAGGCAACTAATAGAACTCATTCTAGAATGGATTCTTTTACTGAAAAAGCAGCAGGCACTTGAAACCAACTAACAGCGGATGTAATGTAAAAATCCACAGGGACTGAAATGCTGTAGACCTGGAAATACACATAGATATATCCTTAGACAAAAGCATTATCACTAACTCCAGGGAACCATTAAATACAAAGTTTAACCACTTGAGGATCAGCATGTTGCACCCCTTTCCTGCCCAGGCCACTTGTCAGGTTTCAGTGCCATGATTGTTTGATTGACAATTACTTGGTCATGCAATATGAATCTAAATGAATTGTATATCAATTTGTTTTTGTCAGATAGAGCATTCCTTTGGTGGTATTTAATAATCACTAATATTGTTTACTATACTAAAAAAAAGACTACCAAATATGGGAAAAAAATCTGTTTACCTAACATAGCAAATAAAATTGCCAGGAGAGTATGAAACCACATTTTGAAAAGTAGACAATTCCAAGGCGATCTAATTTTTTGGAAATGAACAAACATGCCATTATATGAGGGGGCTAAAACATGGAGCTTGGTAATAGTGCACTAGCAGGGCTGGCCCAAGACATTGTGCTGCCTGGGTCCAAGAATGAAATGCTGCCCCCCCCAAAAAAAAATCACGCCCACCAAAAGGCCCCCACATTCATTATTTTATATCATTCAAAAATAAACTACCATATATACTCGTGTCGACCCGTGTATAAGCCGACCCCCCTACTTTTGCCCAAAAAATATGGGAAAACTTATTGACTCACGTATAAGCCTAAGTGGGAAATGCAGCAGCCACTGGTAAATTTCAAAAATAAAGATAGATACCAAAATGTATGTACAACTGTTTATTTTTTACAGTACAGTATACTTACTTCCTATGTATTGAATAAGGCTGCTGTGTTCTTCACACATGTCAAACGCAAAGAAAAAAAAACACAGTTTTGTCATTTGAATACCTGACCATATTAACCCTTATTGTTCACACAATAAGGGTTAATATGGTTAGTTAATCGAATTGCCAAACTGTTTTTTTTCCTTTACATTTTTACATAAGAAGGACACGGCAGCCTTATTCCATCCATAGGAAGTGCCTGTGTCCTCTGCCCTTACCTTCAGCCCAGTCATGTCGCAAGTGTGACTGAGCTGAAGTTCCGCCCTCCAGCAGGCCGTCAGCGGATGTGATGGCATCCCTGGAATGCATCTCAGCCGCCGCAGGTGCCCGCAGAATGTTCCCCCGCACTCGTACTGGCTGTTGACTCGCGTATAAGACGAATCTCGGTTTTTTGACACAAAATCTGTGTCAAGAAACTCGACTTATACGCGAGTATATACGGTAAGTGAAATGGTATAATTTACATCAATTTCTCTATAGGTAAGATAACCACTGTCATGTGTAGATATACATATTTATACTAATACACTGGGCCATGATCTCAGAGGAAAATCTCCCCACTGTCCACTCCCCGCGATGCCAAACTCGGCCCTGGTTCACATATGTGCGATGCAGGAACCAGTGTGATTACAGTGCCAGTTCCCGCATCGCATTCTTCCCGCAGTCCGTTCACACTGCTTTCTGCGAACCGCTGGTGGGTGTCATTACAAAGTCAATGACACCCCCAGTTTTCTTCACAGATCGCAGTGCGAACTGTGAACAGGCACATGAATCGGGTGAGAACATCCATGTGATGCGATTCTAGTGTGGGAAAATCTGAATCTAGTGCGAGTTCAGCCATATAAGAGCCATACAATCCCATGCGATCCCTGAGATCGCGCTGGTGTGAACCTGGGCTCAAGACCGGTTTCACACCGCTGTTCCGCTAGCGGGCTCCATATTGCTCCACTGATCCCTGCTGAGCCGACGGATCTGTCTGCGCTCTCTGCGCAGAGATGGATCTGTCAGAGCCCCCGCTCTCCGCTATTGCAAATCGGATGACAACGGATCCATCTGTCCATTGTCATCTGATCCACTCCGCCGATGGAAGGAAAAATAGGGTTTTCCTCTGTCACAGTTTACGGAAGTGGAGCGAATCGTAGAGCGATGGGTGTCAGCGGACATGTCTCTGCTGACAACATCCGTGGCTCCATGGTGTGCATGGAGGCTCCATTCAGGTCCCCCTGAAAAAACTGACAGGTGGACATGAACAGACTGCCTGTGTGAAAGGGGCCTTAATCAAGACTGGGCACCTTGGCAAGTGGCAAGTGCCCCTCAATGAGAGGCTCAGCCTCTCAGCATGTGCAACTGTCATGGAAGATCAGATGTGCTGATGATGCTCCTCCCTCCTCCTGACAGGTACTGAGGCAACTTCTCAGCAGCGGTGCAGTGGTGCAGTGGCGGCGGTGGCCAGGTACTGACTGCTATGCAAGCCTGCGTGCTGTGCTACGGCCTGCCTGTGCTGTTCTGTGACCTGGCTGGAATCAGGAGTCTGAACAGCTCCATTCCCGCTGCACTCCGCTCCCGAGCCCAGCCCAGCACAGTCCTGACACTGCTGACAGGTACAGTACATTGGTGGCAGGCAGCTATTCGGCGGGCAGCGGCGGTGCAGCGGCAGCGCTGCGGCAGTGCAGTGGCGGAGCTGCGGCAGCTGGCGGGTACTGGCTGATATGAAAGCCCGTGGGCTGTGCTGTTGCCTTTGGCCTGTGTTGTTCCGTGTGGCCTGGCTGAGCCAGTCGCTCCACCTCCGCTCCACTACCGAGCCCTGCCGCCCAGCTCACAGCAGTAGTACAGTACACATGAAGTGAAGCACCATGACATGTCACACTCATTGCACGCTCGGGCAGAACGGCCTTCTTTCTGGCCGGGCTGAGTGCTGCCCCTCTTAAAGTGCCGACTGGGACCCATAGTCCCACTTGGTCCCATGGTAGGGCCAGTCCTGTGTACTAGATACAGGTGGTCCTCGGGTTACAAACAAGATAGGATCTGTAGGTTTGTTTTTAAGTTGAATGTGTTTGTAAGTGGGAAAAGGTACTTTTTTTAATTGTAGCTTCAGCCAAGAAAACTATTTTTAAGCTTTTTGGATAGCATAGGGAAGGGTTAACACCCCTGTAATGTTTGTTCTGCTGTCTGTTTCTGTTCAGAAGATTTCACCTCACTTCCTGTCCCAATGATAATTGGATTTTTAAAATTTTGGGTTGTTGTGGAAACAAGCCTTGGTGATAAAGCATCAGTGGAGATACCTTTCTCCGCTAATAACTCCCTTGCTATAATTTCCCTTGCTATGGGTAGATTTCTTCTCACTTTGTCTACCTCCGTTTGCAAGTAGGGGTCATTTGTAAGTCGGATGTTTGTAACTAGGGGATTGCCTGTACCTGAAATGTATAAGTCATCACGAGATCATGAGATGAAGAGGGCACGTACAGTATTATTATTAATATACAGGTCATTATTAGTGTAGCGATGCCCCGTCCTCCAGGGGCCTGATGGTGACCTCCAGAGTCAGGGGCAGCTGACATTCAGAGTTAAGGTCACTAGGCATGGTGGGTGTAGTGCAAGGTGGAATTATTGGGCACCAGTCACTTTTATGCAATGAAAAAAGAGATTTATTGTCTCTTAACAAGAACTGGGGGAGACTGGGTTAGGGCCAGGACACCCTTAGACAAATGCAATATGCAAACAGGCAGACTCCGCAGACAAAAATAGAAATAGGCTGACAGCGATACAGAAAAAGGGCCTTTAAGCTGAATGCAGCAATCTGTATTTTCTAGCAACTGCTGTCTCCTATAGCAACACTTCACTTTCAATGATTCACTGTAGATCTGCACACGTAACTTACAGTATCTCACTGTAGATCTTTGCTCACATCTCACAGTATTCCACTGTAGATCACTCAAGCTTCACCCACGCTATCCCGCTGGGTCCCTAACTTGACTCAAAGCTATCCACTGTACTTATCTTCAAGCTTCACCCCTGCTGTCCCGGTGTGTCCCTGACTTGACTCACAGCTACCCATTGTACTTATCTTCAGGGTACGCCCATGCCTCCTGCTGGGTTCCCGGATGAGACTACTGAAGCTTTCCCACCTCTTCGCTCTCCCCGGCTAGTGAAAGGGATGCTCTGGTAGTTCTTCAGACCTCCATCCTCTCTACACCTGCCTCTGGTAACAGGAGTGGTCATCCCTTTGTGGCAACTGCTTCTCCTTCACTGCTGGCACACGATCCAGTTCTCCCTCAGGCAGAACCTCCTAAACTGGGTTAGCCCTCCGACTCAATGCCTAACTCATTGCTGCTGCATGGATTCCTGGCTAGACCTCGGTCAGGCCTAGCAGCCAGGTGCTCCGGGATTCTGGCTTTTGGCCTAGGAACCCAGAGCCATATGATTCACGTCCACCAAGCAGCCGCCAAGGTGGCAAAGAACTCCAATCACCTGACTCCTCCTGAATAAATAGACTATCCCAGCATGCTCCGGGGCTGAAAGAAACCCCTTGCTGAAACAACCTATCCATTCATAACCTGTGCTAATTGTAATCCATCATTCTAATGTTCGAAGCAGCAATGCCGCCTTGTGACAGAAGAGAGGAACTACACCAGACTCAGGCTTAGGGTGAAATCAGTGGATCCCCTACCAATTAGCCAGGCTAGTTACCACCTAGCACAACTAAATTTGTTAGCAGCCTTGTTTATGACCAGGGTGCTACAATATCCCCCTGCCAAGGAAACTACGTCTCAGAATTTGCAACAAAAAAAAAAAAAAACAGGTACTCTCAATCCTGAGAGTGAATGTCCTGGCAAAAAATGGATGGGAAGGGATAACAGGGAAAGGATGAACAGCAATAACGAATGAGTGTTGCGTACCACACAAACAAGTCAAAATAACTTTTTGTTTGTTGTTTGTTTGTTGTACAATTGTAAGTGGCATTTCACACAGGGACATAAACATAGAAGACATTATTTTCTCTTAATGTGTGGTGTACCACCCGAGAGTAAGTGAAATATGCAATAAACAAGAAAACCTTATATTCTAACAATCTATCTAATATTTACATGATATGAAATAGAAAAAAATAGCATTAGTCTACAAGTCAAGGATATTGTCTCTCCTTAACCGAGAAAGAGGCGAAGGATGCAGGAACACTGGAAAAAGAATGAAAGAGACAACATAAAGAGAATGCAATCTACTATTATAGCAATACTAGTGCAGTATGAACCATGTGTACAGTGGTAAATTTTTGTTGACTCTCAGCTGAGAGTACCCAAAAGTGTGCAAAACAGTCACAAAAATATACCTTAACCCACATGTATACCTAGACATATTTACAGTTGAAAACGGGCCCCATTCCCTCAAAAATGATGCCAGCTTTCCATAGCAATGCTAGAAAGAAATCTTACTTAGCACACTCATGCCATCTAGTGGTCAGTCATGAAAATAGTTTGTATGTATAGTAACATTTCAGTCCATTAAATTCAATCTCAAAATAAAGACTTGCCCCTTTGCCACAGCACAGCTTACCTAACTACCTAAACATCCCATTGTCCTTGGAGCCCCAAAGTCCAATAGGCATTTCTTCTAATGTAGTAACATGGTCAACAACTTCCCAGCAGTTCTCTGCTTCTCAGGGACAAACTCTGGAAACAGTGTGTATGGCTATTTGCAGACAAACACTTTAGCCATACAAAGAGGCAACGAACTGTAGGTTTTCAAAGAACAGTCCATCTTCCAGGGTAACAAAGTCCCCTTGCCTTTCAAGCATATCTCAGTCTGTCTTCTTAGCCCAGCCAGGGACTGAGATTATTTTGCAAAGTGAAACATACTGACAGTTCCAACCAACAGGTCAGGATGTTTCTTTAAGAACACCCCCTGCAATCTGCTGGTGTCAGGAGTAAAGTCCAGCAGCAAACAGCACAGGCAGGAGTGTCCCCACATCAAGATTCTCAACTGTAGAGCAATTTCCGGTGGAACTGACATAGTCAACTGAGCACAGCGATGTATTCCACTTCAATGATTTTCAACATGCAACTGTCAGATTTACCAAAAGTAACAAGGGTCAGGCAATTGGATGGGTTTTCAAACTGGTAGTAACAGACGTTCCGCACTCCCCTCCATTAATGGCCCCATGGGCACGCTGCCTTCACTCATATCAGGCTTACCAGGTCTGGTTGTCTTCTACCCAGGAGTTTCCATCATCAGGGAATGTAGGTGGGCCGACCATGGCCCTGGGAGATAACCAGAGTAGCTGACTTTGAAGCAGCAACATAGGTTGAAGGAGCAGTCCCTTCAGTAATCCAAGCGACAGCAGCAGGGTTCTTAGTAGCTTCCTGAGCTGGAATGGCGACACACTTGTCCCAATTCACCTGTAGTACCCGTGGGGGTAGGGCTGGCGAAACTACCTCTTGTAGTGCCTCTCTGCAGTGCCCACAAGTAATCCAGGGCTGAACGTTCGTATCTGGACCGGAACTCTTTGCACATAACAGCCCTATTGCTTCATAGCCTCCCACTGTGTAGAGGCAAGGTTACCTTTTGATACACACTGCACTCCGGTATCAGTAAGGACACCTTTCTGTCCAATCAGGCTAGGACCGATGCCCGGAACACACATCTTCCAATCAGCCATGGAAACTCCAAACTGTGCCATCTTCTCCGCTAAATAGCAATATCGCAACATGTGGGTGAGCAATGGCAGTGCGCTCAACTGCGTTTCCTTCTCCTCTTCTGCGGAGCAACAACTCCTCCCCCGCCAAGGGATTGGTTCATGTGCTCTTCAGGAACTTCAGCACCCGCTTCTTTTCTCCAGCAGTGCTCCAAAACTTTTCTGGAGTCTGCCTTTACCCCTGCAGCACTGGTGCTAAGTGACAAAAGACCAGGGTGACACTCTCCCAAGAGCAAAAAGACACATTGGTTCTTCCCCACATTACGCATCATAGCATTACTTGCCACTTCAAACAAAAATCTTTGTGTAGTTGCAGTCCGTTCTCGGGATGCAACCACAGCAAAAATAACAATTTTACCCCAAGTTGGGCGCCAAAATGTAGCGATGCCCCCACCCTCCAGAGTCAGGGACAGCTGACATTCCTCCTCAAGGTGCAGGTTACTAGGCATGGTGGGTGTAGTGCAAAGTGGAATGATTGGGCGCCAGTCACTTTTGAAATGGACAAAATAGATTTATTGTCTCTTAATAAGAACTGGGGGAGAGAGTATTAGGGCCAGGACACACTTAGGCAAATGCAATATGCAAACAGGCAGACTCCGCAGACAAAAATAGAAATAGGCTGACATTGATACAAAAAAGGGGCCTTTAAGCTGAATGCAGCAATCTGTATTTCCGTAGCAACTGTTGTTTCCTATAGCAACACTTCACTTTCAATGCTTCACTGTAGATCTGCACACGTAACTCACAGTAACTCGCTGTAGATCTTCGCTCACATCTAACAGTATCCCCCTGTAGATCACTCAAGCTTCACCCACGCTATCCCGCTGGGTCCCTAACTTGACTCACATCCCCCCACTGTACTTATCTTCAAGCTTCACCCACGCTGTCCCGCTAGGTCCCTGACTTGACTCACAGCTACCGATGCTCTGGTATTTTTTTAGACCTCCATCCTCTCTATACATGCCTCTGGTAACAGGAGTGGTCGTTCCTTTGTGGCTGAACAACAGCAGGGGGGTGGATGATACTGTTTAGTACCAGTTGATACTGGTACTACTAGGTGCTGGCTGTCAGGAACCTTTCTGTCTACTCACATACTGATCAGTGTGTGAGAGGAAAGTGCTTGAGGTGATTGTAGCCATATTAGGGCAATTACAACAGGGAAAATTGAGTACTGTCCGTAATACTTTTTTTTATCTGCACTAACATACAATTTTTCAGGACAAGCTTTTGGGGTGTGTCACCTTCTTCAAGGTTCAAGTCGTAGTGATTCATAAAAGTTTTAGCAGAATGTTAAAATGTTAAAAAAAACACAATCTCTGAGGGAAAGCAGGAAACTTCACTCTGATTATGAGGTCACAAATAATAGAAGCAAACCCTGCAATAAAAAATCCTGCAAACTGTGCAACCAGATCAAATTATTCAAAAGTGTCACACACACAAATGGGACCTTCAATATCATGGGATCATACAGCTGTACCTCCAGTAATGTGGTGTACCTCATCCAATGCAAAGGGTGTAGCAAAGGTTCTTATGTTGGTGAAACAGGACAGAAGTTGCAAGTGAGGATGAATTTGCACAGACATTCCATCAAGGAACATCGGTTCTCACAACTGGACCACACTATTAAAAACCCCTCAATGTTTTATTTCTTAAAGGGAATTTCAGAACTATCCAGGAAAGAAAAACTTTTTAACTGAGAATGATACTTCTTTTTGACACAAAATTGTCCTACAGTTTTACGACCCCCTCTGTGATTGTCACATT
>BLSH010286803.1:1561730-1573014 GCA_018402905.1 Glandirana rugosa | reverse complement strand
TGGTCTTTTCGTTTGCGCTGGTATGTGTGCTATTTCCATCTGGGCCAGGGCTTTTGCCGTTTTTTAGTTGCTTGATGGCGGTTAGGCGTTCTTCGATGGATATGGGACTTTCTAATTTTTGACTGTCTTCTGTGGTGATGCGTTTGGGGCAATGTGTTTCAAGGAAATTTTTGATCATAGTTGCTCGCGTTTGTGGATCTGTGTTGTCAGTGCGATCATTGGAGAGGTTGTAGAGGTTTGAGTAATATTTTTCAAATTGGGCTGCTATGTCAATTGAACTGGATAGATTTTTCCCTTGGGGATCTTTTATCGTGTGTATGGTCGCGTTTGCTTTTCTGGTGTGTAGGGCTCTGGCTAAGTATCTTCCACATTTGTTGCCAAATTCATAAAAGAGTTTTTGTTGAAGGGTAAATTGGCGTCTAGTTTTACGGAATAATTCCTCTTTTAATGATTGTCTGTGTGCTGAGAGTGCAGAGTATGTTTGTGTGTCTTGGGATTTTGTATGTGTCTGTTCCAGTCTTTTAATTTTGTCTATCAGGTCTGATATGGTTTTTTGGTGGGCTTTTTGTTTGGCTGCTTTTAGTGCTATAAATTTACCCCTGATGACACATTTGTGTGCTTCCCATTGTATAAGCGGGGAGGTGTCTGGGGTATTATTTCTATTGAAGTAGTCTTGGATAGTTTCCTTAATTTCTTGGGTATCTTTTTCTGATGTTAGGAGAGTGGAGTCTAATCGCCAAATTTTGGTGTACGGGGTTTTGTCTGGGAAGGTGAGAGTCATGGTGATGGGGTGGTGATCCGAAAGAAACATCGGTTCTATGGTAGTTGTGGTTAAAAATGGTATGTCTTTTTGAGATAAGAATAAGTAGTCGATTCGTGAATGTTTATTATGGGGTGGGAAGAAAAATGTAAAATCTTTTTCGTTAGGGTGGAGAGTGCGCCAAGTGTCATGTAAGAGGAGACCTTGTAGTTGCAATTTAATTTGTTTGAGAGCTCTGAAGGGAAGGGATGTTGTGCCTGTGGAGGTATCTAGTAGTGGAAATAGCACCACATTGAAGTCGCCGCCTAGTATTGTGAGGCCAGATTGAAATCCGGCTAGGCGGAGTGCAATGGATCTAAAGAAGGTTACTTGGGCCGAGTTTGGGCTATATATATTTGCTAGCGTGATTGGGCGACCTCGAATGTGTCCTTTTAGAAAGATATATCTACCGTCTTCGTCAATGAGTGTGTCTGTAAGGGTCCAGTCAAGGTTTTTGGAGAGGAGTATAGATACTCCTTTGGTCTTTGCAAGAGGATTTGTGGCGTGATAGGATGTAGGGAAGAAGCGATTCATAAGCTTGGGGATCTTTTTGGTAATAAAGTGTGTTTCCTGTAGGAATATAATGTCAGCTCTTAATTTGTGCATCATATTCAACGTTTGGCTGCGTTTTTCTGGGATGTTTAGTCCTTTGGCGTTAAGGGATACTACTTTCAAGGTGGTGTTTCTAAGTCGGGTCTGTGTATCAGACATGATGTAGTGGTCTGTGGGATTGGGGAGTTATTTGAGTATTTGTTTTGGAGGAAAGGTGCAAGTAGCACGTGTGTGGGGTGCATGTGCGGCGTCAGAAAGGGGGTGCGTTTGATGGGTGGAGTTGGTGTCTCTACCCGAGCGATGGGAGTTTTGTGTGGGAAGGGGGGAGGGTGGGGAGGGAGGGTTGGGTAGATCGGGGGGGTGGGGGGATGGAAAGTTCCGGGGTGGGGCCCGAATATATATACAAGTGTTTATATATATATATGGGTTCCCAATTAATTAGAGTGGTCCCGGTAGGTGTCGACAGGGCGTACAGAGTCCCTGTCTTGTGGGGGGGTGGAGAGAGTCAGAGCTAGTGAGGTAGTGTTTTTGTCGGGGGTAGCGAGTCCTGGTGCACCGGGGGGAGTCAATTTGTATTATGTAAATGCGGTTAAGCCATAAAGTTAGGAGGGTGGCTGTCCAGTCCTGTTAGTCGCTGAGGTTTTTATTTGGTGAAATATGGGAGGTGGTAGCTTTATGTTTTGACTGGGTAGAAGAGTGGATTTGGTGAATATTGGTCTGTTGGAGGGGTCTAATGTCAGTTGGCGTAAGCACAATCTAGTAGGGTTATCGAATGTTATTGTGTTTTCATTTCGGCTGGTTATGGTCTAATTGTCATGTTTTGTTTCAAATGGTTTGTGTATGGGTCAAGTTGTCTTGGTCTTTAGCATACATTTCTATCTATAGCCAAACAATAAAGAATAACAGAGTAAACATTAGTCAGGCCGTCCTCTGGTTTTCAGGCTGGGTTGTAGAAGACATATGGTCGTGGAGCGGTGATGCGCGACTATGATAGGAAAAAGAGTAGCTTGAGTGTTATATCATCAGGAGTGACTTGGGAGAGTCAGGAGTGATTTGGGAGAGTATCACTTGGGGATATTTTATCGGGCATTCAATTCTATGATTTGGGGGAGTGTTTGGTTTAGTGAATGGGGGTGTAGTCGCACATCATCGCTCCACGGGGAGGGCCACGTCCACCTAAGAGCCACATGGACAATAAACTATTGGAAACTTAGGTTCTTATAAACCTTTTAACCATGAATTATAACAATAATGTAAAAAACAATGGTAAACAGTGTCCCTTGGAGGGGGAAGGTAGGTGCTTCCGCATGGGAGGAAGTAAGGTAGGTAGGGGATATAGGGTGAGCTTGATTTGTTTGGAGTGCCAAATATGGAGCTCGAGAGGGTCATGTCTGCAGGTGGGAGTTGTGGGTAAGGAGAATCATAGTGAGGTTGATCTGCTTACGGGGTGTCTCTTGTGAGGCCATCCATATTAAGCCTCAGTTAGATTTGCACAAAGTTCCGTATGTCAAATGACAATTTGGGAAACGAAACGTAATGTGGGAATGTTGTTCGGAGGTCTCTGTTGCATTGGAGGTAGGTTAGGTGTGCTGGTGCATTACCTGCAGTCCATGTGATGGGACGGGGCAAGGACCTGGATGTAGATGAGAGTTCTCAAGTTCTGCGAGGCTTCACAGGAAGGTTCTTTCGCTCGTAATGACTTGAGGTTTCCGGATCTTCTTTTTTTTCCGAGGAGCTGGGTAGAGGGATAAATGAGAGAAAAACAAAAACAGGGATAGAGGACAGGGGGGGGGGGGGAGCTGGGGAAGGGATAAGGGAACTTGATAGGTAGGGGGGTAGAAGACCAGGAGCAGATGTGAAGTTCGGGAAGCACCGCTTGGTCTTGCTCCATATACTAATTATCTTCTGCGAAGTTGGTAGACGGCTGTAGAAGTGATTGAGGATGTTTTCGTGGTGATGGCGTTGTCAGACCGGTAGAGATGTATGAATGAGATGGGATATCTGAGACATTTCTTCAGGTATCAATTTTGTCTGGGTCTCCTGTGAGCTGGAGAGGAGGTGGGGCTATTCGACACTGTGTGCTCGGTCGTCGATGACCTGGGATTCCTCGGGGATGTAGATCTTCGGCGCCTGATGTGATATTCATCTCGGACTGGGATAGCATCTGTGGAGGTTGTTCTTCTCAGAGCGCCTGGTTGACTGCAATTGTACCAGTCTGGGAGGTCCAGTTGTGGAAGGTTGAAGGCTGCGCAGAAGGTGGGTAGGTCCTCCCTAAAGTGTATCATGGCCGACTGGTTTTGAAAGGAGGCGGATAGGCAGAATCGAAATTTCCAGCGATACTGGATACCTTTGTCTCGTAGGAGGTCTAGAAGCGGACGTAGTATTCTCCTATTTTGAAGGGTAATGGGAGAGAGGTCCTGGAAGAGCTTCACTTCCGTACCGCGGTATAGTAGGGATTGGCGGTCTCTGGCTCTTCGCAGGATGTCTTCTTTAATTTTGAAGTTGACGAGACAGCATATCACGTCTCTTGGGGGGTCAGTATCTCGCCTCCTGGGTTTGAGGGCCCTGTGTATGCGTTCAATTTCAATTGGCGTATCAGGCGGTCTTCCGAGTAGGTCATTGAATATATTGATGGTGGCGTGTGTGACTTGATTATGTTCAATCGACTCAGGCATACCTCTTATCCTTCTATTATGACGCGTCCGCGGTTCTCTAAATCTTCCAGGTGTCTCTGCATGTCTCTCAGCTGGGTGTTATGGGATTGAGCAGACTCTTGAAGTTGCTGTAGTGCAGAGCTGTGTACCATTGTCGTTTCCTCGATATCTTCCAGTCTATTGTGTACAGATTGCAGCTCTCTTTTCAGATCAGAGATGGCTGAAGTCATTGCTGCTGTCAGGGACTCCTTTATATCTTCTTCCACTAACCTTAGGTCTGCCATGGCTAATGGCTGTGCTTTAGTGGAGTTGTGGTGCAGGGTACTGGAGCTCTGTCTCCCTGATGGGCTCAGACTGGATGAGCGCTCCGCGGCCTGGTAGGCCCGATCTGAAGCCGGGGACTCGCGTGATTGCGAGCGGAAGAGTTCCGGGATGCTGCGGCCGGATCGATTGTTCGTGCGCCGCGGTGAGCGCGATCGGGCCGGGGACGGTTCCCTTGATGTTTTCCCCATTTTGGCGCTGATGTGATCGGTGGATGGCTTGCTATTAGGCTTAAAACCCTCCGGTGCTCAGGAGCTCAGGGATTAGGCGTCCATGCCGCTCCGACGCCAGGCCACGCCCCCCCAATCATTTTAGGCTTCATCATAATAGAGATCCCAGCCAATTGTCCTTTTGTGGGATTGATAGGGTCGAAAGACACTGGAGAGGGACCAATCTCACGAGAGCCATTTCTCAAAATGAGACCCAGTGGATTCAAAGATTGTGCACGATGGATCCAAGGGGACTCAATATTGAGTTAGATTTAAACTGTTTTTTATCAAATTGGTGAAAGTAATGATTCTCATTGGTCCCTTTAACCATATCAGCTGTAAGTCCCTGGTTTTGTGTTTAGGCCAAAATATAATATATGATAACAAGTTAAATAGATACTGCAGCCCAAACTCCTTTTGGTAGGGTAAATAGAGGGGTAAACACCAAATTGTATGTTCAAAATTTACTAAATTAAATTTAAATTTATTTTAATTTTATTTTTATATATATATATTTTATAATTTTATATTGATTATAATACTCAGTTTTCCTATATACTTTCTAATATATTTTTTAAATAATAAACCAATTAATGAAGAAAACAATAAAAATGATAGGAATTTGATCCATAAGATTACACATATATTTGATTACAATATGAACGTCCCTATTGTTTATTTATTTTAAACATTTTAAATAAGATTATATTACATTATGAAATATTTATATTTTTTATTAATATGGATTAAAAACATGTTTAGTGTTACTAAGGTTACTATTTCTAATGTTTTATTAATAATGTTTTATTAATAATTCAAAAACATGTTTAGTGGTACTAAGGCTCTCTCATATTAATAAGTGCAGGCAGTTAAAAGGGTTAATGGCAGTGCAATTTTTGTAATCCACCACTGGAGGGCAGCATGCACGTCCTGAATGAGGAAGGCCGTAATACATTACTTATTATAGTGCGGTAGGCGGGGAGTTGGGTTTGCTCCTGGACGATAAAAGATCAGTGGGAGGAGAGGAAAATTGTCCGTGATGACGCTTGGTGGTTAAGCGAAACGCGTTGACGTCATTTCCTGGCCATCCACATCCTCTGACGTCACGTCCGCCACGGGTGGAATGCACGCCAACCTAAACGCCGCACACAGCCTAGTTGAGGCTAAATGAGAGAAGCATCCAATATTTTGTGAGTAGTTTTATGTTTTGCGCAATAAATTTTTTAAAACGTTACTTCACTATGGAGGCTATCTCTTTCCTTTCCATACACCTTTGATTTACTGGAGCCCGGTCTACAATGGATTTGTGAAGGGGGTTCTGTGCCGCTGGAAAAACGATCCATATACAGCCCGTCACTTGGATTAAGCATTACTGACCCCCAGACTGAAAAGCTGGGGGTCCATTAATTCTGGTGAGTGGGGTCACCTAAGGGGATCGTCACTGAACAGCACGGAGCACCTTGAATATAATATTTTGTTTTCACGGTTTTGAGCACGGAGCACCTTATATGGACTATATAATGATTATTAGCACGGAGCACTTTAATGGATGGACTATTTAATATATTTTTCCTATTATATTCATATGGTTTATACATATGCATTTTCAACCTACTGGATTTTGTTTGTCAATTCATAAGGATCCACACTGGCCCTTCAAGCCAGTTTACAGATATATACAAGTCTTATAGATGTGTTGACCTCATTTAGGGCACATATATATATATATTTTTTTCAATTTTCTTCAGTATTTATTGTCATAATAACAACCCTTCACATATTATTTTGACACATATTTTTAGGGTGGCGCAGTTGATCTATTGTACAAATACCAGTACAGGTACCCCAGCGGCACCTGTTTAAACAGCAGCCCCCAGGATACCTCACTTCCCCTTAAACTGTAATAAGTTGAGGAGAGTGGTGAGTGCCTAAATAAAAAGGTATAATTATAAACCGTAGCGCGGATAAAATAATAACATACAGAACTCAACATTCTGGCAGCATTGGACAAGAAGGTGCAGCCTCTCTGAACAACAATGTCTGCGTGTGTAGAAATATTTTTAGTGGATATGTTTAATAACAAAGAAAGCTTGAGTAGATGGCATGTTGTTACTTATTTGTTGTCTGTTTTGTGCCATCTAAGACGATAATATTGTCTGAGGAACCCCAAATGTGATTAAGGAACATAAATAAACTTCCTTCTTCTGAAATTTTCAAGCCTGGGCAGTGACATTTCTTTCTTTATCCCCCACCCATGGCAGGAAACTATCAAGTGAATACATATCCTTTTCAGCAGAGACCATCCATTAAGCTTCAAAGGATTTTTTTTTCTTGTAAAGCTGGCCATACGGTGATTAAAATTTGTGCATCAGGGACTGGCCAAATTTCAATCAGTGTGTGGCAGTCCCTACTTAAAAGTAGTCAATAATTTAACAAATGGACTTGTTGAAAAAAATGTTATTGATCAGCGACTGCAGCCCCTGTTTGGTGTTTTCTGAAAGCTGTGGGTGTCGCTGTCAGAATATAATGTCCTGGATCATTTCTGTGGACCCCTTTTTCTGTGGATGCAGGAATATGCTTTTTTATACATTCAAGAAGCTGACTGAATGAAAACAAGCTAGCAGTGTATGGCCAGCTTTAGTCACCTAACAATGCCAGTAAGAATTTTAGCAGCAATCTGAACAAAACGTATCAGAACTAGCTATAATCCACATAATTGTTGTCAATAAGGAATTTTAAATGGCTGATTAGAGGTTGTTACATCCATTAGGGTGACTGGTAGATATGATTACTAATGAACAGAACTTTATTTAGCTGATCAATAGAGATAACTGGTATCAAGCAAAACACTAGGGAAAGCTGGGAAAACAGATGCTCTTTATACATTGTATAACCATCATAAATACAACTGAGTCTGGCACTCCCTGACCTTGGGGTGGCCTTTTCAAACAAACAGATATTGATATCCACACATAATTCATAACTCTTGAAATGGGAACACTATTTTATTAACAAGAATATATCCAAATGTATCAGAAAATACGGGTTACATAAGTACTACATACAGTGTAAGATATACCTCATGATTAGTCTCTATCAACTTGTGACTTCACTCTGTGTAATAAAATGTTGGGTGCCTAACTATGGATGGCTTTTGGAAATATTAATATAATGATAAAAGTGGCATGGGTATGGTCATTTAGGTAATAAAAAAAAACATCAGCACTCCTATTTCCCAACCCTTAGCTGTTTCAGCTGGCTGGGGGGAGGGCATCTAGAAGATCCACAAAAAGCTGTTGCCATTGGAGCTCTGAAGCTCTCCTTTTCCATCAAAATGTAAAACATTCCAAGGGAGACATTTTTAGTAGCAATGATCTGAACCCCCGGCAGAATACACAAATCAATGCTTGCAGCCATTGGTTTTCCAGCATGACCATTCAAAGGAAACTGATTGTTAGATCTTTTGATCAGACAGCAGTACACACAGACCCTGTTTTATGCTACATTGAACTAGACATTGCCAGAAATGAAGACCAGGATTTTTATTTTTATTTATTTTATGTCTTTTCTGTAATTTATTTATTTTATTTATTTATTTATTTCAGGTACTTATATAGCGCTGTCAATTTACGCAGCACTTTACATATATATTGTACATTCACATCAGTCCCTACCCTCAAGGAACTTACAATCTAAGGTCCCTAACTCACATTCATACGTATACTAGGACTAATTTAGACAGGAGCTAATTTACCTACAGCGTGTCTTTGGAGTGTGGGAGGAAACCCACTTAATGTCTTTTTCTTTAAATATTTTGTTTGAAACATCTTTCCTGTCTTTTAATTAAATGATGTTGAAAAAATCTTAAGCTTTATATGCAATGCCCTAAACAAGAACTTAAAGAATTTCTGTCTCTATGAAGAGTGCTACTATATTTTATAGTGATTTTAAGTAATCGCCTTGTAAAACAACCCATTCAATTTAAAATATAAATGAAAGGCAAAACAGTTTTGCATAGATATAAAAAACATGATAAATATTTTTTTCCCCTTTTTTAAAAGTGATCGCATTTCACCTGTTCTCAGTTGCATAAGCGCTGGGGGGAGGAGAAGCAGCAGGACACTGAGCTTCCCAGTGAATGGCTGTACAGCGGTGTCAGGACAAGTCTGATCATTGGAGGAGAGCAGCCTGGGTTCCCAGCACAGCTAGAGAACTGACCGTGCTGTGCTCTCCTGCTTAGTGTGGTCAGTTTTTAACAGGTAAGCATGGGGACTACCAGTAACACCATGGATTTCACATATAGGAAGCAATACAAAGAGAACAGGATACTTTCTCATACAAGTACATGGTACAGTAGGCACATATCAGGAATATGAAGGGGGTAACAAATGCTTTAACTTCTGTTATATCCCTGTCTGACATGACAGAATTTAAATTATTACAGACATTTCAGAAGTCAGAATATACACAGCAAACAGCAGGCGCTGTTTGGTGATGGAGCAAAAGGACATCAACAACAGATGGAAGCAGCCAAAGAACTGTAAGTTTGTAAGCCGCATGTTTCATACAAAATGATATGTGCATGTATAGACCAGCTTTGATATATCTGTGGTAAATAAGCATTATTGAAGAAGATGAAGAGAAAAGTTTTGGGTTCAGTATTAGGGATTGGTGGTAAGTGAATTTAGTAAATTAAATTGCTCTAAGTTTGGCAGATTCATCAAAAAATAGGAAAACTCTATTAATCAATAAATTGTTCAGAAACAAAGGTGTTGGTTTAAAAATATGAACTGTGTATTTGCCCACATCCTATGATATCATGGATTGAAGCAAAGAAAGGGGTGGGCCAGAAGGTTTTTTTTTGGTACCATCATGAGACATTACTATAAGCTAAAATCACAACATTTTATTGCACATGATTTGTATTACAAAGTATTTAAAATAAAGCTTTGCAATACAAATCATGTGTAATATAATTTTGTGTCCCATGACGGTACCAAGAAAATCCCTTTGCCACACCCCTTTCTTTGCTTCAAACTATATTATTGTTAAATAGCAATGAAGGTAATAAGGGGCTCAACCCCATTCCATAAGCCCTGGGGCACATTCTCTTGCAAAGTGCAACCACCCTGAAAAGTGAACAGTGTACAGTGCCTTGAAAAAGCATTCATACCCCTTGAAATTTTCCACATTTTGTCATGTTACAACCAAAAACATAAATGTATTTTATTGGGATTTTATGTGATAGACCAACACAAAGTGGCATATAATTGTGAATAGGAAGGAAAATTATAAATGGTTTTCAACATTGTTTACAAATAAATATGTGAAAAGTGTGGTGTGCATTTGTATTCAGCCTCCCTGAGTCAATACTTTGTAGAAATACCTTTCACTGTAATTACAGCTGCAAGTCTTTTTGGGGATGTCTCTACCAGCTTTGCACATCTAGAGAGTGAAAGTTTTGCCCATTCTTCTTTGCAAAATAGCTCAGGCTCTGTCAGATTGGATGCAGAGCGTCTGTGAACAGCAATTTTCATGTTTTGCCACAGATTCTCAATTGGATTTAGGTCTGGACTTTGACTGGGCCATTCTAACACATGAATAAACTTTGATCTAAAAATGCAAAAATGCAGCACTTCAATAATAAAAAATTCTAAACATAAACTGGAAAGATCAGTAAAAATAAAAGTCCACGAAGTGCACATGTAAAATTAAATTCTGATGATAGGCTGGAGGAACCAACACAGCAGAATAGTCCACAAAGGAGTATAAAGCATTAAATCCACAGCAGTGCAGGAGGGGATCCGTCACCAAGAAGAGGGTTCATAAAGCCTCTTACCCCAGCTGTTGGACCTCTTCATGAGAACATGGTCAAAAGCACTTGTTGGTAATAATCCACCAACTGGATATTCAACACCAATGGATAGCACCCGTCCGGTATCAGAACACTCTCACTGGAACATTTCTCCTCAGTGCATCATATGAAATAATATAGAGACACTTCATTGCGCAGTATTAATTACAGAGTGGGGCCACGTGACGCGCTGTGTCGTTTGTCTGCTGTGTAGTGGTCGGAATCATCTACAGATCCATAGACATTGATATGTGCGATATTGATGCATTTTTGTATTTTATTGATTATTTTATTCCTGCCAAGAATTGATGCTAGCTGCTTTAGTAGGTCTGGTGTAGTGCAGGTTTTTGTATTGTGTTTTCTATATATGCTTTGATCTAAACCATTCCATTGTAGCTCTGGCTGTATGTTTAGGGTTGTTCTCTTGCAGGAAGGTGAACCTCCACCACAATCTCAAGTCTTTTGCAAACTCTAACAGGTTTTCTTTTAAGATTGCCCTGTATTTGGCTTCATCCATCTTCCCATCAACTCTGACCAGCTTTCCTGTCCCCGCTGAAGACAAGCATACCCACAATATGATGCTGCCACCACCATGTTTCACGGTGGGGAGGGTGTGTTCAGGGTGTGGTGCAGTGTTAGTTTTCCGCTGCACATAGCATCTTGTTTTAGGCCAAAAAGTTAAATCCTGACCAGAGCACCTTCTTCCACACATTTGCTGTGTTCTCCACATGGCTTTTCGCAAACTGCAAATGGGACTTCTTATGGCTCTCTTTAAACAATGACTTTCTTCTTTAGACAGGTGTCCTGTTGATAATCAGTATGTAAGGTGTTTAGACCGGAAATACCTTCTCACCGTTCTTCTTTCAGTAACAAATTTCTCTCGGTATTCTTCAGG
>BLSH010286803.1:1544390-1560886 GCA_018402905.1 Glandirana rugosa | reverse complement strand
ACTTGTACCACCTTCTCCAAGATCCATTGTTTCCCTGACTCAGGCAGCCTATTTTTTTGACCCACAGTAAGTTGAGTCTTTTACTTTTATTTTTATTTTTATTTTCTACATTTATCCCTATATCCATTTTAAAAATGTGTTTTATTTCATTCACTACTGTTTATATTTAACCCATGGTCTGATGTTTTACACACACTATTATTTTATCTCACTATTCACACTTGCCATAGGCTGGCGCCCTCACCTCCTCATTTTTATAGTACCTTCCACAAGGGTATCAGGACCTTTTTCCCCCAGAGGAGCTGCCGCCACTCACACTAAACAGTCAACAACTCCATGGCTCCTCGAACACAGTAGCGCCATAATTCTACATCACGTTTTTGGTTGTAACATTACAAAATGTGGAAAATTTCAAGGGGTATGAATACTTTTTCAAGGCACTGTATTTTCCTTTAGTACATCAACTCCCATGGCTCTCAGCCCGCCACTTTCATTTTATTGAGAGCAGACCACAAATTTGCCCTAAAATTGCTAACTGGAGGCAAATTCAAATCCTGGACATTTGCTTTGTAGTCTGCAGCCAGGGATAATGCAGGTGATTGCTGCATAGCTAATGCATGTGAGATGTGTAGGAGTTGGTAGCCTCCCATTGCCTTCAATAGGTCTGCCTCTCACAGCTAATCGCAAGAAAGCCCTGCTGGCGTTCTCACATGTATATGCTGTTGGGCCCATCTGCAGGCGTGAATGTGGCCTTAGGGTCTCTTGCCCGTTAACCACTTCAATACAGGACGCTTATACCCCCTTCCTGCCCAGACCAATTTTCAGCTTTCAGCGCTCTCACATTTTGAATAACAACTACTCTCCCAAGCTACACTGTACCAAAACAAAATTTTTATCATTTTTTTCACACAAATAGAGCTTTCTTTTGGTGGTATTTAATAACCTCTGGGTTTTTTATTTTTTGCGACATAAGTGAAAAAAGTGTGAAAATTTAAAAAAAAAAACCCCACTTTTTTTTAGTTTCTGAGATAAAATTTTGCAAATAAGTCATTTTTGTTCATAAATTTGGGCCAAAACCTATACTGCTACCTATCTTTGGTAAAAAATAACCCAAATAAGTGTATATTATTTGGTCTGTGTGAAAGTTATAGAGTCTACAAGCTATGGTGCCAATCATTGAAAATTGATCACACCTGATGTACTGATGGCCTATCTCATTTCTTGAGGCCCTGAAATGTCAGGAATGTACAAATACTCCATTTTGAAAAGTAGACATTCCTAGGTATTTAGTAAGAGGCATGGCGAGTTTTTTGAAGTTGTGCTTTTTTCCCACAATTCCTGGGAAAATTAAGAAATTATTATTATTTTTTTTTTTTTGCACAAAATTGTCATAACAACAAGTTATTTCTAACTCACAGCATATGCATAATTCTAATTACACCCCAAAATACATTCTGCTACTCGCCCTGAATATGGTGATACCACATGTGTGAGACTTTTTCACAGCCTGGCCACATAGAGAGGTCCAACATGCAGGGAGCACCGTCATGCATTCTAGGAGCAGAATTTTCACATCTAATTTCCTAACGACCTATTACACTTTTGAAGGTCCTGGAGCACCAGGACAATGGAATTACCCACAAAATGACCCCATTTTGGAAAGCAAATACCCCAACGTATAATCTATGAGGCATTATGAGTCTTTTGAATGGTTCATTTTTTTCCACAAGTCTTCGAAAAACGTGGAAAGTTAAAACGCTTTTATTTTTACACAAAGTGGTCAATTTATAAGATATTTCTAACACATAGCATGTACATAGCAAAAATGAACCTCCAAAATATATTCTGCTACTCATCCCGAGTATGGCGCTACCACATGTGTGAGCCTTTTTCACACCCTGGCCACATACAGTGGCCGAACATGCAGGGAGCACCGTCAGGCGTTCTAGGAGCATAAATTACACATAAAATTTCATTCATACCTATCACACTTTTGAAGGCCCTGGAGAACCAGGACAGTGGAATTACCCCCAAAATGACCCCATTTTGGAAAGCAAACACCCAAGGTATATTCTATGAGGCATGGGCTGCAGATAGGTACTTTGGTACTCTGATGGGCTGCAGATAGGTACTCAGGTATTCTGATGGGCTGCAGATAGGTACTCGGGTACTTTGATGGGCTGGAGACAGGTACTCGAGTAATCTGATGGACTGGTAAAAGGTACTTGGGTACTCTGATGGGCTGGTGACAGGTATTTGGGTACTCAGGTGGGCAGGTGACAGGTGCTCGGGTACTCAGATGGGATGGTGACAGGTACTCGGGTACTCTGATGGGATGGTGACAGGTACTCGGGTACTCAGATGGGCTGGTGACAGATACTCAGGTACTTTGATGGGTTGGTGACAAGTACTCGGGTACTCAGATGGGCTGGTGACAGGTACTCGGGTACTCAGATGGGTTGGTGACAGGTACTCGGGTACTCAGATGGGCTGGTGACAGGTACTCAGATGGGCAGGTGACAGGTACTCGAGTACTCTGATGGACAGGTGACAGGTACTCGGGTACTTTGATGGACAGGTGACAGGTACTTGGGTACTTTGATGGACAGGTGACAGGTACACTGATGGGCTGTGACAGGTACTTTGATGGGGTGGTGACAGGACCTCTTTATCGGGGGGTGATCAGTGTGCTTGGTGTGTACATCTGGTGGTAACAAGCTGTTACTGCAATCTCCCTCTCACACACAATCGGTGTGTGACAGGGAGAACCGCGGTAACAGCTCGTTACCGCGATTGGTTTACACAGCCTGTTGACACAGCCGGTCACGGGTAAAGAGCCAATTCTATTGGCTCTTTACACTGATCGGAGCTGGGCTTTGTCCGAGGGACAAGCCACAGCCCCGACTGCCGCATTGCACGCCCCCGCGGGCGCGCATGAGCGGCGTGCACGTGGAGGTCGGTAGTGACCGGCTGTGATTGGACACAGCCGGTCACATGGTAAAGAGCCAATTTTATTGGCTCTTTAACCCAATAAAGGGGGGGCTGTGTCCGGAGGGACACAATCGATCCGCAATTGCCGTGCTGCGGGCCCCCAGGGGCTCCCAGTAGCGGCAAGAAGCAGCGGACGTCATATGATGTTCGCCCGGATCGACGGAGGTTCCCTGCCGATGTCATTTTACAATGACTCGATAGGGAACTGGTTAATGTATGGGGCTTGGCTTTAGGTATAACTAAAGGCAAAACATTTTTATTTTGTTTTGGATAGAGTGGTAAGGGATTAATACACCTTTCATTTTTTATTGCTGCCGTGCGCCCTTTAAGGAGATTCACCATCTCTATTTGTCCTTTCCACCATTATCATCGAAAGTGAAAGCAAAAGAAAATCCCAACCTTATAATCCTATAACCCTCCCTTACTCTATCTATAATGAAAAAATGCATTTAGTTCTACTTTAACACTTTAAGGCTTCAATATTAAAAACAAATCTGTTGATAGATTCCTTTTATTGGACCGGGAAAAACAGCCCTGATTTTGTCTGAATCTGCTAGTTACCAAACCTTATGCTTAAATGGGATCTGTTGTGCTGGTTATCCATTACTGTACAGTGCCAAATGCCAATACTGTCACTGAGATTAATTAACAAATAGATTCTGGCACTCACTTCTATAAAAAGAATCAATCCAGCAGAAAAACAATGGGTAGGTCACAATCACCTTGCTTGCTATCTATTTTTAGATTTTCTAAACTCTTTCAAATGCAGTCATTATCTATTTAACCTTCTTTGCCCATTACTTTTATACATTCACTGCAGAAGTAAAATGACTATCACATAATGAATGACCACTATGGACACAATTATCTGATGAAGTGTCTCTCTTGTGGCCTTTGTAGTGAAATGTGACATTCAGATGCTCTAAAAGAGGATAATAAGCAATGCTTGTTCACATAGATGGGTTGCCCCTGTTTTAGGTTCATGGATTTCACTACTGATCCATCCTGCAGAATTACTTTCAGCGTTGTAATGGATAGATTGTTAATTCAGATTTCCAAATAACTTTGTTAAAATGCAGAGACAGTGTTTTCTTTTTGCCATAAGTCAATTACTGATTTAAAAACTCTGTGTGCAATGGATGCTTAAAGTCCAGCAATTATCAGACTAACAATTAGTAACCTGCTAATTATGTCCATATCCCATATTAAAGAAAATGGAAAATCAACGAGTCAACTGGCAGAAGTAGCAGACAATAAATCAATGTAAAACAATATACCGTATTCAGTGCATCCAAGCAAAGCATGCATTTTTCCTCATGTTTATTCCTTTAAAAGCTCTGCAAGTAGAGAAAAATGCCTGTTGATCTGCCAGAAATGCATTTAGCTCCTGTCATGGACTGACAATGCACAGTATTTTTGTGGATTGAAGGGTATCAGCTCTGCCAAATTGTGCTAAACTACTCACCTCCACCTGCATATTATCTACAACATAGAGACTAAAGCCTTAGCCTAGTAATCACGGGCTGAATTTTGGGCTGCATAAGCATTCGGCCCATGTGTTCGGCAGCTGGCCTGACAGGAGCTGGTCATTTGTCAAAGGGTCATGACCCAAAAGGTCTGCCAACCAGCTCCCCCTGTCAGGACACAATAACCCAGCAGGGGAGATTGCTGTACTAACATTTGATTGTTAGTACAATGGCTCCGACCATAGCTGTAAAGTTTTTTTTTTTTGTTCAACTCAAAGCTTAAAGTCTGTTACACACTATATATTTTTTTCTGTTCAACCCAGTGGGTCGATCGGAGCTGCTGTACTCACTATGTGAAGTAAGTACAGCGATCTCCCCCCGCTGAGCTGTTGTGTTCTGATAGGGGAATGCCGGGGGATGCCCCCCAGCCAGAACACTCCGATCATCGGTCTCCACCATCAGGAGTCAGATGGCTGATGGTTTTCCAGCATGCTAGTCTGACAAAAGCCGGCCAAACTGACAGACATACACACGGGCCAAATTTTGCCCATTTTTTTTTAAATGTCCCCTGACATTCGGCCCCTATGTACCCGGCTTAACTGTTCTGTGATACAAGATAAGAACTGGGAGAGGAATTAGTCTTCTTGAGATAACACAGAGAGTGTGGAAAAGACACAGAACAGATCTGAATTGTGGAAATAATCTTTTTTTGCACTTATCGAACAGATCTAACAGAACTATTTCAATGATATATTAAACCTTTACCATCTGCCCACTGGAAAAGATCAGCCAAGCAGTGACATGGTAGGAAGCCAGTCCACAGGCTATGATCATTAGCAAGGACTGAGAGCTGTATGGTGTATGGGCATTAAAACCCACCTTTTTTGCCATCACACATATATGTTGCGCAGGTGTCTGGAAACAAACATTTGTGTACGCAGACACTCAAATCTAAGGAACTCTGCCCGTGTCCAGACTGCGGGTGCGCACACATGTGCATGAGTGGGTGCACATGTGCGAGTGTGCATTGGTGCCAGGAGGGCTATTTAAACTGCACTAGTGCAGTGTGTCATTGTGATTTGGTCTATTATGTTTCTGTATTCCTATTACCAGTTCCTGTTGATCTTCTGTTGCCGACCTGATCTGCCTCTGACTCTGCTTGAATGGCACCTGTACTGACCCCTGGCTTGTCCCTGGATTATTTTACTGCCTGCGCCTTCTGCTCATCCATCCTGCTGTTACAGACCTTGGCCTTGATTCCAAATTCCTGACCACTCTTCTGCCTGCCACCTGAATCTGATTTGCTCGCTAGTTGCTGATCCGGACTGTCCGACTTTGTCTTGTGCCTATCCTGCACCTGCACCAGCCCATCTGTGCTCTTCACTGGCTCCAGTCCTTTGGCCAGCATATCCGGTTCTGTCATCCCTGCATTCCAGATGCACACCAGCAACTGCCAGCAAGAGACTTACCAGGCACTCGTGCCACTCTGCATTCCCTGTCATCTTACCAGGGACTCCAGAGCCAGGGATGTAAGAGAGGCCTTCCTCAACGCTCAGGCTCCACCATCAAGTACATCACAGCAGGCCACAAGTGGCTAAACAGACCAAAAGTTGCCAATTAAGAGAAGTTATTTGTTTTGGATTTAAACACAATTAAATTAAATGTGCCATATGTCACAAAAAAAGTTAACAGTCCAATAGTACAGAAGCTGCAGAGAGCCAAAGCTAAGATAGGAGAAAATGTTCATAGGTAGAAACAATACTACTCATCACTCAGAGCACCATCCCCTCTGAGACATTTTTCCAATCATTCTCATCCAACTTAATTTCTTCCCTTTAAGTTCAGTGAAAAGTTTAAAGACTATACTTTACCCTGAGTTTCTCATTAGTTTTACTACCTTTCACCATTCAGTTAGAAACACTTACCCAGCTCTGTACTATGCTTGTAGGCATCACTATATCTGTTTTTGTAAATATTTTATTATATCTTTTCATGTGACAACACTGAAGAAATGACACTTTGCTACAATATAAGGCAGTGAGTGTAAAGCTTGTATAACAGTGTAAATTTGTTGTCCCTCAAAATAACTAAACACACAGCCATTAATGACTAAAGTGCTGGCAACAAAAGTGAGTATACCCCTAAGTGAAAATGTCCAAATGGGGCCCAATTAGCCATTTTCCCTCTCCGGTGTCATATGACTCATTAGTGTTACAAGGTCTCAGTTGTGAATGGGGAGCAGGTGTGCTAAATTTGGTGTTATCGCTCTCAGTCTCTCATACTGGTCACTGGACGTTCAACATGGACCTCATGGCAAAGAACTCTCTGAGGATCTGAAAAAAAAAGAATTGTTGCTCTACATAAAGATGGCCTAAGCTATAAGAAGATTGCCTAGACCCTGAAACTGAGCTGCAACACGGTGGCCAAGACCATACAGTGGTTTAACAGGGTAGGTTCACTCAGAACAGGACTCACCATGGTCGACCAAAGAAGTTAAGTGCACATGCTTAGCGTCATATCCAGAGGTTTTCTTTGGGGAATAGACGTATGACTGCTGCCAGCATTGCTGCAGAGGTTGAAGGGGTGGGGTGTCAGCCTGTCAGTGCTCAGACCATATGCCACACACAGCATCAAATTGGTCTGCATGGCTGTCATCCCAGAAGGAAGCCTCTTCTAAAGATGATGCACAAGAAAGCCTGCATACAGTTTGCTGAAGACAAGCAGACTAAGGGCATGGATTACTGGAACCATGTCCTGTGGTCTGATGGGACCAAGATAAGCTTATTTGGTCCAGATGGTGGTAACCAGGTAAGAAGTTCAAAGACAAGTGTGTCTTGCCTACAGTCAAGCATGGTGGTGGGAGTGTCATGGTCTGGGGATGCATGAGTGCTGCTGGCATTGGGGAGCTACAGTTCATTGAGAGAACCATGAATGCCAACATCTACTGTGACATACTGAAGCAGAGCATGATCCCCTCCCTTCGGAGACTGGGCTGCAGAGCAGTATTCCAACATGATAAAGACCCCAAACACACCTCCAAGATGACCACTGCCTTGCTAAAGAAGCTGAGGGTAAAGGCGATTGACTGGCCAAGCATGTCTCCAGACCTAAACCCTATTAAGCATCTGTGGGGCATCCTCAAATGGAAAGTGGAGGAGTGCAAGGTCTCTAATATCCACCAGCTCCATGATGTCGTCATGGAGGAGTGGAAGAGGACTCCAGTGACAACCTGTGAAGCTCTAGTGATCTTCATGCCCAAGAGGGTTAAGGCAGTGCTGGAAAATAATGGTGGCCACGCAAAATATTGACACTTTAAGGCTGCTTGTGGAAAACGCCTGCTCCATACAAACCCATCTACTCTCCAAAATGGACCGACACCATTTGAGCTGCATGAAACAGCTTTTCCACTTAGATGGGCTTTCCCCACATTTCCACTCCATTTATAGAGGATTACCCTTTGTACATTTTTGGGCCTTGACTTATAGGCTTATACAGGAAGACATACTGGCCGATAATATACTCTTGCATACCCCAACTACCTCGTATCTCACAAAAGTGAGTACCGCGCCTCACATTTTTGTAAATATTTTATTATATTTTTTGATATGACAACACTGAAGAAATTACACTTTGCTACAATGTAAAGTAGTGTGTGTACAGCTTGTATAACTGTGTCAATTTGCTGTCCTCTCAAAATAACTCAGTACACAGCCATTAATGTCTAAACCGCTGCCACAGCCATAAAAGTGAGTACATCCCTAAGTGAAAATGTCCAAATTGGGCCCAAAGAGTCAATATTTTGTGTGGCCACCATTATTTTCCAGCATTGCCTTAACTCTGTTGGGCACAGAGTTCACCAGAGCCAGACAGGTTGCCACTGGAGTGCTCTTCCACTCCTCCATGAAAACATCACATGGATTTTAGAGACCTTGCGCTCCTCCACCTTCCGTTTGAGGATACCCCACAGATGCTCAATAGGGTTTAGGTCTGGAGACATGCTTGGCCAGTCTATCACCTTTACCCTCAGCTTCTTTAGCAAGACAGCGGTCGCCTTGGAGGCATGTTTGGGATCGTTATAACGCTGGAATACTGCCCTGCGGGCCAGTTTCCAAAGGGCGGGGATCATGCTCTGCTTCACTATGTCACAGTACATGTTGCATTCATGCATCCCTCAATGAACCAGTGCCACAAGCACTCTTCTCACCCCAGAAGATGACACTCCCACCACTATGCTTGACTGTAGGCAAGATATACTTGTCTTTGTATTCCTCACCTGGTTGCCGACACACACGCTTGACACCATCTGAGCCAAATAAGTTTATCTTGGTCTCATCAGACCACAGGACATGGTTCCAGTAATCCATGTCCTCAGTCCGCTTGTCTTCAGCAAACTGTTTGCAGGCTTTCTTGTGCATCATTTTTAGAAGAGGCTTCCTTATGACAGCCATCCAGACCATGTTGATGCAGTGTGGCCTGTCTTCCTAGAACTTTCTGGAAACATAGTGAGCAGGAGAGGGCAGAGTTTGAACTGGCCTTGGATACACCTTCAGCCAATCCCTGGTCAAGAAGAATGGGCAGCAGGAGGCTGATGGGTGTATATAAGGCTGAGAGCAGGGAGTAGCAGGGTCCTTTTGCATGCTAAGAGTGACACAGCCTGGAAATACAGTTGAAACCTTCCAAGGCTTAGGTGAAGCTTTAAGAAGTCCTGAATGATTCTCACTAGTGATCATAGGATCACCCATAATGTCCCAGGAACATTCAAGGCAACTGCCAGAGGGGATCTTGCTTGGAGAATTCATGCAGAGTCAAGCTGAAGCGGAGAGGCGGTCTTCAGACTGGAGGAGAGGGGAGAGACTGTTGCCTGTACACCCCTTCTGATTAGAGGGGTCATTCAAGACTTGCTGCCAGGGTTGTGCCTTAGAGAGGAGAAGGCCCCTGTGCTAGAACTGTGTGCTACCTTTTTGTGAAGAAGAACTCTGCTTTATTTGCTTGCCTGTTTCAATATAGTGGCCTCATTCAGGTTGTTTAGTTTTGTGCATCCCAAAGCTTTTCCCAATCCCTATTCCAGTTCTACAAAACAATCAAAACAACAAAAACAAAGGCACTATCTGCCTGATGACTGAGGATTGAGTGCGTTTGGATGCATCTGGCTGAAAATACCCTGTGCCTGAACCTGGGATCAAATCGCCAGACCAAGTCAGGAGTCCACTACATTAATATAACAAACAATTGTAAAGTTTTTAATTGGTATTTAAATCTCCTAAACTTCAATTTCGTTTTTGACTGCTCTTTCACCTGTTCTTCCATACTCTCCTACCTGGCTCTTGCCCTCAGACTGGCCACACTTGGGCCTCCCTTCAGTTCAGTCTCCTACTGCTTTAAAAAGCTGGAATGCCCCTATCCAATTTTCAAAGATCTCTTCATACATTGGACCCATGACCCCTATCATGGACAATACAACCTTCCCTTGACCTTGAGAACCCCACGTTTCATCAAATAATTGGATCAAACATTCCCAATATCCCTCAAGTAGCCCTCAAGTAGATCATGGCATAGGGACCAGGAAGGACCCTATTGCCACCATACACACAATAATTCCTTGGCATTGGAGGTCCTCCACAGGCCCTCCAGATTAAAGTCACAGAAGTATGTCTCCTCATGAGGATGGAAAACATGACAGCCCACCTCCAAAATACCCATGATCAATATAACACATTGTGGACCCCATGAGTTCTTTTTATGGACATGTCATCATTTAAGGCCCTCACTGTCTACTGACCTGTACAAGTATCTTACCTCTTCACTTGAATGTCTAAGAGGGCCCACTGACTGTAGCTTGCACTAAATGGACTCCTTCAACAGGGATTGTATTGTGGGTTCATCACCACACCCCCTACCCTTTTCCCCTTTCTTTCTTTACCTCTTTAGCGCCTTTACTTCCTCATTGTTTCTGACAGTCTTAGGTTACCAGTTGACATTCTATACTGCTCATTTTACTAAACAATTTCTACAGCTTATTGTTTAGTATGAACTAGAGTTATCGCTGACACTATATATTTTATATATATGTTGAAATCAGCCACCTTTGTACTGTCTCTCTTATCCTTTTTCATATACCAATAAATATTTATTCTTTAAAATAATTTAAATTTTGTTATGAGACTAGTCATTGGTATTGTTATACTGTATTTTTTCTTCTCTTATAAGTTATCTGTATTCTTTTACACAGCATGTGCTTGTAAAAATATTCATCACTCATAAGGGAATACTTAAAGAATAAGGGTAAAAAATCTCACCATTAATCGCTATAGTAGCACAATTCTACGAAGGCTTTTAATTAAATCACTATAATTACCAACTTAATTGTCCTACTGGGACATTGGACTTCCACTAACAGGGTAATCAGAACTGTTAGGAGCAATAGTTCCCCAGATGACCATGAAATGATGCTGTGCTTAGATAACACAGGAAACTAGAAAAGGAGAGATTCTTCAAATGTACAGTATATCAAGACAAAATAAAAAAAATGCACTACATCTCAACAAAATAAGCACGTTTCCTCATGTTTGGCTCTGAAAGTACAGGAAAATACCTGTTCAAAAGTACAGTACTTTAAAAAAGTATTCATACCCCTTGAAATGTTTCACATTTTGTCATGTTACAACCAAAAACATAAATGTATTTTATTGGGATTTTATGTGATAGACCAAGACAAAGTGGCAGATAAGGCCTCATACACAGTATTTAAAAAAATAAGCAAAACATCGGGCCCGACATCAGGGAAAAATAGGCATCAAAAACGTGATTTCGTCTGCATTTTGCATCGGCGTTAATGAGCGTTAGTGAGCGTCGGCGTCAATAGGCTTTTTGTTTGAAAAAACATTCCTCTGCTATTTTTTAACCTGTAAACGGTGGCGCTAAAAATGCTGGTTAACATCGGTACGGCAACAGTGAGCGTTAACGAGCGTTTTGCTGGCTCGGCGTCAAAAATGCCAAAACTCGGAAAGCGCTGTCCGTGGGTTCTACTTTCAGCTCACTAACTCCGGCGCCATCTACAGCTCAAAAATGTTGGCATTTTTATGGGTCCATTGAATAACATGGAGAGCTGCAAAAAACACTAAAAAATGCGGTGCTAAAAAACGTCCGTGTGTATGAGGCCTAATTGTGAAGTGGAAGGAAAATGTTAAATGATTTTCTAAATTCTTTACAAATAAATATCTGAAAAGTGTAGGTTGCATTTGTATTCAGCTCAGCTCAGAGTCACACCTCCAAAATGACCACTGCCTTGCTAAAGAAGCTGAGGGTAAAGGTGATGAACTGGCCAAGCATTTCTCCTGACCTAAACCCTATTGAACATCTGTGGGGCCTCCTTAAATGGAAGTGGAGGAGCGCAAGGTCTCTAACATCCACCAGCTCTGTGATGTCGTCATGGGGGAGTGGAAGAGGACTCCAGCGGCAACCTGCGAAGCTCTGGTGAACTCAATGCCCAAGAGGGTTAAGGCAGTGCTAGAAAATAATGGTGGCCACAAAAAAATGACACATCTTTATATAGAGCAACAATTCTTTTTTTCAGATCCTCAGAGAGTTCTTTGCCATGAGGTGCCATGTTAAACTTCCAGTGACCAGTATGAGAGAGTGAGAGCGATAACACCAAATTTAACACACCTGCTCCCTATTCACATCCGAGACCTTGTAACACTAATGAGTCACATGACACGGGGAGGGAAACTGGCTAATTGGGCCCAATTTGGACATTTTCATTTAGAGGTGTGCTCACGTTTGTTGCCAGCGGTTTAGACATTGATGCCTCTGTGTTGAGTTAATTTGAAGGGACAGCAAATTTACACTGTTATACAAGCTGTACACTCCCTACTTTACATTGAAGCAAAGTGTCATTTCTTAAGTGTTGTCATATGAAAAGATATAATAAAATACAAAAATGTGAGGGGTGTACTCACTTTTGTGAGATAAGGTACATATATTTGAATATCAGTATTACTTTTTGTTTATCAATATTAATCTTACAAACACCTGAGGCCCCAACCTCTACATAGAAGTGCATTGTATGTATTAGTTAGCTTTTTTTTTCAAAAATAAAATCTATAAATACATTGCATTTACATGTACTTTGTGTAATGTCACCTTTTTATTACAGTGCATTCATTTCCAGTTTATTTGCACACATACTGCAGGGAACAGCTGTGTATTTGTAAGCCATATTTTTAACGTTTAAACTTGGGAATACTTTGTCTTTTATTCTTTTCTCCTTTATGGTTATAATAAAAACTTAACATGTATTTTATTTTTAATTTTACTTAGAGAATTACTTTGCCTCAAAGGCATTCCTGTAGCCCCTGGCTGTTTTTCCATAACACCTGTTGAATACCAACCAGCCTAGCAATAAAACTAGCTGTGGCTAAGATTAACACTAGACTCCTACTTTTGTTTTATTTAAATGCAAAGGAATTGTTTTGGGAAGTCTAAAACAAACTTTATACTTCCCTGATCACTTTCTTCTGCATTTAAATGTACCTGCATTTATATGTGTTTAGACAGGTTCAGAATGTCTGATCTCCCCTGGACATACAGATTTATATTTTCTCCAAATGCAAGAAACCCAAATGCATCTAAATGCAAATAAACGCACAGTGGGAATTATACCATTTAAAATCACTACATGCATTTACAGTGCCTTGAAAAAGTATTTATAACCCTTGAAATTTTCCACATTTTGTCATGTTACAACGTAAATGTATTTTATTGGGATTTTATGTGATAGATCAACACAAAGTGGCACCTAATTGTGAAGTGGAAGGGAAATGATAAATGGTTTTCAACATTTTTTACAAATAACTATCTGAAAAGTGTGGGGTGCATTTGTATTCAGCCCCCCTGAGTCAATACTTTGTAGAACCGCCTTTCGCTGCAATTACAGCTGCAGGTCTTTTTGGGGATGTCTCTACCAGCTTTGCACATCTAGAGAATGAAATGTTTGCCCATTCTTATGTTTGCCAAATAGCTCAAGCTTTGTCAGATTGGATGGAGAGCAATTTTCAGGTCTTGCCACAGATTCTCAATTGGATTTAGGTCTGGACTTTGACTGGGCCATTCTAACACATGAATATGCTTTGATCTAAACCATTCCATTGTAGCTCTGGCTGTATATTTAGGGTTGTTCTGCCGAAAGGTGAACCTTGGCCAAATGATCAAGTCATTTGCAGACTGGCCCCCAATGTGTCTGACCCCCCAGGCAGGAAACCTACCTTCCTTGACATGAAGGGCTTCTTCTGCTGCAAACGGTGCAAGGCCTGTAGAACCGTCTCCCACAGTAAGAGAAAAGTTGAGTGGTTCACCTCCCACAGTACAGGTCATGATTATCAGATTAATAGACTTATTACTTGTAAATCTACACACATCAATTACCTTATCATCTGCCCATGTGGGTTACAGTACGTAGGATGGATGACCAGGCACCTTTGCACGCGGAACACCTGAACAACATCAAAATAGGTTTCCCAAAGCACACCCTTTCTAACCACTTTAAAATACACCACAACAGTGATCCTGCACAGGCCCTTTTCTTTGAGATAGATAGAACAGAACCACACTAGCGTGGTGGGAATATGACACAGCGCATATCAAAGAATGAAACCGAATGGATTCATAGATTAAATACTTTATGGCCTGCAGGAATTAATTGTGATATTGATTTGAATTGTTTTCTGTCTAATTATTAATTTTATTAATTTTGTTCATTTATCTTATTAATTTCATGAGAGTCTAATTTTAATGCGTTTATGTGTTCCAATACTTATCAAATATGGATTTTTGAATTGTAGTGGGATCTCCTCTCTTCCCCATATTCTCACCTTTCAATCTGAGCTGTTAATATTACATCATTATCAAATTAAATTTTGTTTATATTTTCACTTTGTTCTGATTCGTGTTCACTCCCCATTTTTGCCACACGTTGTACCCTATATTTGCATGTTTATATGTCACATATCTCCCTTCCCATTTTATATACTACACTATTCCAATTTTTCTAAAAAGATTTTTTCTGGAAGGATTTTTTCTAAGGAGATTTTTTCTAAAAGGGTCTCTCCTGGAAAGTTTTTTTCTATTTCTCTATATTTTATATATTTTTTCTGTATTTCTTCCGTATTTTTTCACATATATTCTTTAGCTATTTCCCCTCTTTTGCCACAAGATGGACTCATTTGTCTTTGCACCAAACCTCTTATCGTGGTATGCTTATTTAATGGGCAACACACTTATCTAATATAACACACACCCATTAGACACTCCCTACCACCCAACGATCGGATGTGATTGGCTGGGAAAGCGAGCGGATCTGTACTTCAACAGAGGTGACGTGTGTGAGCATGGGATCCCCTGATGACGTCAGTGCTTATACTGGCGAAACGCAGCATCGGGTGACCGGATGCTTTACACGTCATTTCCGCTCTCTGGCTTCTTGGAATGCGGAAGCCTTTTACTGTTGGCATTCCCACATGTTTTTATGGCACCTTTGTAAGGTTTTTATTCAATAATTTTTTTACTACGTACTTCACCATGCCAGGATTTGTTAAGCAAGCGCTGACGATCCCCGTAATAGGGATCCATGAAATTTGGTGAGTAGGTTGTGACACCGGGTGCCTCTTTGGTAAAGGATTGTGACCACTTTATGGATTCATATTGATCGCTCTGAATATGCACTTTTCTTCTTTCATTTGATTATCCCACTGAACTCTGAACATAGTATGGACTGGATCTCCTCTTTAAAGGGGTACCACATCCTGTGAACAACTGAATAACTGAATGAACTGTATTTAGCCTTTGAAACCCCTTTTGGTTTTCTGGTTTCTCTGGTCTTGTCTTTTTTGCAGTGTTTTTTCCATGCACCAGGCAATGTCTATTATTAACTCACTTTATTGTGCACCAACTTTGTATACATACACCTTTAGACTGTGATATATCCATTTTTTCTGTGTATGGGATATCCACTATACACAGACTATCTTATTGGGTATTCTTCTATACTCATGCAATGGAGTAATTTATTGTTTGTATTTATATGCAATATCTATTTCTCACTGATATAGAGTGTTTTTACTGTGCACAATTCTGGGTTTACTGTATGCTATTAAGCAACTTTTTTATAAGAACATTTTATTATCCTTGTGGTAGCGCAGTTTGATTTGTTTTTTCATCTCTTCTAAGGTTGCCCTGTATTTGGCTCCATCCATCTTCCCATCAACTCTGACCAGCTTCCCTGTACCTGCTGAAGAAAAGCATCCACAATAAGATGCTGCCACTACCATGTTTCACTGTGGGGAGGGTGTATTCATGGTGATGTGCAGTGTTCGTTTTCTGCCACACATAGCATTTTTCTTTTAGGCCAAAAAGCATCAATTTTGGTCTCATCTGACCAGAGCACCTTCTTCCACATGTTTGCTGTGTCCCCCACATAGCTTCTCGGAAACTGCAAATGGAACTTCTTATGGCTTTCTTTCAACAATTGCTTTCTTCTTGCCACTCTTCCATAAAGGCTAGATTTGTGGAGTGCACGACTAATAGTTGTCCTGTGGACAGATTCTCCCACCTGAGCTGTGGATCTCTGCAGCTCCTCCATAGTTACCATGGTCTCCTTGCCCAGCCTATCAGTTTAGATGGACGGCCATGTCTTGGCAGGTTTGCAGTTGTGCCATACTCTTTCTATTTTCAGATGATGGATTGAACAGTGCTCTGTGAGATTTTCAAAGCGTAGAATATTTTTTTATAACCTAACCCTGCTTTAAACTTCTCCACAACTTTATTCCTTGGCCTTCATGATGCTGTTTGTTCACTAAGGTTCTCTAACAAACCTCTGAGGGCTTCACAGTACAGCTGTATTTATACTGAGATTAAAATAGGCACAGGTGGATTCTATTTACTAATTAGGTGACTTCTGGAGGCAATTGTTTCTACTAGATTTTAGTTAGGGGTGGGGAAAAGTGGGAAAGATGGAGGGGAGGGAAGGAGGGGGGGACTAGGAGA
>BLSH010286803.1:1499157-1517720 GCA_018402905.1 Glandirana rugosa | reverse complement strand
CGTTCAATAGTGAAACTGCTCTTAGATGGCAGAACTAAGTTTGCAACGACCTCTGTCTAATGTAAGCTATCTATATGGCTGGGCTGATTAATTAGAAAAGCTATATCTTTTCAAAAGTGTCTATATTTCCATGACATCCGAAATGAAGATCTAGTTCTACAATCCATTAAAAGAAATGACTTTGTTATCAACAATGTTTCAGGAATTGTTTACAATAATTTCTTCAAGAGACGGAATTATACTTCATACCGTGTCCTTTAAAGTGTTACTAAGACCCAGTAATATGAAAATAGTTCATCTGCCCCCCCACAGTGCTCACAGCTTATAAATCTTTGTTTTACATTAAAATACTGCCAGTATATACCATTTGGGATGATCTGTATACCATGGTTTCCTGATAACCTGCATAGTTTGTCCATAGCTTTGTGTTCAAGTAGGAGGAGATTTCCACTACAGCCTCTTTACACGCTCACATGTGTGATGTCAATATCATGTGACCTGAACAGTTCAACTGAAACAGGAAATGTTCTATCCAGCATAAGAGACCAAACTGAGCATGTGCAGCTTTACCACCCTGCTGTGTATTATATGGACTTGCTCAGATTGACAGTGCAAGAGGGAAGAATCTATGCATACAGGATAAAACAGCCTTTTTAACCACTTCAGCCCCGGAAGGATTTCCCAGTTTAGGACCAGAGCACTTTTTGCGATTCGGCACTGCGTCACTTTAACTGACAATTGCGTGGTCATGCAACGATGTACTCAAACAAAATTTGTGTCCTTTTTTTTATATTTTAAACTTTCAGCTGCAAAACTGATTTGGTGTTGTATTTTTTTTTCTTTTTCTTACCACTGACACCACATTTAAAGGGTTACTAAACCCACAACAGTAAAATCAGTCTGTATATGCAACATATCATGCTTGCTATACTCACTGTGGAACTTAAGGGGTTAATCCTCAGTATTGTTCAACCAGCTGCCGACCGCCCACCGTGGCATGCCGGTGGCAACTTGGCTCATTATCGCGAAACGCTGTCACCTGACAGCGGCCATGACAACGGTATTGTGAGCACGCACGCACAGCCGGAGGCACACTCACGCGCTCACTGTGTTCTGGGGGGCCAGGGAGTGGGTATGGCGGACTCACGGATCTCCATTCTGACAGAGGGGAAAGGGATTTGATCATAGGCACCCTGTATATGGGAACCGTGATCACTCCCCTCCCCCAGCCAGCCCAGCACCCATACAGTTAGAACACACTGAGGGAACACAGTTAACCCCTTAGAGTGCTCCCTGCATTTAACCCCTTCACTGCCAATGGCATTTATTCAGTAATCAACGCATTTTCACTGGTCGCTGTATAAATGCCAATGGTCCCAAAAAAGTATCAAAATGGTCCGACATGTCCGCTGCAATATTGCAGTACCGCTAAAAATCGCAGATCGCCGCCATTACTAGTAAAAAATTTAAAAAAAATTAAAATCCCAGAAATGAATTCTCATCATCCGTAAACGCGGCAACTTTTGCACAAACAAATCAATGAACGCCGATTGCGATTTTTTTTTTACCAAAAATATGAGGAAGAATATAAATCAGCCAAAAGCGATGAAAAAAAATGTTTTTTTATATATTTTTTTGGATTTGTATTTTAGCAAAAAGTAAGAGACTTGTTTTTTTTTTTTTGCAAATTTGTTGCTTTTCTTTTGTTTATAGCGGCGATCAGAAATGACGCAGAGGTGATCAAATACCACCAAAAAAAAAGCTTAATTTGTGGGAAAAAAAGGACGCAAATTGCATTTGGGTACAACGTCGCATAAACGCGCAATTGTCAGTTAAAGCGACGCAGTGCCGAATAGCAAAAAGTGCTCTGGTCCTAAAGTGGGAAATCCTTCCTGGGCTGAAGTGGTTAAATGGGAGAATGTATATTAACTTATCCTTAGCTAGCACAAGGCACCCTGCTAGGGAACATTAAAGTGGAACTTCACTCTCCCAATCAACATTGATTATTTTTAATCCTCATGCTGCTAGCATTAGTAAATAGTAAAATAGATCATATTTATTTGTTTAAAACCTTTTTTTATACTTCTTCAGTTACTTCCTGCTTTCTTGCCCAGGCAAATTATGTCATACATCCCTGGAGTCTTCAGTAGGGAAGGAGGGGCTTTCTCAGCTAAGCACACTCTCCTGCATGCATACTGGAGCTAAGGTCAGATGAATTCCAGGAAGTAAATGCTACAAGAATCATTTGCCCTTACACAAGATGAGCACAGCCAGAAATGCTAGGGGGTTGTTTTTCAAAGTGATTTTTCAACAAAATGAAACATGGAGACATGAATGGATGGGGGATTTTGCGTTGAATAATAAAAAATTAAATAAATAGTGTTTTTGGTTTCTGATGCCCAGATGCAGCAAAGATTTGCTTTAATATACAGACTGCAGCTGAAGAGGGGTTAAATAACACACAGTTGTTATACAGGCCATCATTAAAGAAGAACTCAGGTCACCAGTGAACAGAGTTAGGTATAATTTTAAAAATCATTGCAAGTATCTCTAAATGCAATTAGTGTTAAGTACATGAATTTAACTTGATTTCAGACACTTATAGCACATGGAGGGAGGGCCTCATGTACATGGGCCAGAAATGTGACCTCATCAGTCTGTTGCTACTGCAGAGAAAATTCAAGTCACTAGGCTGCCTGTCAGAGCTGTGTTAATCTTAAGCCTCGTACACACGGGACGACGATCGTACGTACGATCGTCGCAAATCCTATGTTGGCTGTTGTATCTAGCATACTTACTGCACTACACGATCGTACGAGCACAGAAGAACGTTCAGGTGCATGTAATTAGCATCCGGCCGTTCCTGACTTCTGAGCATGCATGTTTTGCACAATACAACTTGTTGTACCAACTGCTCTGTACACACGATACAACGGTCGTATGAGCGCTTGTTGGTACGACCATTTTTCCTAGTCTGCTCATACAACTCCCTTGTACGACCGTTGTATGTTTGACTGTTCTAATCGCGCATACGAACGATCTATATCGCATACAACGGTCGTTAGTACGACCTGTTGTATACGATTGTCGTCCCGTGTGTACGAGGCATTAGGCTCCTAGATTGTAAGCTCTAACGAGCAGGGCCCTCTGATTCCTCCTGTATTGAATTGTATTGTAATTATACTGTCTGCCCTAATATTGTAAAGCGCTACGCAAACTGTCGACGCTATATAAATCCCGTATAGTAATAATAATAATAGGCTCTAATAATAATAGGCTGGCCATAGATGTTTTTTTTTTGCTGCTGGCTGATTGAAAAAAAAATGAGAGGATACTCCAATCCACATGACCCGGACTCCTCCACTGTCAGAATGAATGGTTAACACAACCACATGTGGATGGAAATCCGGCTGAACTGACTGAATTTCAATCCATCTATGGCAAGCTTTAAGATTGAGTGTGTAGCATCCTCCTCTAGTTAGGCTATTAAAGCGGAGTTCCACCCATTTAAAAGTCAGCAGGTACAAAAAGTATAGCTGCTGACTTTTAATAAATGGCTACTCACCTGTCCCAAGGTTCAGCGATGCGGCCGCCCGATGCATCGCTCCTCTCAGTCCTCAACTTCGCGGGGCAGGCATAGCAAGTGTGGGCGCACAGCCGTGGCTTCACGGCCGGGCGCGCCCTGTGCATGTGCGAGCCACGCTGCGAATGGCCAGACAATCTTCTGAGACCTGTGATGTGTTCCAGAAGATTGCAGGGAGGGAGGGGGAGAGGTGAACTTCCTTCCGGTTCAGCAGCGCCAGGAGAGGAAGTGGGAGCTGGGACCCTGCCCCCCCCCCCAAAAAAAAATGACATTGCAATTGTGGCATGTCAGGGGGTCACTTACACTTAAAGCGGAAGTTTCACTTTTGGGTTTAAGTTAAATTTTGTTTTTGCTCCCTCCCTAGTGAGTGGAGCAGTGATTGATTGTTTTGGACTGTTCTGGGTTTTATGAGCTGAGAGTTTGATTCTTCCCACCTGTTTCTGACAGTAGTAGGCAGAGAGATTGAAATGATCAGTGTGACTATTTATCATGTCCAAGCCTATTCCTGGAAGGAGGTGTCCAGAAGGTGACTGCGGGCATAATAAATGTGTAGGAAGCCTTGCCAGAGTGTTATTTCCTCATCAAAGAGGATTCCAGTCCACCTGGGGCTGTTGCCCCTAGGAGAGGAAAGGAGACAAGATACTGCAGTCTGGACCTCAGCAGCTGATGGGCTGAGGGCCTGGAGAAGATTCCCAGAAGATGATTCTTGCTGCAGGGCACTGCCTTTATATCTCTGTCTGGAAAAGGATCTTGTTATCTCCCTCACTGAGGATTTACTTGTGGATGCTGGGTGGCAGACAGCTCATGGGACACTGTGAGTTAAGACCTTGCTGAGGACTATTAGGTATGCCACAAGGGAATTAAGTGAAATGGTGTTTATTAAAATGAAAAGAAACCTATAAAATGCATACTCCCAAAAGTACAGAGGTGTACAGCACATAATAATGCTGTACACCTCTGTACGTTTGTGAGTATGCACTTTATTGATTTCTTTTCATTTTAATAAATACCTTTTTACTCTGGTAATGCACAAGGGGTTTGTGCCTTCCCTTTTTCATTTTTGTAATTCCACCCTGGATACCCCTATCCAAGGAGGGCTGCATTTACTGGGCCTTGAACCATGTACAGTATGTGATGTGTCACTGGTTTGACTATCCCTCTGATGAGGACCACTGAGTGCAGGGAGTGTTTGGCTGTCTTTACAAGGGAATTATGTGCCAGAGGTTGCTATATGGTCTGCTGCTGTAAATTCCTAGATATACTGGCCATTCTCTGTTACCTCCAGAAAAGCTGCTATTTGAAGATGAGAAAGAAGTTTGTCCCCCTATTATTGATACTGTGCGCTTTGGAGTATGCTGTGACCCTAAACCCCTCTCCTGTTGAAGTTCTTCAACACTAAATACTGTACTAAAAAGACATCCCCTAGTACTTGAATTGTCAGTGTGAGTGGAACTGAGCTTGTGTGACTGGCCTTTGTACTACTTTGGGAGAATCTGTCTATTATCAGCAGCCCCTCTGGGTGTAAGCACTACAGGTGGTTAGAACGCAACGGAAGTGACGTTCCATCAAAAACAACTGTGCATGTGTGATGCATTTCACCATGTGTGCCAAGGTGCCGCAATGTGTTCCGCATACTTTATGATCTGACGGGTAGCGGTATTCTGATTGGTCACCCATGCGGACATCCTACTACACCCAGGAACAACTTGAATTTCAGAGTAATTTTAGCAATAAAGTGAGTGTATATAAATAAATATATAGTATATTGTCATCTGTGATGCTGTTTAGTTTTGAAAGGCTAAAGGCTTAACGTTGAGCAGTGCAGGGTGTACCAACATGGCCTCCGATAGCTTCCTACTGCTGGCGTCCAGCTTCTTTCAAAATTTAACATCAAAACAGCATCACAGATTTCACTGTACTATATTTATTTATATACGCTCACTTTATTGAAAAAATTACTCTGAAATTCAAGACATACATGGGCGTAGTAAGATGTCAGCATGGGTGTTTCCATCAGATTACAGCTACCCATCAGATCATGAGGGTTTGGAATGCATAGCACTGTGGAACGCATGTTGGAATAAATAGTGCATGTGTAATACGTTTTTTTTCATCAGAACGTCACTTCTATTGCATCCTCTGATGGTTAGTTGTAATCTGATAGAACACTGGATTCAACTTCTGTGTCTTATCGAAGAGTAAAGCTGCCAGTGGATTTTAGTCAAGTCAGCAAGTGCCTGTAGTGTGGGGGTTAAGGAGGTATGTAAAGTCCTATACAGGCATTTGAAACATAAAAATGAACTCCGAACAATACTGCTAGTCATGAGGATGAGGTGTGACATCGTAATTAAAGTCTAGCCTATGTTTCAGGTTTCAGGGAATCCTTGCCAATAATTATTATATCTACACCTCATGGTACATTAGTGTAGTGATCAGTGGGAAGAATGACTCCCTAACAGGTAGCTAAAAACATTATTGGTGTCAATGGTTACTTATCTGACAGACGCATTGCTCAAGGAGCTCATAGCAACCTTTGGAGGAACACTAGAAGTCCACAAACCCGTTTGAGAAAGGCTGCTCTAAATGAAATAATACAAAAACTCTCGCGCCACAGTTAATCAACCTAAAAGCAGCAGCTGTTAAAACCTTACAAAGGGGTATGAACATTATGTATGCACTGGTAGATCCTGTGCTAACAGCACTTGCTGGGTTGATAATTAAACGTGAATCCTCTTATATAAAACGTGATGTTGTGCAATGCGATTAACCGAAATGCTGTAAACCCCTGCAAAGTGCAAGTGCTCTATTGCAATAGGGCCCAATGATATGTGAATAATCCAAAACTTGCTTTCATCCAAACATTATCAATAATTTGCACTATATAATGAATCAAAAAAATATGAAAAACATTAAAAAACATAAAAAATTTTGTGCAGTAATAATAGTGCTCCCAGGACTACTAAACAATCCAGTTCAAAGGTAACTCAATACTGTTAGGTGGTATGCAAGGTGCGTTAGGGAACGCCCCCTAGAGACTCCTGTGTTGGAACACACGCTGGTCTGTTCATTCAGGAAGCTGCATGCTGCTGCTGCAGCTTCCATTGGAGCTTGGGGCCATTGAGATGTATTGAGGCATATACGCTGTACTGTTTTAGCTAGGGAAATAAAGCCGGAATTGGTTTTACATACGACGCAATGTGAGGTTGTTCCTTCTTTCTCCATGAATGTCCCCTAATACATTGAGGAAAAATCTGTGGTACCTAATTAGACTAAAGCCTGAACACCGAGGACCCAGGGTTGTGATACAGACCACAAGCGTGGTTTGACCTCTCTTTGTCATACGGCAAAAGGGTCAACGGGGTCTGGTAAGTAGGGACCTATTATCAGTTGTGAGCACACAGTGGTGTCAGCACGTTGGAAGCAAAAGCACTTTTAAAGGAGATCTATGTATGCATGGGCACTTTATTGGATTTGAGACTGTCACAGCATTGAGTTACCTTTGAACTGGATTGTTTAGTAGTCCTGGGAGCACTATTATTACTGCACAACATTTTTTATGTTTTTTAATGTTTTTCATATTTTTTTGATTCATTATATAGTGCAAATTATTGATAATGTTTGGATGAGAGCAAGTTTTGGATTATTCACATATCATTGGGCCCTATTGCAATAGAGCACTTGCACTTTGCAGGGGTTTACTGCATTTTGGTTAATCACATTGCACAACATCATGTTTTATATAAGAGGATTCACGTTTAATTATCAACCCAGCAAGCGCTGTTAGCACAGGATCTACCAGTGCATACATAATGCTCTAAATGAAAAGCAACTCCATGGTCCATACAAAACTTTTCTTGTCTGTTTTGAATGTTGTGGGAAAATAAATTACTACAAGTTTTGTCTGTAACTTGATTGGGACATTTAGGTTTCCTCGCTGCTGACTTTGACTGCTAGTCCTAGATCCGAAGTGCGATTTGGTGATGTAACTACTGTAACTACTGTGATGTTCACTCTCCTCTGTACTGGAGGCTCTGGCATAAGGAAGCAAAGCCCTGTCTCTACCAAGATGGCCGCCTCCAAACAAAGACACATTAATAAAACTGACAAATTTGAATAAGTCCCCGTGCTAACTATAATTCCCTCAATAGTGAATAAATAATGGATATGACAGAATAAAAATATGTATAGTGATGAGCGGCTGCAAACAAATAAAGAGGAGCTCTAGTCTGTAAAATAAATAAATAAATAAAATTCAGCAGCTACAAATACTGTAGCTGCTGACTTTGAATATTAGGACACTTACTTGTCCAGGGATCTCGCAATGTTGGCAGCCCGAGCCGATTCGTTGATCGGCTTCGGGTGCAGGTGCTGGCATTGTAAGTAAGGGAAACTGGCAGTGAGACCTTCAGGCTTGAAGGTGACAGCAAGGCTGTGGCTCCTGCATCTCTTCCGGTTTTGGCAAATCACCCCGCTCCAGAGCCAGATGGCTTGCCGAAGCCGGAAGTGATGTGGGAGACGCGGCCCTGCTGTCACTCTTAGTTTAAAAGAGCATCTCTTTGTTTTACTTACAGTATTTAAGTGCAATTTTATTTGGAATAAAATATTTTTTCTAATTTACTACACTATATGGGACCCTTGTGCTATGTGATCTTGGTTGCAGGGAGATCTACAATCTCTTAAAGGGCCATACAACTATTTAAGTGGATACAGTTTTATCCCACCCTGAGAGTCCACAGGAGGAAAGAGTGGAGAGATGGCGGAATGGAAATTAGAGTATATTACCGGAGAAGGGAAAGCGTGTGTGACCTGATTAATTGCAGGTCCATAGGTGAGTGCATGAGTGTGTTGGTGGTGGGAGTCACTGCACAATTTTAAGGAAGATAAATAAAGCTCTAAAGAATAATTCCAGAGACTGAGATATTCATGTTTGGACTCTTTTTTTTGCACATTTGCATAATATTAGTTATTTTGATGTTTATATGAATTCATTCAGTGTTCTGTTATTTATTTGATGGTTTATCATTAACTATTTTTGAGCAATTTTTTGGGGGTAGGCTCAACCAAATAAAGTTTTGTTTGTATTCACAAAGACAGTGCAGAGCAAAGCATGGCAAGTGTAATGGGGAAAGACTGGCTGCAGGGAAACCATGGGCAATACTTGTGACTAGTCCTTTGCCCTCTGCTTGCCTTTTTTCTGGCACAGTTTCTTGAGTTCAATTTCTCTTCTCTTTACATGTCTGCCTGTGGGTTAACAGTTTTAAAGTGAATACAAGGCTACTTTAAAGTCTGCTTTTGAGCATAATTATTCATAGAACCTTAATATCACTAAACATCCCTTCTTCAGTCACATACTGTAAAACTGATGTCTTAGGAGGAATGCTGTATTATTTTTCACACATAATTCACTTGGCTCATTTTTTGTGGAAATAAGAAAAACATGTTCATATTATATTCACAAACAGAAGCAGGTATTGCTCATCAATAAAAAGTGCAAAAACCCTTGCAAAGTGAAGTTTTGTTCTTTTTTTAGAGACAGAGTTTCATTTCGGACTCTTCAGGTAGAATTGCTCACAATTTTGCCTACCTACAAAACCCTCCTACCAGATATTTGTCTTTTCATAGGACATTTCTGCATAAGAGGTTGATGCACAGCAATCAACAATTGGCCTTATGAGACTTGGAATATCCTTTAGAGCCCTCAACTGATCTTGGAGTATTCATAAACCATATCCTATGGCAGTAGGGACAGAAGGGGCAGTACTAAGCAGTCAGTACAGTACTATTTACTAATTGTATTGCCATTTACCTTATTTTTTCCCTCTTCTGCACCTCTCTGGGTTCTGGATATTAAAGTGTAAATACAGCAGTAGATCTGTAGAGGTAAGGAGGTGACGTCAGAAGGGTCTTTACAGTTCAAAAATTTCAAATCTATTACACCTTCCTCTTGTGAAGCAATCTTTACATTGGAAAATAGTTCTGCATTTAGGCAGATAGCATGATGCCTCCAATGGTATATTGTAGCAGAGGATTTTATCAAAACAATTACATGACACAAGAGGCGGAGGTTGAACAAATGGGAATGACTATGGCAGCATGATGTCGAAATAAATCTTTGGTCAAGTCTTCCACGAATGTGACTACTTCTTGCAGGTATACATGGATTAAACATCATTTTCAAAAAGATTTTTTTGTAATGACCTCTAAAATTGATAACAATGCTTTATTTTGTTTTCATATGATACATACTTGTTTGAAGTTAAATTATAGTAGCCACTATCTTCTAAGATTTCTTCAATCATGTTCTAAAAGAAAAACAAAGCAGAGTTTAGAACAAAACCTGCAAGTGCAACTATTTTATTGTAGTATTATTTTTCTGTGCTACATGTATTTTGAACGATGGATGTAAGCAGCAGCATTTACAGTAGCATAGGACAGTGCCTAGTCGCTCTTGTAATCACTGCCACCTTTTTCTAACCCACTTATGTTAGTATTCCAAAAGTAACTATATTCTACTACAGCAGTGGTTCTCAACTCCGGTCCTCGGGCCCCCCCAACAGGCCAGGTTTGCAAGATAACTGAAATAAATCACAGGTGATATAATTTGCTGCTCAGTGATTGCAGTATTCTAGTCTGCATCTCCCCAAGGTAATACTTAAAATCTGGCCTGTTGGGGGGGCCCGAGGACCGGAGTTGAGAACCACTGTACTACAGAGATGATAACCAATAAAAAAATAATTAAAGGGGTGTATAGTAATTTCAGTTTTATATAGACTTAAACGTAAAAGAGATCAGTGGGTTAATATTTTTAAAACCTTTTTTCAACGTAGAGTTTCTAATTATATCAATCATTCCATAAACTATAATATTTCAATTGAATCTCACAAAAACAGTATCAGTTATTTTTCAACACTTCTTTGGCCCCTTCAACCAATTTCATGGTATGGAATCTATAATAAAAATGTAATGCCTAGATCAGAACTATATGTGTTTAGTGCACTGGTGCAAAGCTATAGCAAAATCAAGAATGCAAAATACTATATGCTATGAGTAAGCACCAGCCCATGGTGCGAAACGCGTAAGCTGGGACTTGTGGTTCACCCCCATTTTGTATCTGCACCTTTACCTGTACCTTGCTACAAATAAACAACACATTGGATTCAGAGTGCAGCTGTCCAGCCTTTTCTTCATGTTCCATGTGCACTCATCAGCCTGCACCTGTTTAGCGATGCACACAGCTGATCCTTTGATCTTGTCCAAGGACATCTGGAGCGGTGAGTGATCTTTAACCTTATAGGACTGCTGGACAGACTAAGTGCCGGTCTAAGGGCACATAAACATGTGAGTGAACATTTTTAACTCTATTTTAATAAATGTAATATTGGAACATTGCGCAATGAGGGATGTTTTTATTTCTATGAGCAACAGGGATAATTAACCATCTGGTGCAGGGGAGAGTAGCGCATTGGAAGGTGACACAACAATCTAAGATGCATTCTGGGCAACACACCGACCTGGTTTATAGCTAAAGGCATACACTAATCTGGCATTTGGTGAGTGCATAGATTAACAGGTGGTGGTGGAGCACAAATCATAGATAATTAAACTATAAGAGCATGTGGAATCAAATGGACTATGCATGTGGACTAGGTTTATAGAACCTGTTTTGATGATAAACTGACACATTTTTTTGGTCACATATATGTTATATGGACATATGTATTTTTATATATGTATTTTTTTTGTTTTTTGCATTTGACTTTTCACAACTGTTTGGAGTTATATATCTGGTGAAAATATTATGGTAATATGATTGATTTAAATTAGAAGGGGGAACGCAGCTACTACTGGGATTATAAAGATCAGAACTATAGCTAGATTTTGTTTTTTTCTGCCTTTAGCAGCCCTTGTTCCCTTAAGCATTCCCTTAAAGCAAGCAGTCTTACTGGTACTTGGTTGCACCTTGGTCTTAGAACACAATGCTTGAGTTCCTGGCCAGACAGCACCAGGGCTTAGCGAATGATACAAGTTAGGGTGCTTAGGGCAGTCGTGAGGTTTGGCAAGCAATAGACAGCAAGTGGTAGCAGAATCCGGGAACAGTCCAAGGTCAGAGCAGGTAGCACGCAAGCATAGTCTGAAACCAGTTCAGAGGTCAGGGCAGGTAGTTCCAGGATCAAGGGAGGTAGAAAGCAAGTGTAGTCCAGTAAACAATCCAGGGTCAAGTGCAGGCAACAATCCAAAGAGTAGTTTGAATACACAGCAGGGGTTAGCAACAAGAAATTCAATGACAGGTGGCACAGGACACAAAAATGGAGCCAGATGTAAAAAGAAGCAAAAACCCTGCTCCAGGTTAATTCACACACTGAATGTCACAATAGGGAACCAGAGTGTTGGCGCAGCTTGTAACTGTGAAGATATAAAGAACACAGACAGCCACACATCCTAAAGACCACCTTTATTGTCCATGATCAATAAAACAGCAAAACAGGTACAACAAGAGGCCTGGAGAGGGGCTAACATGTTTCATGCTTACCAGTGCTTAATCATAGCCTGCCTCCATGTCAGCTCACCCGACGTATAAGTAACGGTAAACAAACCAAACATAGGTATATGGGCACACGGTTGTCAATCAATCCTCAACAATACAAAAAGCAACAAACCATTAAAGAAAAATTCACTTATATCCAATGACAGGCCAGGTCTTAATATGAAACCTTATATTATTAAAAACAAGTAACACAGAACCAAAATCAAATCAGACCCACTTGTAGTCTTGACGCTAGGCAACCAGCACAAAGCAGGTAGTAACAGAATCCTGGAACAGTCCAAGGTCAGGGCAGGTAGCAAACAAGTGTGATTCAATAGACAGTTCCACGATCAGGGCAGGTAGCAAGCAATTGTAGGCCAGTAAGCAATCCAGGGTCAAGTTCAGGCAGCAATCCAAAGAGTACTTTGGGTACATGGCAGGGGTTATCAAGAAATCCATTAATAATTAATACAGCAGGGCACAACAAGAATGGAGCCAGGAAGCTGTAACTGTCACAAGCCCAGAGTCTTGGGCTGGTGATGCTTAAATAAAGCACCAGGAAGCACAGAGTCAAACCAGGGTTCAGGAATCAGAGGTAGGGGTATGTGACTGTAGACCAATCAGTGCTAGGGATGGTTGGGCAGACAGACCTGACCAGCTGCCAAGCAGCGAGAATGTCTTGCATGGGCCATGCCACATGGACAAATCAGTGCAGAGCTGATTTGGTTGTACAGCAATGAGAATATGGGTGAAACAGAGGGCATCTGGATGGTGGGGAACAGAGGAGGAGCAAGAGCTTGCCCTTTGTCACAGAAAACAATTGTATTGAAAAAGCATAGCAGTTCCTTATTCTTGTATTTGTTCTAACAAACTTTTGATTAATCTCACTCCAAAGGAAGCAGTGTCTGTGTAATTTCTTGTAAAAAAAAAAAAAAAAGATCAATGTACAAAATAATTGTTCTCATAGCAAATGTGGACAGCTTCAATAAGACCAATCAGTTATTTGGATGAACAATGGCAACACAATGGAATTTGATCCCCTTTGTTATAATAAAGCTGGTCATAGATGCATCTATTTTTTACCCAACTAACCATTGAAATCAATCCTTTAATTCACTGGATGCCAAAGGTAACTATTCTGTTAAAAAGCAATGTTACATTTATCTGTACTGATATAATTACTTTTACTTATGAATAGTTGACGATAAGCCATTGAGTGCAACCTGGAAAATTACTTTATTCTTTGATCAACTAGCATAAAGCCATACATGACCTGAAATTCAGCCAGTTCAGCAGGGATCGGACAAATTTCAGACACATTTCGATCCATGTATCCGATCTGTTGATTAACTTCTGTACAACCAGCCTGTCGGATTTTCCCTGTTTGAACAGCACCACCAGCTGTAGCTGGTAGTGCTGATTAGTGTATTCTGACAGTGTGAAGTCTCCCCAACCTGAAGTCTCCCCACTGTCACAATATAATAGCTTAGCAAGGAGCAGGGGTAGGCAACCTGCGTTCCTCCAGCTGTTGTAGAACTACATTTCCCATGAGGCATTGCAAGGGTGACGAGTACGATTACTCCCAGAGGCATGATGGGACTTGTAGTTTTGCAACAGCTGCAGGTTGCCAACCCCTGACAAGGAGGATTCCCCCACCCACATCAAGTGTGTGGATGAGGGAATCAAGCCTTTTTTTATCATAAACAAAAAAGACTAATCTCTGAGTCAAATTTTGATTGGAATTATGTGGTAACAAATAACCACCTAAGTGGCCATCACAGTGAGAATTTTTCAACACAATGTAAGAGACAAATAGAAATAGTACAATATGAAATAAATAATTTTCATCCTCCATTCAATGCCATGAAATTGGTCAAAAGTGATCATAAAGTGGTAAAAACTGGCTGATACTTGCTAAATTCAATCAAAATATTTTAGCATTTGATTAAACAATTTGATCGGCATATAGTATATATATAGCCCATAGATGGATCGAAATTAGGCCAGTTCAGCAGGGTCTAGCTGAATTTTGATCCAAGTATGGGCACTGTGGTTGTAAATCCGTCCTGTTGGAAAATTTCCTCTCGATCAGCGCTGCAGTCTGTAGCCTGCAGCACTGACCTGTGTATTCTGATGGTGGGGTAGTCTCCCCACTGTCAGAATACAATGACATAACAGGGAGGATTCTCTCATCCACTTTGAATATGTGGATGATGGAATTGGGTCAGTTATTTCTTTTTTTGTTTTTGAACAAACAAAACTGATCTATCTATGGGCAACTTAAAAGAGAAGTATGGGATTCATTTAAAAAATGTATGGTCACCTAGTTAGATACAGCATCGGTCTGATGCTGCATCTGTCCCCTGTCTGCTCTAAGACTGAGAACTGAGCAATCAAAGACAGCTTATCGCTCAGTTTTTGGTCTTCAGCCTGCAGAGAGCCAGTGTCTCTCAGTCACCAGCTCTATACTCTGCCCCCCCCAGGCACTCACTGGAGTGTCAGGCTGTGGAAGGGGGACAGGAGCAGCTGGCTCAGTCTCTCAGCGGCTTGTTTAGAGGCTGAGCTATCTGCTGGTCCAGTCATATGGTCAGTATCTGTTTAGAGCCCATAACTGGCTCTGTGTTGTCAGCTGACAGTGAGCTTTAGCCCGCTGTCATCTGAAAATGGGTCACAGGAATGCAGAACGAACTGCACTCCTGTGATCCATGGTAGAAGTATAGCCAAAAAAGCTTTGGCTATACTTTTCGTCTAACTTTTATGATATGCTCAGGAGCAGCATACAGAACACATTTGTTTTGGATTACATGTTAGAATATTACTTCATTGTATTATTTATCTCACCTGCAGCTGTTCATAGGTTATTCCACCATCAAACTCAAAGGTACTAGCATTTCCTACAAAATGTAAAAACATGTTTTAGACAGAATAATTCTTAAATAATCTTATGCTCATAGGGTGTTTTTGAGGTAAAAGAGCCTTTTAGAAAAAAAGCACATACTATACATGAATTAAACTGTGGAAAATATAATGTTCAACTCTACTTAAAGTGTAAGGCTTCATTTGAAGACATGCTATTATATGGACGTATATGCATTTATATGGCATTTATAAATGCATGGAATGATTTTATATGGTATAATGCACACTGTGTGTTTACTTTCTTTATACTTCCCAGATCAAATCCTCCTGCATTTAGTGAAGCCAAACACAGGGGTGCATTGTGGATAAGGAAACAGCCCTGGTTCACACCAGTGTGGCTTTGAAATCGCACTACTTCAGTGCTACTGCATTGGTGAGATTTGCACTGCTGATTTCATTGTGGCTTGCAAATTCATTTAACATAAGTCTATGCAAATTACAATAAATTTGGTAAAAAGTAGTGCAGGAACCTTTTTTTTTTGTTTTATTTTGAGTGGGGAAGGATTTGAACCCCTGTCACATTTTTACTGCTACCTCGGGATCTATAGCAGGAGTTTTCCTTCTATTTCTGTACCGGTGACAATGGTTTCATCAGACAAGATGTGAAAGAAAATCTCCAACACAACACAAAAAATGCATCTTTTTAGTAAAGTATGGGGAGGCTAGAACCACTGTAAGCTTTTTCTTGCTGTCAGTGTCTCTGTAGCAGATTTTTCCTCACTTCATGTCTTCATAAACCATTATAACTGTAACATTAAGTAAAGAAGAGCCGCAGATGGAAAAAACCTTACAGGGGTTCTAACCATTTCCCTAGATATCCAAAACTTTAAAAAAAATGCCTTAACTTATACCTTAAAGAGTAACTCCACTTTTGTTGAGAAAAAAAAAATTCCCTCTGGGTGATCTATGTACATTGCAAGGATTATAAAAAAAAAAACTCTGTTGCAGATTCCTACCTTTCGTTATTCTGAAGAAATTCCTGTGTGTTTGTCTGTGTCCATTTGTAGAGTGAGTCTAATGAGAATGGTTTCATAATTATATACTATATATAATTATATAGCTGATGCACCTACAGAGCTCTAATGAGGAAAGCTTCCGGGCCTGCATCCCTTTAGATGTGCTTTCCTATTGGGAGTATCTCACCAAAAATCACATTTTTGTTGCAGGGAATGCCTGAAATCTGACTTGTATCTTAGTGCAGACTTCTGGGAAAATCAGTGAGACAATCACACAAGCAGGAAATTATACATCTGGAGGGCGTTCTGTACACATTCTGTGAATAGAACACCTCCAGGAAGCCATATTGCATTACATTTTACAGAAAATTATGGCGCTACAGATTGAAAAGGAAAGGTACTTTTTAATAACATTCAATTACAATACATTATGACTTGTGTCGCATATATGTATATGTTATATATATATATATTTTTTTTTTGTTTGCTATTTTTTTTTCCCACTAAAGTGGAGTTAACCTTTAAGAGTAAGTAAATGCAACACTGGTATTTCAGTTTTCACTAATCACTGACTGACCAGATTGCATATTGGGCCTTATTTACTAAAAGAAAATATACAGGGGGCGTGGCCTGATGCCGAGCAGGACGGTCGCATAGCTCCGGAGCTCTGCTGACACGGGGAACAAGCGGTACTAAGCGACCATCCAGGGCAAATTTTCAGACACCTCGGGGAACCCACCGACCGAGGGCATACCGCGACCATGACAAAGAGAAGGAAGGACGAGAATTGGCCTCACAGGCTCACAGATTTCTTCACCCCAGGACAGCATGGAGGTAGGAAAAATGGCGCAGAGGCCTACCCATCCCCTGTAAGGCCTAACAATCCGCCCAAACAGACCCTGCACAATGACGATGGCCACTCTCCAAGCAGCCAGCACTCCTATCTACCTACCCCATCATCATGTAGCCCGGCCAAGACCAAAATTAGGCTGGATGGTGGCGGATGCAGCCCGGCCTTGAGTCCTGCGGCCAATTCAGGGGATGATACAAGAGACATGCCTGACTCCATAGAGACTTTCCCCACTCAAAACCAGCCGGTACTAGACACAGTTTTAAAGGAGATGCTTCTATCCCTGCGTAGCACAATTCACTCAGATATAGTCTCCTGCATGCACAAATTCAACCAGGATATACAGGCAGTAGAAACCAGAGTGGAACACATAGAAGAAAAAATGGGGGAATATACGGCCACAATAAACGACCTTGTGGATGCACATGATGATAAAGAGAGAGATTCAGAGTGCATTAAAGCCAAACTCGTGGACTTAGAGGACCGCACGAGAAGGAACAACTTAAAAATAAGGGGGATACCCGAAACTGTACCCCAATCCGAACTGCGGAATTATGCCTCTTCCAGATTCAAAGCAATAATGCCTGACCTCTCTGATTTGGATATTACTATCGATCGGATACACAGGCTACCAAAATGGGCCCACTTGCCAGAACAAATACCCAGAGATGTCATATTACGTCTGCACTTCTATCACATTAAAGAGTCTCTCATGTCTACAGTGAGGAAAAGGGAAGCTATTCCCCAGCAGTACCAAAACCTACAGTTCTATGCACATCTATCTCAGTATACCCTGCAAAAAAGGAAATATCTGACAACGGTGACCAAAGCAATGAGAAATCATAAGCTGATTTATAGATGGGGTTACCCCACTAAACTAACTGTCACTAAAGACGGGCGAGCATTTATCATTGACTCTTTGGACAAAGGCCTTTCCCTACTGAAAGAATGGGGAATACTAGCGGAACCACACGATAATAATAACCTCCCTAAACCTCCTCGCCAAGTGGAACCCCAATGGAAAACTGTTACAGCAAAAAATGCTAAGTCGCACAACTAGATTGGATGAATATGATTGCGACTATCTCCCTGTTCTATAGCCCTAGACTTTACCCCCCATACTGTTCAGTAGCTAATGCTACCTCAACACCGTACAAACTCTCATGGCAAGTCGCCATACTCAGTTTGTTTTTTGTACCAGATGTACACAGTTCCAATGTTTGTTTTATTTTCACTTCTTTTCTTTTTACTTAATACAATAAGGGATCACAGAGGACACATTAGCTCTACTGAAGCCATCTATGAATCAGATGCCACAACATCAACTGTCTACAGCAGGGTTTCTCGACCCCGTGGTATGCGTACCCCTGGGGGTACGTGTACCACGGGCAGGGGGTACGCCGCACAGAGCTGAGTGAGACTTCACTCTCTCTTCTGCTGCGGCTGCCTCCTTCACAATTCAGATCGCCGCTGCCACCCGGAGACTGACAGTCTCTGGGAGGCTTAGCGGCATGTGTGTGTGTGAGGAGGAGGGGGGTGGGGGGATTCGAGGAAGGCGGAGGGTCCTGGAGGCAGGGCTCTTCAGCCGCAATATGCCGGCGCGCCACTCGCCCTCACTCATTTCAGAAGCCTGCCATGGCTTCTCTCCACTCGCTGCCCAGGAGGGGGGGGGATGCCTGATGGGAGGTCTGCACTAAAGAAGGGGGGCTGCACTAAAGAAGGGGGGATTCC
>BLSH010286803.1:1471723-1498557 GCA_018402905.1 Glandirana rugosa | reverse complement strand
GTGAGGGGGTCTGCACTAAAGAAGGGGGGATTCCTGAGGGGTGATCTGTACTAAAGGAGGGGGGATTCCTAATGGGGGGTCTGTACTAAAGGAGGGGGGTTCCTGAGAGGGGTCTGTACTAAAGGAGGGGGTTTCCTGAGGGGGGTCTGTACTAAAGGAGGGGGGATTCCTGAGGAGGGTCTGTACTAAAGGAGGGGGGATTTCCTGAGGGGGCCTGTACTAAAGGAGGGGGGTTTCCTGAGGGGGGTCTGCACTAAAGGAGGGGGGATTTCCTGAGGGGGGTCTGTACTAAAGGAGGTGGGATTTCCTGAGGGGGGTCTGCACTGATGAAGGTGGGGGGTTGTTTTGAGGGGAGGTCTGCACTGATGGAATGGGGGTATCCTGAGGGGGGTCTGTACTGATGGATAGGGGTGGTCACTGCACTAATAAAGCTGCATTTGGTGGGCACTGCATTGATGAGGCTGCATTTGGTGGTCACTGCATTGATGAAGCTGCATTTGGTGGTCACTGAACTGATGAAGCTGCATTTGGTGGGAACTGCATTGATGAGGCTGCATTTGGTGGGCACTGCATTTGGTGGTCACTGCATTCAGGAGGCTGCATTTGGTGGGCACTGCATTTATGAGGCTGCATTTGGTGGGCACTGCATTGATGAGGCTGCATTTGGTGGGCACTGCACTGATGAGGCTGCATTTGGTGGGCACTGAACTGATGAGGCTGCATTAGGTGGGCACTGCATTGATGAGCTGCATTTGGTGGGCACTGCATTGATGAGGCTGCATTTGGTGGGCACTGCACTGATGAGGCTGCATTTTGTGGGCACTGAACTGATGAAGCTGCATTTGTTGGGCACTGCATTGATGAGGCTGCATTTGGTGGGCACCGCATTTGGTGGTCACTGCATTCAGGAGGCTGCATTTGGTGGGCACTACACAGGTAGGCTTCATGTGCGTGCATGTGTCTACCTGTGTATTCATTTTGGATTATGTGCGTGTGTCTGACAGTGTGTTAGTTTGGGATTGTCAGTGTTTATCTATCAGTATGTGTATATATATATATATGTGTATATATATATATATATATATATATATATATATATATACACATGTGTGTGTGTGTATCTGTCATTGCAGCATGCACACAATGATATTGAACATGAACAAAAACCATCACAAACATACTGACATTACACACACACACAGACCATGACACCCAAACAATAGAAATTACTTTCTCGAGACAGGGGTACTTAGGAATTTTTTAGACCTGCAGGGGTACTTCACCGTAAAAGGTTGAGAAACACTGGTCTACAGGATCAGAGTTCATAGAAGGATTTTTCACTTCATCTGCAGTGAGTACTCACTACACTCTATACAGATGTCCCTTAAAACTCATACGCAGATCAACATACAGCCACTAAAGGGAACTCTAACAAAATCCAAAATTCAGCAAACACATCTATTCTACTCTCACCACAACTTTTGAAGACTAATGGGAATTGCCATACTATCCATTAATGTGAAGGGTTTAAATCACCCTGCCAAACGGAAATCCCTCTGGCAAGAAGCTCAACAATATCATTGTGATATCCTTTGTTCACAAGAAACCCACTTTAGTAAATCCTCTCCACCTCGCTGCACCCATAGGAATTTCCCTTACATTTACACAGCAAATGCAGAAACCAAAATGAAAGGAGTTACGACCGCCATAAAGGACTCTGTGGCATTCACCCTTCACCAGGAAATCAAAGACCCGCTAGGACGATACCTGATATTGATCTGTGATTTAAACTCAGTAACATATACCCTGGTTAACTCATATGCCCCGAGCAAACATCAGATCCGCTACTTTAATAAGCTCATGAAAAAAGTCCACCAACTCCAAAAAGGCCACTTGGTCATGTGCGGGGACTTCAACACAGTTCCAGACCCTCAATTATAATCCACCTCTACTTCCAAAAGATACCTTCCACAACTGCAAGTATTATTCCATAGATACTCTCTCTACGATGCCTAGCGGTGCCTGCACGCAGAAGAAAGGGATTACACCTTTTATTCCTCACCACACAGGGTATATACCAGGATTGACCTATTCTTAGTCAACCAGAACATTCTCTCTAGAACCAAGAAGACAGCAATCAATACCATAACCTGGTCAGACCATGCCTCCATCCTATTGCAGATAGAAGACACCGCACTGACTTCCTCTAACCCACTTTGGAGGGCCAACTTCTACCTCCTACAGAAACAGGAATCCAGGGACACATTAAGTACTCATCTAAATGAATTTTTCGCAAATAACAAGAACTCCGTTCCGAACCCTTTCATCCTGTAGAACGCTCATAAAGCGTTTATACGGGGAATGTTCATTCAGTTGGGGGCTCGGCACAGGAGGCAGAGGCAGCAGCGTTTTGCAGATATCACATCAAGACTACAAAAACTAGAAATCCAAAATAAATCAAATCCCACCCCAGAAATGGGAGATAAAATTGCCCACTTTAGAAATGAACTCCGTCTATTTTTAGCAGGGAACTTCGAGAAAGTAAACAAGCGTTTAAAAATGACTTATTATGCAACAGGTAATAAGGCAGGCAAAACCTTAGCGAATAAAATTAAAGGGATTAGATACAAAACCAGAATTCCATTCATTATACACCCTACCACCAAACAAAAAGAATACCACCCCCAAAAAATTGCAGATGCGTTTAGCTGTTATTACAACATGTTATATAACTTAAAAGATGACAATACCACTCATCAACCCACCCCGGATGCAATTGAGCAATACCCAACACAACACAAAACCCAAGGGTACATCCTTGTTCTGTAACTATCTGAACCACAAAATGATATTTAGTAAAACTCCCTCTATGAAGTCCTGGTGGCCAATCTAGAACAGGAGTTTACAGAAGAGCAATGGACGAAAGCCCTAGACATCACATATAAATCAACTAAAAATACCAACCTATGGGAACTCACGCAAAAAATAATATTAAGATGGTTTCTGACACCATCTAGGCTATCCAACTTTGCACACGGAACCTCCCCACTATGTTTGAGACATTGTGGAAACAGAGGCATATTGTACCATATTCTTTGGTCCTGTCCTAAGATCCAAGCATACTGGAAAGAGGTTTACATGATCATCACACAGATTACAGGATTCCGGCCTCCCCGTAAGCCAGAACTAGCTTTACTCTCCCTGGGCATAGATATTATACCTTCCTCTTATATATTTACTATTTCACACATGCTATTAAGTGCTAGATTAATTCTGGTCAGGCACTGGAAAGCAGTTGAAGCCCCAAAGATATCAGAAACCATCCAAACTACCAATCTACATGTCACATATGAAGAGATGTATGCTTCCTCCCAAGGGAGATACCTCTCTGAACACACCAGGTGGAAACTTTGGGCCGAGTGGCATAAGTGGTATGTAAGAGCAGAGAGACTTGAGAATTGACAACTGTAAATGCATATGCTAGCTGACAGCTGAAAACAACCTCAGAATCCAAACCCCTCTCATATTCCTGTAAACTATAATTTCTATAAATACCCGAGCTTTCCCTTGCAGATCCCGTTTTTTTCCTTATTTTCTTATTTTCTACCTACTCTAAGTTACTTATATCGCTATTCAAGGCGATAACTAAAATAAATAATACATAGAATAACCTGGGTCTCCCTCATTAGTGTGACTGACTTCATAGAAGTGACACACTCTTATCACACGAGGTCTACCACGATAGGCTACACATGAGATTGCGATTTAGGGACCCGGAGGTGGGACACCCATCAGTCGCAGTATGTTCCCAAAGGGGGCGACATGAGGGTACTCCTGCTGCCGGAAACTATTAAGTGGCTCATGTTTTTTTTCCGTTATTATTGGAGCCATACAGGAAATCTATTCTTGTACTTATACAACCTATTCTTGTACTTATACAATGTACAATGCATAATCTTTCCTTGAATCTGTACTGCCTTTGTTTACAATCTTCACTTGTAATTATTTAAATTTTCAATAAAAATCTATTGATTATAAAAGAAAATATACAAGAGCAGTGAGCTGCACATAAGTGTGGGGATATCCACATGCCCAGTGAATGCAATTCTTTAACTGTAAATAAGTGATATCCATACACACTTTATGCAGTATTGTTTCTGCTGAATTATGAATCTAAAACAACTAACAGATGTAAGATAACCCCAAAAATATCAGTGAAAATACCATTTTGACTCTAGCTACTCCTTTACTTACCTGGCATATAGTTAAATGCTGCAATATGTGCTGCTGAACAAACCATATTTGTTAGTGAATTAGCCATATGTATCCTGTCCAAACTGTGTGCATTGCTGTGGGCATCAAGTGCACATGGTAAATACTGTGAGAGTTCACTTTAGCTGTTAGCTGAGTTGCAGGCGCATCAGTGCGGTAGCATACATGTTTTGTCTTATTGTGATAAATCAGACCCACTGACTTCTTATATATCTTGGGACTGCAGATAACCTGTATTTCCAAGGGAATACTGAGGTTTGCCATACTATGTGATAGTGTCAGTCTGTAACAGAGAACACTCATGTATTGGTCATAGGTGACGAGTAGAGGTGGAAACTTAAATGCAGAGACATCGCCTGTATCCCAGAGGTATATTAGAAGGCAGTGTCCAGTTATCCACTGCTATTATTGTTTGCCAGTTATATTTAGGGTTGAACACCATGCAAAGATAAAAGTTACAAATGACTGCATTTTAGTATTTAATAAAATTCACCCTTTTATTGTAAAGTAGCTAAAACTGACTTGTATTAACATCTTGCAGTCATTGTACAGCAGAGCTCAGTGTGGTGAAAAAGCAACACTAAAAGCCAATCAGTTGTGCTGCAGTGCTCATGTGCTAACAAGGAAAATTCTGATAGGAGAAGAGAGCAGTGTGACAGAGAGATGAGGTCATCAGTTTGCTGCTTCTGCTTACACTATCCTGTCACAGGCTGAGGGAGGAAAAAAACCTGTGTTACCTAAAGAAACCTTGTTGCCACACAGGGGCGGCTCTCTAATTAGGCAAATCAGGCGGTCATCTAAGGCCTCACACTCACAGGGGCCTCGCAACCACCTAATTTGACACTGACACCAGCACCGAGATAGAGAGTACTGACACCAGCACTTTAAAGCTCTTAATACATGCAATTTATAAAGTAATTTTTTTATCGCTTGAATTATTTTTCCCATTATAGGCGTGAGTACGGCCTCATGTCTAGATTTTGCCTAAGGCCTCACAAAGCCTAGAACTGCCTCTGTTGCCACACCTCACTTTTAATTTTGAACACCTTCCGTAGATTAAATTAGTATCCACTTTCTCATCTTTTCTATTATTTAATATACTAAGATATGTAAATTTTGCAAGGATGCCACACATATTGAAAGTGTTGGATCTCTGATTGAACATACAGTTGTTTGGGTAAAAAATAATAGTCAATTGTAGACAGAGAAACTAAAGTCTTATCACTGGAGGGGAGAACACCAGGCAGGGTTCTATTGCTCACATTTGGGGTAAGTAACCAATTCATCCCAGATGTTATAACATTTTCCAGGGAATCCTCCTGCTTCATAGGTTATTCTACTCTAGATCTTTTGGTGTATTAATATCTAGAACCTCAATAGATGGCTAATTTAGGTCTATAGTTTGCCGTGCATAAAAAACTATAATCTAAACTTTTTTTTTGGAAGTGCCTAAATCCATTTCACCAAAAATACAGAAAAGACACAATTTTAGATAACACATTAAGAATGTTTTGAGAAATAAATATAGTAACTGGTGACCAAAATTGTCAAACTTTAGGGCAGCCCCCAGATCAAATGTAGAATATCTTCACCTGACACCTGATATTTGCGATAAATAGGGACTTGTCATTTGACAATTTTAAATAGTCATGCAAGTGTGTTTATCTGTAATAGATTAAACTTTGTAAAGTAAAGGCTTGTTTACACTTGCTTCAAAACAGGGCGTCAGACACGCTTTGTTAAAGCTCTCTTAATGCCAGTCAAAGCTCATGTCACTAAATAAAACGGTTAGCTTAGAGTCCTGTTTACACCTTGCATTGGCTTTGCTTCCCTTCAGCTTTGCGTCAAAAATTATACCCCGTGTAGCTTTAGCCATGCTTCAAAGCCTCTTCAAAGCTTGTTTGAAGCCCGCTTGAAGCACCTGTGGCTTTTCAGAGGCTGTAATTCAGCTTTAGAAATTGCAGGTGTGAGATATCAACAAACACACAGGGCATCGGCCAAGCTTCAAAAAGGCTTCAAAAGAGCCTCATCTAAGCCCCACTGAAGCCTCATCGAAGCACCACCGAAGCCTCATTGAAGCACCACCGAAGCCTCATCAAAACACCACCGAAGCCTCAAAAACACATCATAAAAGCTTGTTGAAGCATTAGGGGCTTTAATGTGCGTTGAAGACAAAGGAAGTGTAAACGAGCCCTAAGAGTTAAGCCTTATTCACAGCTCAAAATTTGAGCCATGGGCCCCTGCCTGAAAAATCGAAGAAGCCAGTTGGAAAACTGTTGGCTGAACAGTAACTGCATCCAATCAGATGGCTGAGGGTGCTGGCTGTCAGAATACAACATATGGTAGGGGAGATTCCTTCCTCCCCACTATTTAACATGGATAGAGGAATCCATTAGGGAAACTATGTGTGTTTGGCTAGCCTTGGAAACTACTTCCAGTCCGTCTCACTCAGGTCCGCGATATCCACAGTCCATTGTTACTCTATGCAGGACAGTTTGGAGGGCTTACCCTGTAATATGGCACTCTACATTGTGGAGATGAGTGTTGTGTGCATAACCAAAGGAGAACATCTCCAATATAGAAGGACAGAAGGCTACATTCCATAAGCCAAACTGGGATGCAGCAGTGAGTATGAGTTAGAGATATCAGAGAGAGAGAGATATTAGAGATTTCAATTAGGCTAAGTTCACATGTGCACTAAGAACAAGCATTTTGCACATGTTTCTAAAGCCTTGTGAATGACCGTCAATGCTCTGTACCAATTAGGTCTATTGCAGCTGACAGTGTAGTTCACATGGTCACATTTGTGGTCCTTTGTGTTGCGTCATGCCACGATTTATCCAGCATGTAGCATTCTGCTGGCTTAACCGTTCCTCAAATACCTCCATTCATGTCAATGTAAAAACAAATATGGTGTTTCCAATGCATTGGAGTGTTCAGGAAACGTTACTAGCCAAGATGATAGTACAAAAATCCATACAAGAGAAAACCAACACTGGCAACTGTGATGCAAATGCAACAATAATGTATCCTAATACGATAGGTGCGTTAATAGGCTTTCATGGTATCTCAAATTTCAAACCATGTTTAAATGAGCCCTTACTCTTTTGAAAGGCATGTGTGTACAATTGTTGCAAATATGTAAACTCCACTTTAACCAATAGGGGATTGTGCAGAGCACTCAGAAAGTGTTGAACCCCTAGGTTATGCCAAATTCGTTATTAGGGGAAACAGCCTGGGGCAATTGTGGAGGGATCTGTAGGCATTATTTATAAACTTTAGGAGACATAGGCAGCATAGAGGTACCCTCAGTGGTATGAAGTATTTGCGGATAGGATCTAAGAGAGTTTCGTAGCAGGAAACCACTGCTGCCTTTGTGGCTACGTTAGTTGTGGAAATAGTCACCAATGTACAAATGCCATCTGAGAGGCTGAGTAATATCTTGGTATGTGTGGGAGTGCCAGGCCTCCCATAGATGACATTGGGCAGAGCTGTGTTTATAGCAGAAATGGATGGACAGAAACAAATCTTGGTAGGTAAAATAACTCCCTTTATATGCATTTTACCTGGTATGTACCTGTTTGCCTGAAGTTCAGCTTTGAATAACTTGACTTCTTATCATACCATAGATGCCACTAAACAAAAGGTACAAGCTTTACAAAGATAGCTATTTGTCTGTTAAGGGAATGTAAAGGGTTCGGTTTTAAAATAGTCCATGTGCACAGTTTTATAAATATGCTTTTTTTAGGCTTGAAAAAATGTTGTTTTTTTGGAGGGAACATACATGCAGAAGCAGTGGAACTAGTAGGGATATCTGAATCACTAATGAAATATGCATTTAGTTAGATTATTTGGGTCGGTAGCAGATACACAAATAGATTCTGAAGGATGGAACAGCAGATCAAAGTAGGAGTGTTTGTGTATGAATTGATAACATCTCCCCAGTGGAGCTTTTATACAGTCTCTGAAAAAAAAAAATCGGTGCTTTATGTCATCGTTTATGATTTCCATTTTTTGTAGCGTTCTAAAGCAGCTGTTCTTTGATCTGTATTCAGCTTTGATTAATACAAGTTTGCAAATAAGGCTTACTACGAACATTTATCAAATCTGATCAAACATTTCATACTGTTAAAAAAAAAACAGGCAGCTTGTGTTTTTAAGGATCTAGTTCGTGTCTAATTGTGGTTATTAGACTGCATGCTTGGTGTTTTTTTGTCTTTTAATTGCAAACCTGTCTTGTCATCAGTAAGTGACGATTTCCCATACAATTGCATAAGTCCATGGCAGTCATCAGTAAAAATCTCTATAAGCTCTGGAGATCCTTGTAAGACCTGAAACAAAAGTAAAATCAAACTTGCATAATAAATCTTATGTCCAGGTGTATGTAAATCTATTATTGAGCTTCTGAACAAAAATGCTAATAGTTTTCAGACATTCACAAAATACAAAAAGATATTTGGCTACTGGCACATTTTACCTTTGCTCATAAATAAGCAGGTACCACTGGGTGGCTAGATATATCTAGATGCACCTCATTCCCTAAAAATGAAATGTAAAAAAGAGTAGACCAACAATGTCTACATAGCGCATGGGAATGTTTGCGGTGCTGGCACAGATAATGAAACAGAAAAAATAAATTAATTGATTTTATTTTTGCGGTTTCATTATCTGTGCCAGCACCGCAAACATTCCCATGACCTATGTAGACCTTTTTGGTCTATTATTTTCTACTTTGCTCATAAATATTTTGGTTGAAACTGGTCTTGAAAAATGGTGCCCAAGCTCACTCTGACAGCTGCCCACATGATAAAATGCTGCATTTTACTGTGCAGGCTAGTGTGAACAGCCTAAGGCTCAGTTCACACCCATGCTTTTGATCCGTTTCTGCAGTGCTTTTTTGCATGTTTGCACACACAATTTTACCACGATTTTGCGTTTTGCATTTTTTATGCTTTTTTGGTCAATTTGTTGTTGAGCAGATTAAAAAAATGCAAATCGGGGCAAAAACACACTACATGCTTTTCTGCAGCTTCTCCATTGAAGTCTATTGGACCAAAAAAGCAAAAAATGCACCGTTTTGTGTTTAAAAAAGTCCCTGGCCCTTTCCAAAAATGCAGCAGCTGAAAAAAGCATAGACGTGAATGTGTCCCATAGGAAACTGTGTTAAATGAACTGTAGCGCGTTTCTGCAAAAAGCACCAAAAAGCGCATAGGTGTGAACCAGGACTTACGGTGTTACCAAGTATAATACAAAAAAAAAGAATCAAAAAAGGCATTTTACACTTTACAGTTCAACTCAGCTATGGTTTAAAACAGTATTAAACCCAAAAGCAAGCAGCATTTATTGCAGCTTACCAATTCTTTGATGTGATGGCTGCATTAATTTTCTTTTTTAGGCTTTCTTTTTTCTATTTTTACCTAGTGATAGTAGGAAGTCTGTTGTTTCTCAAAAGAACAGGCTTCTCCAGCAGTAAGTATCCGTTACAGAGATGAGACAAACACTGACAAAGCTTAAAGCGGAGTTCCATCGTAATAAAAGTCAGCAGCTACAAAAAGTGTAGCTGCTGACTTTTAATAATTGGACACTCACCTGTCCCAGGCTCCAGCGATGCAGCCGCCCGCAGCATCATTCTTCTCCCCCTTGTCCTCTACAGCGCCGACATTACAAGTGTGGGCGCCTAGCTTTGACTTCAAAGCCGGGCGCGCACTGCACATGCGCGAGTCGTGCTGCGCTCTGTGAATGGCCAGCGTATCTTCTGGGACCTGTGACATGTCCCAAAAGATTGCCGGGTGGGAGGGGGAGGAAGGTGAACTTCCAGGCGGCCAGTAGCAGAGCGAGCAGGGAGGAGGGAGCCGGGCTGCTGACATCAGCAGTGGCTGGCCAGAGCTCCCGGATGTGTGGAAAAGGACACCTGTCTAAAGACAGGTGTCCTCTTCCCCCTTCTCCCCCCGCGAAAGGTGCCAAATGTGACACCTGAGGGGGGGGAGGAATCCAACCAGCGGAAGTTCCACTTTTGGGTGGAACTCCGCTTTAAGGACAGCCTCATAGCACATTTACTGCTACATGGCAGCCCTCCTGCAAAAAATCACACACATATATATATATATATATATATATATACACAGTATTTCACAAAAGTGAGTACACCCATTACAATTTTGTAAATATTTTATTTTATCTTTTCATGTGATGCTGAAGAAATGACACTTTGCTACAATGTAAAGTAGTGAGTGTACAGCTTGTATAACAGTGTAAATGTGCTGCCCCCCCAAAATAACTTAATACACAGCCATTAATGTCTAAACCGTTGGCAAAAAAGTGAGGCTCAAAGGCCCAATTGGGTCCAAAGTGTCAATATTTTGTGTGGCCACCATTATTTTCCAGCACTGCCTTAACCCTCTTGGGCATGGAGTTCATCAGAGCTTCACAGGTTGCCACTGGAGTCCTCTTCCACTCCTCCATGACGACATCACTGAGCTGTGGATGTTAGAGACCTTGCGCTCCTCCACCTTCCGTTTGAGGATGCCCCACAGATGCTCAATGGGGTTTAGGTCTGGAGACATGCTTGGCCAGTTCATCACCTTTAACCTCAGCTTCTTTAGCAGTGGTCATCTTGGAGGTGTGTTTGGGGTCATTACCATGTTGGAATACTGCCCTGCCGCCCAGTCTCCAAAGGGAGGGGATCATGCTCTGCTGCAGTATGACACATTACATGCTGACATTCATGGATCCCTCAATGAAATGCAGCTCCCCAGTGCCAGCAGCACTCATGCAGCCCCAGACCATCACACTCCCACCACCATGCTTCATTGTAGGCAAGACACACTTGTCTTTGCCTCCCCTGGTTGCCGCCACACACGCTTGACACCATCTGAACCAAATAAATTTATCTTGGTCTCATCAGACCACAGGACATGGTTCCAGTAATCCATGTCCTTAGTCTGCTTGTCTTCAGCAAACTGTTTGTGGGCTTTCTTGTGCATCATCTTTATAAGAGGCTTCCTTCTGGGACGAAAGCCATGCAGACCAATTTGATGCAGTGCGCAGCGTATTGTCTGAGCACTGACAGGCTGTCCCCCCACCCCTTCAACATCTGCAGCAATGCTGGCAGCACTCATACGCCTATTTCCCAAAGACATCCTCTGGATATGACACTGAGCAAGTGCACTCAACTGCTTTGGTCGAAAATGGCGAGGCCTGTTCTGAGTGGAACCTGTCCTGTTAAACCACTGTATGGTCTTAAGCACCATGCTGCAGCTCAGTTTCAGGGTCTTGTCAATCTTCTTATAGCCTAGGCCATCTTTATGTAGAGCAACAATTCTTTTTTTCAGATCCTCAGAGAGTTCTTTGTCATGAGGAGCCATGTTGAACTTCCAGTGACCAGTATGAGAGAGTGAGAGCGATAACACCAAATTTAACACACCTGCTCCCCATTCACACCTGAGACCTTGTAACACTCACAAATCACATGACATCGGGAGGGAAAATGGCCAATTGAGCCCAATTAGGACACTTTTACTTAGGGGTGTATTCACTTTTGTTGCCAGCGGTTTACACATTAAAGGCTGTGTGTTGAGTTATTTTGAGGGGGCAGCAAATTTACACTGTTCTACAAGCTGTACACTCACTACTTTACATTGCAGCAAAGTGTCATTTCTTCAGTGTTGTCACATGAAAAGATATCATAAAATATTTACAAAAATGTGAGGAGTGCGCTCAATTTTCTGAGATACTGTATGTGATTCTGCACTTCCGCCTAGGGGGAAGCGCGCACACTGCCAGCGGCCCACTTCTGTTGTGATTACTCACAGCAGAAGCCGTTCTGCAGGTGCCGGGCACTGGATGTCTGCCTGCACCTGCTGATCGTGAGGCTGAGATACAGAACGAAGATTTGCCTATGTACAGTAAATAAGGGAGATCTCTGTTCTGATGGGGGGGGGGGGTCACTGCAAAACAGGGACTAAAATCCATCATTTCCCTGAGTAAAAGCAGCACACATAGTACAGTAAAACACTGGCTAGGCACACAGATAACCTTTTGATCGCCCTTGTTTAACCCCTTCCCAGTCAGTGTCATTAGCACAGTGAAAGTGCATATTTTTAGCACTGATCATTGTATTTGTGCCACTGGTTCTCACAAAGTGTCAAAAGTGTCAGTTAGCGCAGACTATCTGCCGCAATATTGCAGTCCTGCTATAGGTCGCTGATCGCCCCCATTACTAGTATAGAAAAAATAGAAAAACAAAAATTCCAGTATATATACCATAGTTTGTAGATGCTATAACTTTTGTGCAAACCAATCAATATATGTTTATTGGGATTTTTTTACAAAAAATATATAGCAGAATTCATATTGGCCTAAATTTATGAAGCATTTTTATTTTTTCAATTGCTTTATTGGATATGTTTTATAGCAGAAAGTAAAAAATATTGGTTTTTTTTTTTCAAAATTGTCGGCCTTTTTTTTGTTTATCGCTCAATAAAAAAAAACAAAAAAAAAACACACTGTAGTTCAGGCTAGCTACACTTGGATTACATGTGGTGGGACTGAATAGGTGTCTCCCCACCAAAGGAGCTATGTGCACTTTTATTACAAATTTATGAAGATACAATTGTAACCCATCATTGTACTGTATATAAGTGAACTACATTCCTCCCGATCCAAAAAGATACGTTACTGTTGATTTAACATATTGACTTGAAGGCATTATAGCTCTGGCAAAGCTGTCTAAGATAAGCTGTAACTGCGGATCGAGTCTGCCCTACCCGCTCCCTGGCCCCCCCCCCCGCCTTCGGCGGCGCGCTCACAATACTAGTTATGAACTACCATAGGTGCGCGCAGCCTTTTGCATTAGGGTGTGCACCACAACGCGCAAACACACGAGTGTGTGTATAAATGTCAGAAGGGCAGAGATCGGTGTCAGTAGTTTATTTTTATTTTATTTTATTTTATTTTTTTCAATTTTGTTTTTTTTATAATTTTTTACAATATTATATTTTATTTTATTTTTTACAATTTTATTTAAGAGCCCTGCTGGGGGGGCTTTGGTGAAATATCAGGGGTCTAAACAGACCTCTGATGTCTCACTTTTGGAGCAGAGAAAGGAACTGAGGATTGAGATCCCCCCCATCCCTTTCTCTTCAGACAGGCAGCAGGGGGAATCTGCACAGTAGAGGGTGATTAGGGTGTGCCCAGGCACACCTGCCACCCTATGTGCGCACACCTATGTGAACTACGTTTTCCATGAGTATTCTAGGTCTGTTAGCAAAGACACTTACTGCTTGTATATCCACAACTCTATGTCTTCCATTTATTACATGTTGGCATTGGTAAGGTGAATAATGCATTGGCAGCAACCAGAATCAAACTAGTGGGTATCAGTTTTATTATTTGTGGTAGATTTGGATATGATACCATAGCTAATTTTTGGAGTATAAACTGTCTCCTACCTATATGATGGAAGGATGTGAGTGAAGTCTGAACCATTAGATGGGGCATTTTTTATGACAACATTGTCGTTTTTTTTGTGGTAAGGGGATGCAGATCATAGCTATCGTTGTATGATTGTCATATTGTATAACAAAGCTGTGTTCTTTTAAACTGCATTTGGCCTGCAAAGTAACCTTTTTTTCTTTTAAACCTGGTTTACTTTTGGCAGTTGTTATTAGGTTACCAACAGCACCCCTTAATATGTGGGGGTGCGTCTGTGGCTACAAGAAATATAAGGATACATTTAAACAAGGTACTTCCAGTAAGAATTTAACTATTTCAATGAGAGGTATTGCTGCCTGTGACTGTTATTACTATCATCACTAATGTGCTGCTCACTGTTCTCCTTAGGACTTGCTGGAGAAACAGCTGCACCAGAGAAACTGCAGGGCAAGGATCTCCCTGCTTCTGTAACATTCATTCTGTGGATCTGAAGCATGGTCCCGCCTCTACCAAGGTAACTGTCTATGTGCAAAATCAGATAGAGCTAGTTGGTAACAGAGAAAGGATCAGCTGCAGGGAGGCTGCAGGCAATACAGATGCATAGTTCTTTATCCCCATGCTTTTTTGGCCACAGTTTCTGCAGTACAGGTCCTTTTTAAGCTGACTATACACAAGATCTACCAACAACTATGTAGTGCAATTGGCTACTTTAATAAATACATAATTAATTTATTATTTGAGAAGATCCTCATTGTACATAGTTTTGGTAAATCTAGAAAAGATTAAACATCTCTGTTCAGCACAATCAGATTGTAAGATGTATGGTCAGTGTTTGAAGTGAGAGGTGACCTGAAGCCTGACAGTTGCTGGCTCTTCCAACTGTCTGACTTAAATGTGACATATCGTGATCATGATTAATCTTTGTGTCTAATGCTGTTATTTAGGAGTTTAAAGATAGTGAGTTGATTTTCTAAAGGGGTAGAGACTGTTCCCTTTGTAAAATAAATGATCGTTGAACTTAGTAAAGTATGTTTTATTTGCTTTAAATACCCAATATTGTGCAAACAATATTTTTTTTTGTCGCTCATGATGTGAAGTAAACACAATTTCATCTCATTTGCTCAGTGAGTATTCAGTTGCCATAGTGAACACTGAACAGCCTATATTCCTTCAGTAAATCATGAGTTCGGGCAGCTGAGTGATCACTTTAATTAAACGGGTGAAATGACTGATGCAACACAAACTGTAAATTTATTGCATCTATCTGATCAAAATCAAGAACCTACGGGAAATTACAAAAATGAGCATTTCAGAATGGACTGATTGCTCCACACATCATGCAACCGGCCTAAAAATCATCTGAATTTTTCCGACACAGCTGATCACTCAAAACAATAGTTTCATTGACTGTTCAGATTCACACATGTATGGCTAGCACTACCAAATCTGACTGTAATATATAGGTCTTATAAATAAAACCCATTTCATATTGCAATGGCTTCATATTATAGTAAAACCTTTTGCCCTGCAAAGCCAGTTTTCTTATATTATGAGTATTTTTTAATTTGCTTCTTCATATATGCCAATTTAAAAATCCTGTCTTTATTTATATGAAAATGGGATGATTATTTTCACAGCAATTGATGAATGAATACGTTTTAGGTAACTGCGGTAGACAGTGAGAAGGAGCTGTCATTAATAATGAAAGTGCTGCTGACTTTGCTAATCGAGTGAGTAATAGTGTCAGATTGATTGAACATGTTCTTTAGAGGACAACCCGATGATATTAATTATGGAAGCAGAATATTTAGCAATATATGACACTGATGCTCCTGAGCTTAGTAAATACTATTGGACTCAAGTTACAGGACTCTGTATTTTAGGGTTTACACCGAAGCACTATGTTCTCCCATAGGATGGAAGCCTTTACCAAAAATAATAACATAAAGCAAGCCAAAAATGTAATTGGTAGTGTTTATGAAATATTCTTATGAACAATGGGGAATGTGAATGCCTATTTTGTTTACAAAGTGGAATCCCAATACATGGGCATTTTGTCACATTAACCACTTGCCGACCACCCGCCGTGCATTGACGGCGGCAAAGTGGCTCGTTACCGCGAACCGCCGTCACCTGACGACGGCTGCGAGAACTAGTATTGTGAGTGTGTGCGCGCTGCCTGGGGGGGGGGGGCAGGGAGCAGGTAGGGCGGACTTGATCGGAGTGACAGAACAGAGGTCCGTGTATGTAAACACGGATCTCCGTTCTGACAGAGGGGGAAGGGCTATGATCACAGGCTTCCTGTATATGAAAGCCGTGATCACTCCCCTCCCCCTGCCAGCCCAGCCCCCATACAGTTAGAGCACACTCAGGGAACACAGTTAACCCTTAGAGCGCCCCCCCAGGTTAACCCCTTCACTGCCAATGGCATTTACACAGTAATCAGTGCCTTTTCAAAGCACTGATCACTGTATGAATGCCAATGGTCCCAAAAAAGTGTCAAAATGGTCCGACATGTCCGCTGCAATATCACAGTACCGCTAAAAATCGCCACCATTACTAGTAAAACATTTTTAAAAAATAAAAACCCTATAAATTAATTCTCATCAATCGTAAACACAGCAACTTTTGCACAAACCAATCAATGAACGCCAATTGTGATTTTTTTTATTAAAAATATGAGGAAGAATATAAAATCGTCCAAAACCGATAAAAAAATGTTTTTTTATATTTTTTTTGGATTTGTATTTTAGCAAAAAGTAAGAACTATTGTTTTTTTTGCAAAATTGTTGCTCTTTTTTTGTTTATAGTGGTGATCAGAAATGACACAGAGGTGACCAAATACCACCAAAAGAAAGCTCTATTTGTGGGAAAAAAGGACGAAAATGTAATTTGGGTACAACGTCGCACGACTGTGCAATTGTCATTTAAAGCGACGCAGTGCCGAATCGTAAAAAGTGCTCTGGTCCTAAAGGGGGAAATCCTTCCCGGGCTGAAGTGGTTAAACAGAAAAGTTCACACTTCTACCTGTTCTCTTTTCTTGATATTGAAAAAGTGTTATTGTCACTTGCTCATATTTACAGGTACAGGACATCACTTTCCACCAGGCCATGCTCCTACTCTCTCAATGTGTTTCATCCCAAAAGGGCCTTAATCATGAAGGTGGAGCTCTGGAATGGGGTAGGAATATATATGTGTTAAACAAGTATCTATTATATAATAATGTGTTAATAGGCCTTTAAAGCAGCCACAACCCAATTACAGTATACCCAAAGAAAAGAGAGAGTTGCGTGGAGTATAGACCATTATCTATGGTGGCATTTTAAAGGCAGTACTGCAAATATAGTTAAAAAATAAAGTTTTTATTACAAAAATACATATGTTAAAAAACAGACACTTTTTAAAAAAAGTATCAACCATACATTGACCTTTCCCCAGAAAACTGGGTTTTTGTTTAAGACATATCGTGCACAGTTTTGTTCATTGTTGAGTTCAGCAATATATCTGTTTGATAGCTCCTCCATATACTCAACACGTTTCTTGGATAAGGATCCACTTCATCAAGAGTTTCATTAGTGGAGCATTTATATATCAAATCGTGAGATGGCAAGATTGTAATGTTTGATATCTATGTATATTTTTCTTATACCTAGTTGATATAAATGCTCCACTAATGAAACTCCTAATGAAGTGGATCCTTATCCAAGAAACACTTTGAGTATATGGAGGAGCTTTCAAACAGATATATTGCTGTATTCAACAATGAACAAAATTGTACATGAGCTGTCTTAACCATTTGCCGACCATCCACTGTATATGTATGGTGGCAGATTGGCTTGATTGCACAAATCTGTGAATGCGCATTGCCGGGGGTGCATCCGTGGGTCCCGTGGACTCGATGTCCACCAGCGACCCACGATCGTGGTACACAGAGGCAGAACGGGGATCTGCCTATGTAAAATCTCTGTTCTGACAGGGGACATCATGGAGATCTGCTGTTCCCAGTGATCGGGAACAGCGATCTCTGTGGTGTCCCAGTGAACCCAGCCCACACACAGTTAGAACACACCCAGGGAACACAGTTAAACCCTTGATTGCCCCCTAGTGTTAACCCCATTCCCTGTCAGTGTCATTTATACATTGATCACTGCATTTTCTTAGCACTGATCAATGTAATAATGTCACTGGTCCCCAAAAAAGTGTCATATAGGGTCAGATTTGTCTGCCGCAAAGTCACAGTCCCGCTAAACATCACAGATCGCCAACATTACCAGTAAAAACATAAAAACAGTAAAAGTCCCTAAATCTATCCCATAGTTTGTAGACACTATAACTTTTGCGCAAACTAATCAATATATGCGTATTGCGATTTTTTTAACCAAAAATATGTAGAAGAATATATATTGGCCTAAATGGATGAATACATTTGTTTTTGTTTATATATATATTTTTTGTATATGTGTTATAGCAGAAAGTAAAATATATTGCTTTTTTTTGTTCAAAATTGTGAGACTTTTTTGTTTATAGTGCAAAAAATAAAACCCGCAGAGGTGATCAAGTACCACCAAAAGAAAGCTCTATTTGTGGGAAAAAAGGACATCAATTTTGTTTGGGTACAACGTCACACAACCGCGCAATTGTCTGTTAAAGCGACGCACTGCCGTATCGCAAAAAAATGGCCTGGTCATTAAGGGGGTAAATCCTTCCGGGACTGGAGTGGTTAAACAAAAAACAGTTTTCTGGGCAAATGACAATGTATGGTTTTAAACATGTCTGTTTTTAACAAATATATTTTTGTAATAAAACTTTTTTTTTTTACTATATTTGCATTACTGCCTTTAAAATCTCGCCATAGATAGGGGTCTATACTCCATGCAACTCTCTTTTCTTCAAGTATCTATTATAGCCCAAAATGGCTCTCTAAAAGCCTTGAATTTGTAATTAGATTAATTCCCCTTAAAATAATGTCCGCATGTGGCTCAGCAAGGTGGAAGAAATAAATAAACTAGAAGATCTGGTCCTATCGTCCAGACACCAGCATGAGCGATATCAGAAGACCTGGACCCTGTGGAACTTGTTTGTCTTCTCTTAGGCACTTTTAGGCACTCTTGGGTACCACTACAGATGGTTACATTTGTGGCACATCCCCTCTTCTTGCAGTAGGCAACCTGGAAGAGTTACTAAAGCTCTCTGGCACATGCTCTCAGAATATGGAAGCTAACACAGTATTGAGCTCCAACCCCCACTTCCCCTTTTTTTTTTCTCTCTTCTCCTTCTTTCCTCCTCTACTGCTACTTATTTTTGGCAATTTTTCTCCTTCTTGTATTCTCAATCCTTTTCTCTCATTTTTAGTTCTCTGGAATATATTAAAAAAAAAAAAAAAAAAATAGGAGGAGCCAGGACACCTGTCTTTCAGTCCAGAGCTCCTGGAGGTTCCAATGCCACAGTGTACTGGGTATACATGTTTCAGGATGTGTTGGATGATTGCACGAATTGTATTGGAAACCTGTACACTTCATGTCTCATTAATGTGGAACCTGTCTCTTGCCTTTGTTTAAATAAAAAATGTGAAAAAAAAAAATAATGTCCGCATTAACCAACATCATTTAAAGTGATTGTAAACGATCACCTTGTAAAACAACCCATTCAGTTTAAAATAGAAATAAAAGACAAAACATTTTTGTATAGATATAAATATATTAAACAAAACATTATAAATACCTTTGTTCCCTTTTTATAAGTGATCACATTCCCTCTGTTCTCAGTTGCATAAATGCTGGGGGAAGGGAAGCAACAGAACACTGAGCTTTCCATTGAAAAGCTGTGCGGGGGGTTGGGGGCATGTCAAGACAAGTCAAATCATTAGAGGAGAGCAGGCTGTGTAACCAGCATAGCTAGAGAGCTGACCACACTGTGGTTTCATGCCTAGTGTGGTCAGTTTTTAATAGGAAAGCAGAGGGACTGGCAGGAACAACAGGGAGTTCACACAGAGGAAGCAATACAAAGAGAACAAGATACTTGGTACAGCAGGCACATATCAGGAAAATGAAATATAGAGTTAGCAAATTCTTTAATCAAACAAATTAAATCATAAATCCACAAAACCACTGCATATTCAGTATTCTATAAAATTTAAACTACAGCTCACAGGAATTCAGACAATATACTGTAGACAATATGGCTATCATGCTCATTTCTCCAATAGAGCACAGTGGGTAGTTAAACCTTTTCCTATGCTATCCAAAACATTTTCAATTTACGTACAAATTCAACTTAAGAACAAACCTACAGAATCTATCTTGTTCGTAACCCTGGGTCTGCCTGTATTAATATACCAACTGCAAATGCCTGCAATGAATACAAGTAATGCCTCGTACACACAGTGTGACGGTCGTACGACCAGACGTCCAAAATCATATGTTGGATTTTGTGTCTCACGTACTGACGTGCACTAAGCGATCGTACAACCAAGCCTAACGTGGTGAAGTGCTACGATCGTATAACGAGGTAGGTTTACAGGAATGGACACTTCTGGGCGTTCCTGACTTCTGAGCATGCATGTTTTGCGCGTACAGCTTTGTTGGCCCAACTTCTTGGTACACATGAGTCAACAGTCGTACAACAGCTTGTTGTACAACAAACGTTTTCTAGTCTGCTCTTCCAACTTCTGTTCAACGATCGTCGCTTGTCGGCTGTTCTAATCGTGCCTACTACCTTAATAATGTAATTTAAGTAAACTGATGCATTTGGTGGCATTACACATTCCTGAACTATGTTGTGTTTCCTTCAGTTCTAATGACAAGGAATATTAGGTATGCCAGCTCAAATTTGTAATATCCTGTTTAGCCTAACACACACCTTTATATATGCCTCTGGCATAGTTTCCAACATTCTCAAAAATTCTCATTTCTAGGGACACTTTTTTGTCTGTAGGCGGAGTATTGTTTTAATTAGGGCGTGGCATTCATTTGTAGGAGTGGTCTAGAACGAGTGGAAAAATGTGACACATGTAGCGTACCGTGGTGAAAAATGGGCGCGGTTTAAACTATGCTAAATATTGGGCTTGGTGAAAAGAAGGATGGAGGGAGAAGGAAGAGAGGGATGGAGGGAGAGAAAGAAAGAAAGAAAGAAAGAAAGAAAGAAAGAAAGAAAGAAAGAAAGAAAGAAAGAAAGAAAGAAAGAGAAAACAAATATGGTCAGAGATTGTGCGGACATGATACCAGAGATGATCAGAGACTGTGCGGACATGACACAGGAGGTGGTCAGAGACTGCGGACATGATACAAGAGATGGTCAGAGACTGCAGACATGATACAGGAGACGGTCAGTGACTGTGGAAATAATACAAGAGATGGTCAGAGACTGCGGACATGATACAAGAAATGGTCAGAGACTGTGGACATGATACAAAAGATGGTCAGAGACTGCAGACATGGTACAAGAGATGGTCAGAGACTGCGGACATGATACAGGAGATGGTCAGAGAGGGAGAGGGAGAAGGAGAGAGGAAGAGGGAGAGCGAAAGAGAAAGAAAGAAAGAAAGAAAGAAAGAAAGAAAGAAAGAAAGGGAGGGGGAGAAAACTAAAGGGAAAAAGAGGGATGGAGGGAGAGAGAAATAAAAAAAGGGATAGAGAGGGAGGGGGAGAAAAGGAAGGAAAGAAAGAGGGATGGAGGGACAGCAGGCCCCGATCCTACACCACAATAGCAATATGTGTATGCCAGAAAGTTTAACAATCAGCAGATAAAGATACTCTGAACACCATCCCCCCAGGCAGATCCCATCAAAGAGATACAAGACATGGTCAGAGAGTGTGCGGACCTGCAACAGGTGATGGTCAGAGAGTGTGCGGACATGATATAGGAGATGGTCAGAGACTCTGGACACGATAAAAGCAATGGTCAGAAACAGCAGACGTGATATAGGAGATGGACAGAGACTGCAGACATGATACAAGAGATGGTCAGAGACTGCAGACATGATACAAGAGATGGTCTGCGACTGCAGACATGATATAGGAGATAGTCAAAGACTGTGAAGAGATGGTGCAGACATGATACAAGAGACTGCGAAAGAGAAAGATCTCCTATAAACCTGTGTTTTACCCCAGCGCTGTGGCACAGTTTTATGTTTCAATAGTTTTTATTGGTTTAATCAAATTGCGATACAGAAGGAAAAGAGTAAAATGGTTAGAACAATGTTATCACTCATTCATCTTGTATAGAAATAACATTTCCTGAGTCTTGACAGCCAGCTAATATACATTTTAACGTGCTTGACTGCAGTCTTAATAAGGCCCATTTATAAACTATAGCTAATACCGTGGTTGTTATCTGAGGATTATGAACGTTCTACTCCTAGCCACCCCTATTGGAAGCATCTCTGTGGCTCAGAGGGAAAGGGTCCTTTCCTCTATGATTATATACTTGTAACAACCAATTTTGTATAAGCACCGTTATTGTCCTGGTAGGGTTATAGACTTTCTCAACAATAAACATTGAACAATGAACGTCTTACTGCAGCTGCTTGAAGTCCTTTGGTAAATCCAGTTTGGTCACTATGAATGAGGGATGGCATAATGTTTATCAATCTTGTGGCTATGGTTTTGGTGTAAATTTTTAGATCAAGATTTAATAAGGATATCGGGCAGAGATTTTGTGGTTTGTTCGGCTCCTTCCCTGGCTTTGGCAAAGTAATAATTATGGCATTCAGGTTTTCAGGAAGTAAATGGGAAGAGGAGGCAGTGTCATTGAATAGTTTAGTCATGTATGTGAGTAGTTGTGGGTGGTATTTCTTTTTGTATTCTCCACTTAGGTAATCTGGTCCTGGCGCTTTATTGGGGGGATCAATCTGATGGTGTCATATATTTCTTCTTCAGTGTATGGTCTATTGAGAAAGTTCAGTTGTTCTGTATTGAGTTTCGGGAGTTTGACTAATGAACTGATTAATGTCTTCTAGAGATGGTTGTGGTGTTGACGTGTCCCTATTTAAGTTATGTAAATCACTGTAGTAGGTACTAAAGGCATTGGCAAAGTCTTGTAGGTTGGTCAACCTTGTTTGGGAGTGAGGGTAGTGAATACGGTCAATTATTGTCTTAGATTTTTGACCTTTCAGTCTGTTGGCTAAGAGTCTGCCTGATTTGATAGAAGTGGCGTAGGAGGTGGCTTTTATTCTCCTTTGGATTTTCTCAAATGAATGTAGTAGTAGGGTTCTGAGTTTGTGTCTCATTTTCTTCAATTGTGCACTTGTTTGAGGGTTGGGAGTTACTTTGTTTTGTGTGTCAAGGAGATCAATTTTGAGATGCTGCGTCCTCTTTTTTTTATATTGGGAGCCCAATTGAATCAGTATACCTCTTACAGATGCTTGGTGAGCGTTCCACACCATGCTCGAGTCAGCCACTGAGCTCAAATTCAACTCAAAGTATTTCTGTAAGTGTGCCTCGATTTTAGGGGAGAATTCAGGATTTTGGAGGATGAAGTAACTTGCTCTCCACATTGCGGGTTGATAGTATTGTGAGGAGTCGTTAATCGAGATAGGGATCGGAACGTGGTCTGACCATGTCATGGTGTGGATCGCTGACGTTGATATTTTTTGTAATAGCCATTTGTCTGTCAAGAATAGATCTATACGTGAGTATGACTTGTGCATATGACTTGTGAAAAATAGGTAAAGTCCTCTTCGGAGCCATGTTGGCACCGCCAGACATCAAATAGATCCTGTGAGTGCATAAATTGTTTTAGTGGAGATTCTCTTCTTTTTGTGGGACTTGCGGCGTCGAGGTGGGTATCCGCTATCATGTTAAAGTCTCCACAGATGATTATATTTCCTTGTTTTATCGGACTCATTATGCACATAATGGAGTGTAGAAGTTTAATTTGTCGACAATTCGGAGCATAGACATTTATGAGCGTATAGAACTTCTTGTTAATCTTGCATATCAGAATGATAAAGCACCCATTTGAGTCTGTTACTACTTTGTGTTGGGAAAAGGTAACTGAGTCTTTTATTGCTATGAGTACTCCCCTCTTTTTAGTGGAGTATGGGGCTGAGAATATATGCGGAAAATGTTTATGGGAGTAATTAGGATGTGCAGAGATCAGAAAGTGTGTTTGTTGAACACATATAATATCGCATTGTTTCTATTGTGCTGTTTGCCAAAGGGAATGTCTTTTTGCCGGGTGGTTGAGACCATGTGCGTTTAGTGATAGAATATTTAAAGGCATCGTTCAGATGTACGTTGGATGAAAGGTGTGTGGGTGGACTCACGGTTGGTTGATTCTATCAGGAACTTCTTTGATGTTTCTTGTGGGTGGTTTCCATCGGGGGATGTTCTTTCAGTAGCTAATGCTGTTGAAGAATATGCACTCGGGATGCTCTGGAACTGGTAATATAAACTTGAGTTAGTGAACAAAAACAAACAATTATAACAAAAAAGAAGGGTAATATGTGGGTGTATTCGATGTGACCTGTACTTGAACGTGGTATAGAACAGTGCTGAATCAGCAAAAACCGCTAGAGGGGGTTAACAGTTAGTCGGTAAGTGTGACTAAGTAGTCATATTTCTGCAGTAGGGGGAGAGGATGTGACAAAAGTTTCTGCCTTTATTTGTTTTTATAGTTGCCACTGCTCTGGTATTCTTCCTTCCTCTGGCATGTTGGTCTTTTGGAGGTCCACCCTGCTGTGAGTTTTGTGTTGTTTCCACTGGGGGGTTCAGGGAAAATTTCCCATTTGTACAAAAGTCATAGTCCATCCTGTAGGTTTTCAATTTTGTGAGTGGTTCCATGCCTGGTGATGATTAGGGATGCTGGGTATCTCCATTTGTATTGGATCTTATGATTGTTCAGCCCTATGGTGATGGGGTTCAGGTCTTGTCTTAGTTGGAGAGTTTATTTAGAGAGGTCAGGGTATATTTGTAATTCCTCATATGGATGTGGAAGTCTGGGGGTGTGTCTTGCCCCAGTGATGAGCCTTTCTTTTATGTTGAAAAAATGTACCCACATAAAGACATCTCTGGGTACAGATGCCGCTAGATGTGTTGGTTTCGCTTTCTCTGGAAAGCTTTTGGTAGTACTGTGCGCATGAGTTCTTTGGCGTATTTTTGCAGGTCTTGTGGTTGAATTGCCTGCGGTATGCCACACAGTTTGACATTGTTGTGACGTGATCTGTCTTCTAGATAGGCTAGCTTTGCTTTGATCCATTTTTGCTCATCTTTTACTTCATCGACTACGTTGATGATATCATTGATGGTTGAGATGCACTCTCCCAGAACGTTTTCTAGGCATGTTACTCTTTTGGTGACCTGGTTTATATCAGTGGTGATTTTTGGAAATAGTGATGAGAGATCAGCCATCAGAGCGGATTGGAGAGACATTAGCATGTATTTTACAGTTTTGTCTAGTACGGGTTGACCTGACGTGGGGAATGCTGGCATAGAGGTGTTTAGGGCCTGATTTGCGCTTAGAGGTATGACTTCTTGTGAGCCAAAGCATTCCTGTGATTCCTCTGTGTCTATTCTCATTCTGGCTTTGGCAGGGCTCCCTGTTATGGGGTTTTCCCCCAATTGGAGTATGTGGGTTGAATGAGATTTTGGTGACGATGGAAGTTCTGTGGGTTCGTCAGGAAGGTCTGTGTAAGCTTCTCTGTCTGTGAGTACGGGTTGGTCAATGCAATCTTTATTAATCCGTGGAGCCGGTTTAAAAAAGAAGGATGTAAGCTTCTGGGGTTTGCAGTCCCCCATGCTTTTGTGGGACATAGTAGTTGTAGTTATCAGAGCTATGCTCACTATGAGCAGTGGTTAGTGAAGTTCAGTGTTAAGGGTGATGGTTGTTCTGTTTGTCCCCCAGTGCAGTGAATTGTAGGTTGGTACAAACATCTCCTGATATAATAGCCTCTTGAAAGATTATTTGCAACCTCTGTGTTAGGGCCTAGTAGGCCTCAGTGGCCAGTTGTGAAGTATACAGTTCTTAGGTTCTTGGGTAGCCACTCTGAATAAGGAGAGAGGAGACTGCAGTGAGGGATATCTGGGATCCCAGGGGAGTATTTGATGCAGGGCCCTGTTAGTAGCCTATCGGTTTCCCAGGGTGAGGTAGGCCGCAACTGGGGCCCTGATTTTGGACGGCCGGGTGGCTGTGGTAGCGGTCCGCTTTAGTGAGGTGTTTTGGGCTTGATTATTACTTTCCTGGGGTAACTGTAAGTGGGATTTATGCAACCGATGGGTGTAGCAATATGTCCGCTGTATCTTTGTAGGCCGGAGCCGCTGATTATCTCCTGGGATGCCCTGGGGATGTGGAGGGGCCGCCAGGAAGGTGACGAGCCATTTGGTCGCACTGTGGGTTAGGGCCCAGGGGTGGATTATCTGGGACTGTCCGCTGTGGGTGGATGGAGGATGCTCTGGTCCTGGGAGGCTTTGGGTGTATCAGGCCTCAAAGATGGCCGCAAGGTGACGGGCGCTACAGCAGCCTCAATAAGCTCCACATCTCGGTCTCTGTCTCCCACAATATGCAGTCTAGTGTGTGGAGAACACTGTAGGCTTCCTGCCAGGGGGAATTGGGAACTCATCTGTTCCCAGGAGGAAGGGATGCGGCTGGAAATACGCCAGGCCCTAGGATCAGGAAGATGGCGGCGGTAGCGAGGAGGGATGCGGTGCGCCGCCTGCTGTATCTCCGCCAGTACCCTGTGCTTTCTCCTGATACCAGTGCCGATGCCTAGCAGGTAGAGTTGAGCGAACCCGAACTGTAAAGTTCGGGTCCGTACCGAACTTTGGGCTGTCCGTTACCCGGACCAGAACCCCGACATTTGAAAAAAGTTCGGGTTCGGGTATTTGATCCCGTCTGTTGAATAGCTGCAGGGCAGCCAATCAACAAGCGTTTCACTGGTTTGCCCTTAGAAGCCATCACAGCCATGCCTACTAATGGGTGTCGCGGCCGTCGTAGGAGAGGGATGTGATCGGACTCTCGTACACTGTACGTCGTGATGCACTGAGGTCGAATATGTCTCCGACCCAGTGTACTACGTGACCGGTTAGTGTCGGTAAGGTAATCATCCGTACCGACACTACCGAAGATTCCCGTTTGGTCACTTTGCGAACAACTAACCGACGGGACGTCGATAAGTTGTCTGCCCTAGTTTATGG